>OY856187.1:135389274-135724241 GCA_963693315.1 Diogma glabrata | reverse complement strand
ATCGATAGCGTGTCTGCCCAAGGATTCGAGCCGGGCACTGACGAGGTAGGTTCGAATCCCAACCGAAACACGAAAAATGTTTTTTCTTATTTTTTATAATATATTTATATATTAAACAAGGCAACATTCTTGCACTGTCTCTTGAGAAAAAGTTATAAAATGCAATATAATTGCCCTTGAAACTTGTATCCAAATCGAGAAAAGAAAACGCAAATTTTTTCCGGTCAACATTTTTTCGAGAATGAAATTAAAAAAATGAGACCTGGGAAAAAAAAGTGCAAAAAAAAGTCACATTTTTTTGTAGAATCGAAAACGCTATAAATCAAAAATACAACAAACTTTTTTCAATATTCTAAAAATATTAAAAAAATTATTTCAAAATCAAAATATGAAACGTTTTTCAAAATTCTTAAAATATTACAAAAATTATAACTAAATCAAAAAAAAACTTTTTTAAAAATCCAAAAATTATAAAAAAATCAACAATTGAAACTTTTTCAATTGAAAGTTAAACTTTTGACTTCAAATTTTATTTTATGAATAATTTCAAAATAGTTTACAGTTTTAAATTCAACTATAAAATCTTTTTATTTTTAAAAATGTAAATATGTATGTATATTATAAACAAATTATTTTTAATTTCAAAAAAGTCAATAAAGATTATGTTTTTATAACACCGTTCCTATTTAAAATTATTTAGAAGAAATTAATTGGAACAGAACAAAAAAAGTTCAAGCATTATTATATCCGCTAGAAATAGGTAAGTTTCTTGACCAGAGAGTTGCAAGTAATAATAAAAACTGAGAATATGAGAAAGTTGACCATCCTGACTAGCCTGATGTCACAACAAAGAACTGTTCTATATTTGGCTCTTCCATCTAGCTAGGTCCAAGTGTTTTTATAATATAATACTCTCCCTAGAAAGTTAAGAAAGCTGATAAAAGTATTTGTGTCTACAAGTAGCAATTGTGATTTAAGTAGAAAATCAAATGTTTTTATATTAACGATGTCACTTAAAACAACAACAACAATAACGATCTTTAATGGTGTGTTTAATATGTATAAAAAAAATTCTTTATTATCTTTGTTTTCTTATTAGAAACAACACAATTGTTTATATTTGATTTTCAGTAAAAAAAAGTGGAAATTATATCAATTCTTATAAAAAAGCTTATATAAAAAGAAAAATTATAAAAATTAAACCAAATACATAAAATAAAACACAACAAAACCAAAAAAACTTTAAACCGAGTTGCGGTGAAGAGATTAAAACATCCTCTACCAAATTCAACGAACGACCACCGCTCCCTAGCACCAAACTACATCTTTCCAACCAAACTCAAAACTGACTGCCTCGAATTTGGATAATGGAAAAAATTTTGCAGTCCAGAAAATTTGAATCAGCATAAAAGTATTAATGTATTTTCTTGTTATCACAAGAAAATGAATTTTTATTTTTTATATTATTTTTTTACGAAAAAATTAACTGTGAGAAACGATTCAAATTAACTAGAAAAAGTAATGTGATATATATTTCACTCATATATACTGAAAGTAGAAGGAAAAATTTAAATGATTTGTAAATCATGACGAAAACATTTGTCTTTTCCCAGACAAATGGAGGAATCAAATTATTACAAAATTAGTTGACATCGAAGTTTTGTACACGGGACCTAGATTTGTGATAGTCAACATGAGAATAATTTGGGAAATTTGGAAAAAAAATGAATATTTTGATAAAAAAAGAATTAATGCAACGTTAAAACGTTACACGATTAGTGAAAATGAAACGCAGACTTAAAAAGCACAGCATAAAGGAATGGCCTACACAAATGCAAACATATGCATCATCATCGCTCTGGGTTGAAAAAATGTTGTGTACAATAAAAGTAGATTACGACAAAATATACATGAAACCAAAACTAACAAAGAATGCTTGGGAAAATATATTTTTACATTACACAAATTCTCAATGGATAGAGAACTTTCGCATGACAAAGGAAACATTTTTATATATTTGTAATATTGTAAATGATGATCTTGAACCAAAAACGTATTTGACTGCTACTGATAATTTTCAAAGTTTATCAGTAGAAAAACAGCTAGCAATATACAAACTCGCTAGCTATTGCGAGTTTAGAGTAGTTGCTACAATTTTTGGAGTTCTGCGAAAGTTTAATTAAACACATTAAGGATTTTATTTATATGCCCAGCGAAGATGAAGCAATTAAATATAGCGAGGATTTCGAAAAAATATGCAAAATCCCACAAATAATAGGATGTATTGATGGCACATACCTATTGTTGCCCCAAAAATTGGATATAGGGACCTTATTAATAAGAAATATTGGAATTCCTTCAACATGCAAGCAATATGCAATGCACAATTACTGTAATGAAAAACTTTATTTTATTATTAATAATAAGCTTAAAAAAAAAAAAACAATTGTATATTTCAGATTCTTAGATATAAGCTACAAGTTTCCTGGCAGTTCTCACGATGCACACGTTTTTGTAAATTCTGGTATTTATAAGAACATTCAAAATATATTGCCAAAAGTATGTTCTTGCGTTTATCTTAATATTTAAAATTTAATTTAAATGATTTTGCAGGAAACAAAAGCAGTCGATGATAAGAACATACCATACTTTATTCTTGGTCTACAAAAAATAAAAAATGTAATACTTATTTAAAATTAATAAAATTTAAATAATAGGTATTATTTCTGTGTTATTATTCTTATTAAGTTCTAATAACAATAGTTGCCTTTGTTGTTGTTGTTGTAACGACGGAATATGTTGCTGTTCTTCCAGCTCCAAGTCCAGTTTCAGGAACTCTGCTACTGGCGGTTAGCATCATGTGGCGTGCTCTCACATGCGGGACACTTGTCAACAATTTTCTTGTCAATTTTATTCACGTCGTTATTTGAGATGCGTGACAAACCGGATCTCAACTGCGCTAGGATGGTTCTGGTGCTGCGTGATAGTTTGACTTCTTCGGCAGCGATTTATAGTAGTATAGCTTGCTGTTAAAAACTCGATTCGTGGCGTAGTTCTTTATTGTGTATTCAGCAGCTTTGGTATGTATGTTTTTTAAGCCCGTCTTATACGTAGGCTCGTAGATGACTGTTTTTAACATCTTGTGAGAAACATTTCGCAGGCCGCCTTATGTCTCTAGGTGGTGTGGTTATGGATAAAGCGTCATTGCAGGGATGTTGCTCTTTAAGAGAGGCCCATAAATATTGTTTGGTAAGCATTTCGTTATGTTCAGGTAATTCAGGTAACCTCGGGGGGCCATCAAGTGACATCAGTCAAGTGAGCCGCTTTTAAATTAACTTATTTATCCATAATGCTCAATTAAAACAACACCAAAATGCATACAAATAATTAAATTCTGGATTAGTTGTGAAAAATTATATTAGAGAAAGTCAGTTTCTAACCTCACTTAAGTAATGAATGTTAATTGTTATACAATTCATAAGATTTCATTCCCTGGAAAAGCGCGTTCAGTGTTTTTGAATCTGCTGATCACGCGCAATTAAGTGACACCATAAACTCGATGGAAGGCTTAATATTTAGTGATTTAAAACAATTCAAAAATTTTCGTAGCCCCGGAAGCAATTAATTTTTTCGTTTATCTCATAGACCAAAGAACGCGCTTTTAAATGAACTTATTTTTTGAAAATGTTCAATTAAACAACACCAAAATGCATACAAATAATTAAATTCTGGATTAGTGGTGAAAAATTATATTAGAGAAAGTCAGTTTCTAACCTCACTTAAGTAATGAATGTTAATTGTTATACAATTCATAAGATTTCATTCCCTGGAAAAGCGCGTTCAGTATTTTTGAATCTGCTGATCACGCGCAACTAATTGACACCATAAACTCGATGGAAGGCTTAATATTTAGTGATTTAAAACAATTCAAAAATTTTCGTAGCCCCGGACGCAATTTTTCCGTTTATCTCACAAACCAAAGGACGCGCTTTTAAATGAACTTATTTTTTGAAAATATTCAATTAACAACACCAAAATACATACAAATAATTAAATTCTGGATTAGTTGTGAAAAATTATATTAGAGAAAGTGAGTTTCTAACCTCACTTAAGTAATGAATGTTAATTGTTATACAATTCATAAGATTTCATTCCCTGGAAAAGCGCGTTCAGTGTTTTTGAATCTGCTGATCACGCGCAATTAAGTGACACCATAAACTCGATGGAAGGCTTAATATTTAGTGATTTAAAACAATTCAAAAATTTTCGTAGCCCCGGAAGCAATTAATTTTTTCGTTTATCTCATAAACCAAAGAACGCGCTTTTAAATGAACTTATTTTTTGAAAATGTTCAATTAAACAACACCAAAATGCATACAAATAATTAAATTCTGGATTAGTGGTGAAAAATTATATTAGAGAAAGTCAGTTTCTAACCTCACTTAAGTAATGAATGTTAATTGTTATACAATTCATAAGATTTCATTCCCTGGAAAAGCGCGTTCAGTATTTTTGAATCTGCTGATCACGCGCAACTAATTGACACCATAAACTCGATGGAAGGCTTAATATTTAGTGATTTAAATCAATTCAAAAATTTTCGTAGCCCCGGACGCAATTTTTCCGTTTATCTCACAAACCAAAGGACGCGCTTTTAAATGAACTTATTTTTTGAAAATATTCAATTAAACAACACCAAAATGCATACAAATAATTAAATTCTGGATTAGTTGTGAAAAATTATATTAGAGAAAGTCAGTTTCTAACCTCACTTAAGTAATGAATGTTAATTGTTATACAATTCATAAGATTTCATTCCCTGGAAAAGCGCGTTCAGTGTTTTTGAATCTGCTGATCACGCGCAATTAAGTGACACCATAAACTCGATGGAAGGCTTAATATTTAGTGATTTAAAACAATTCAAAAATTTTCGTAGCCCCGGACGCAACTTTTCCGGTTATCTCACAAACCAAAGGACGCGCTTTTAAATGAACTTATTTTTTGAAAATGTTCAATTAAACAACACCAAAATGCATACAAATAATTAAATTCTGGTTTAGTGGTGAAAAATTATATTAGAGAAAGTCAGTTTCTAACCTCACTTAAGTAATGAATGTTAATTGTTATACAATTCATAAGATTTCATTCCCTGGAAAAGCGCGTTCAGTGTTTTTGAATCTGCTGATCACGCGCAATTAAGTGACACCATAAACTCGATGGAAGGCTTAATATTTAGTGATTTAACCCAATTCAAAAATTTTCGTAGCCCCGGAAGCAATTTTTTCGTTTATTTCACAAACCAAAGGACGCGCTTTTAAATGAACTTTGTTTTTGAAAATGTTCAATTAAACAACACCAAAATGCATACAAATAATTAAATTCTGGATTAGTTGTGAAAAATTATATTAGAGAAAGTGAGTTTCTAACCTCACTTAAGTAATGAATGTTAATTGTTTTACAATTCATAAGATTTCATTCCCTGGAAAAGCGCGTTCAGTGTTTTTGAATCTGCTGATCACGCGCAATTAAGTGACAATTAATATTTAGTGATTTAAAACAATTCAAAAATTTTCGTAGCCCCGGACGCAATTGTTCCGTTCATCTCATAAACCGAAGAACGCGCTTTTAAATGAACTTATTTTTTGAAAATGTTCAATTAAACAACACCAAAATGCATACAAATAATTAAATTCTGGATTAGTTGTGAAAAATTATATTAGAGAAAGTCAGTTTCTAACCTCACTTAAGTAATGAATGTTAATTGTTATACAATTCATAAGATTTCATTCCCTGGAAAAGCGCGTTCAGTATTTTTGAATCTGCTGATCACGCGCAACTAATTGACACCATAAACTCGATGGAAGGCTTAATATTTAGTGATTTAAAAAATTCAAAAATTTTCGTAGCCCCGGACGCAATTTTTCCGTTTATCTCACAAACCAAAGGACGCGCTTTTAAATGAACTTATTTTTTGAAAATGTTCAATTAAACAACACCAAAATGCATACAAATAATTAAATTCTGGATTAGTTGTGAAAAATTATATTAGAGAAAGTCAGTTTCTAACCTCACTTAAGTAATGAATGTTAATTGTTATACAATTCATAAGATTTCATTCCCTGGAAAAGCGCGTTCAGTGTTTTTGAATCTGCTGATCACGCGCAATTAATTGACACCATAAACTCGATGAAAGGCTTAATATTTAGTGATTTAAAACAATTCAAAATTTTTCGTAGCCCCGGACGCAATTGTTCCGTTTATCTCATAAACCAAAGAACGCGCTTTTAAATGAACTTATTTTTTGAAAATGTTCAATTAAACAACACCAAAATGCATACAAATAATTAAATTCTGGATTAGTTGTGAAAATTATATTAGAGAAAGTGAGTTTCTAACCTCACTTAAGTAATGAATGTTAATTGTTATACAATTCTTAAGATTTTATTCCCTGGAATCTGCTGATCACGCGCAATTATTCGACACTATAAACTCGATGGAAGGCTTAATATTTAGTGATTTAAAACAATTCCAAAATGTTCGTAGCCCCGGAAGCAATTTTTCCGTGTATCTCATAAACCATAGGACGCGCTTTTAAATGAACTTATTTTTTGAAAATGTTCAATTAAACAACACCAAAATGCATACAAATAATTAAATTCTGGATTAGTTGTGAAAAATTATATTAGAGAAAGTCAGTTTCTAACCTCACTTAAGTAATGAATGTTAATTGTTATACAATTCATAAGATTTCATTCCCTGGAAAAGCGCGTTCAGTGTTTTTGAATCTGCTGATCACGCGCAATTAAGTGACACCATAAACTCGATGGAAGGCTTAATATTTAGTGATTTAAAATAATTCAAAAATTTTCGTAGCCCCGGTCGCAATTTTTCCGTTTATCTCACAAACCAAAGGAGGCGCTTTAAAATGAACTTTGTTTTTGAAAATGTTCAATTAAACAACACCAAAATGCATACAAATAATTAAATTCTGGATTAGTTGTGAAAAATTATATTAGAGAAAGTCAGTTTCTAACCTCACTTAAGTAATGAATGTTAATTGTTATACAATTCATAAGATTTCATTCCCTGGAAAAGCGCGTTCAGTGTTTTTGAATCTGCTGATCACGCGCAATTAATTGACACCATAAACTCGATGGAAGGCTTAATATCTAGTGATTTAAAACAATTCAAAAATTTTCGTAGCCCCGGACGCAATTTTTCCGGTTATCTCACAAATCAAAGGACGCGCTTTTAAATGAACTTATTTTTTGAAAATGTTCAATTAAACAACACCAAAATGCATACAAATAATTAAATTCTGGATTAGTTGTGAAAAATTATATTAGAGAAAGTCAGTTTCTAACCTCACTTAAGTAATGAATGTTAATTGTTATACAATTCATAAGATTTCATTCCCTGAAAAAGCGCGTTCAGTGTTTTTGAATCTGCTGATCACGCGCAATTAATTGACACCATAAACTCGATGTAGGGCTTAATATTTAGTGATTTAAAACAATTCAAAAATTTTCGTAGCCCCGGACGCAATTGTTCCGTTTATCTCATAAACCAAAGAACGCGCTTTTAAATGAACTTTGTTTTTGAAAATGTTCAGTTAAACAACACCAAAATGCATACAAATAATTAAATTCTGGATTAGTTGTGAAAATTATACTAGAGAAAGTGAGTTTCTAACCTCACTTAAGTAATGAATGTTAATTGTTATACAATTCTTAAGATTTTATTCCCTGGAATCTGCTGATCACGCGCAATTATTCGACACTATAAACTCGATGGAAGGCTTAATATTTAGTGATTTAAAACAATTCCAAAATGTTCGTAGCCCCGGTCGCAATTTTTCCGTGTATCTCATAAACCATAGGACGCGCTTTTAAATGAACTTATTTTTTGAAAATGTTCAATTAAACAACACCAAAATGCATACAAATAATTAAATTCTGGATTAGTTGTGAAAAATTATATTAGAGAAAGTCAGTTTCTAACCTCACTTAAGTAATGAATGTTATTTGTTATACAATTCATAAGATTTCATTCCCTGGAAAAGCGCGTTCAGTGTTTTTGAATCTGCTGATCACGCGCAATTAAGTGACACCATAAACTCGATGGAAGGCTTAATATTTAGTGATTTAAAATAATTCAAAAATTTTCGTAGCCCCGGTCGCAATTTTTCCGTTTATCTTACAAACCAAAGGAGGCGCTTTAAAATGAACTTTGTTTTTGAAAATGTTCAATTAAACAACACCAAAATGCATACAAATAATTAAATTCTGGATTAGTTGTGAAAAATTATATGAGAGAAAGTCAGTTTCTAACCTCACTTAAGTAATGAATGTTAATTGTTATACAATTCATAAGATTTCATTCCCTGGAAAAGCGCGTTCAGTGTTTTTGAATCTGCTGATCACGCGCAATTAATTGACACCATAAACTCGATGAAAGGCTTAATATTTAGTGATTTAAAACAATTCAAAAATTTTCGTAGCCCCGGACGCAATTGTTCCGTTTATCTCATAAACCAAAGAACGCGCTTTTAAATGAACTTTGTTTTTGAAAATGTTCAATTAAACAACACCAAAATGCATACAAATAATTAAATTCTGGATTACTTGTGAAAAATTATATTAGAGAAAGTCAGTTTTATAACCTTACTTAAGTTAGTGTTAGTTGTTATACAATTCATAAGATTTCATTCCCTGGAAAAGCGCGTTCAGTGTTTTTAAATCTGCTGATCACGCGCAATTAATTGACACCATAACCTTGATGGAAGGCTTAATATTTAGTGATTTAAAACAATTCAAAAATTTTCGTAGCCCGGGATGCAATTTTTCCGTTTATCTGAAAATTTTTTGAAAATGTTCAATTAAACAACACATATAATAACAACAAATGCATACAAAATTATTTGATATTAAAATAATTTTGATTATAACAATAATCTTTGTAAAATTTTCAAAATAATAAAGAAATTACTTCGAATCAACAGATCAAATCTTTTATCTTACAATTGTGACATCTAGCGGCGAGTGTTTGTACTAAGTTTGTATTTTGTTCAAAGGAAAATCGATGTACTAATTATATTTCTAACCTCACTTTTTGAAAATGTTTCAAGCTTAATAAGTAAATAAATATAATTTTTGCGAAAGGCGCGTTGTATAATTTAGAATCTCCTAATAAGGCGCAATTGTTTGACACCTTAAAATCAATTCTAAGGTTGTTATTCAGCGATATATAAGACTTTTTAGTTTGCCGTAGCCCCGGACAGTTTTTTCCATTTTTCTTCTAAACCAAAGGACGCGCTTTTAAAAGGGATATATTTTCTTAAACGCGCAATCACGCGCAATTGATTGACACCATAAACTCGATGGAAGGCTTAATATTTAGTGATTTAAAACAATTCAAAATTTTCGTAGCCCCGGACGCAATTGTTCCGTTTATCTCATAAACCGAAGAACGCGCTTATAAATGAATTTATTTTTTGAAAATGTTCAGTTAAACAACACCAAAATGCACACAAATAATAAAATTCTGGATTAGTTGTGAAAAATTATATTAGAGAAAGTCAGTTTTATAACCTCACTTAAGTTAATGTTAGTTGTTTTACAATGCATAAGATTTCATTTCCTGGAAAAGCGCGTTCAGTATTTTCGAATCTGCTGATCACGCGCAATTAATTGACACCATAAACTCCATGGAAGGCTTAATATTTAGTGATTTAAAACAATTCAAAGTTCATCGTAGCCCCGGACGCAATTTTTCCGTTTATCTGATAAACCAAAGGACGTGCTTTTAAATGAACTTTGTTTTTGAAAATGTTCAATTAAATAACACCAAAATGCATACAAATAATTAAATTCTGGATTAGTTGTGAAAAATTATATTAGAGAAAGTCAGTTTTATAACCTCACTAAAGTTAATGTTAGTTGTTATTCAATTCAAAAGATTTCATTCCCTGGAAAAGCGCGTTCAGTGTTTTTGAATCTGCTAATCACGCGCACTTAATTGACACCATAAACTCCATGGAAAGCTTAATATTTAGTGATTTAAAACAATTCAAAAATGTTCGTAGCCCAGGATGCAATTTTTCCGTTTATCTCATAAACCAAAGGACGCGCTTTTAAATGAACTTTTATTTTGAAAATGTTCAATTAAACAACACATAATAACAACAAATGCATACAAAATTATTTGATATTAAAATAATTTTAATTATAACAATAATCGTTGTAAAATTTTCAAAATAATAAAGAAATTACTTCGAATCAACAGATCAAATCTTTTATCTTACAATTGTGACATCTAGCGGCGAGTGTTTGTACTAAGTTTGTATTTTGTTCAAAGGAAAATCGATGTACTAATTATATTTCTAACCTCACTTTTTGAAAATGTTTCAAGCTTAATAAGTAAATAAATATAATTTTTGCGAAAGGCGCGTTGTAGAATTTAGAATCTACTAATGACGCGCAATTGTTTGAAACCTTAAAATCAATTCTAAGATTGTTATTTAGCGATATATAAGACTTTTTAGTTTGCCGTAGCCCCGGACAGTTTTTTCCATTTTTCTTCTAAACCAAAGGACGCGCTTTTAAAAGGGATATATTTTCTTAAACGCGCAATTACGCGCAATTGATTGATACCAAAATGAATTAAAATCGTGACACTCCGGGGCCAGCTTCTCACAGCTATGATATGTCGGGGTTTTTGGTCAATTATATACGGCAATATAACGATTTAAAGCAGGGACTGAAACAATGAAAAAATTGGGTTCGGGTTCAGGTTCGGGTTAATCAAACTAGAAAGTTCAGGTTCGGTTCGGGTTCAAAATTTAGAAAAAGAGCACAATATATTTTATTTATTTGTCAAAATAATATTTTTTTTGCAAAAAAATTCTCATTTAATTTAAGAATCAAAATATTTTTTAAATTTTCTTCTTTTAAATTTGCTCTTTGTGGTGACAATACAAAGTTCATAGCTGAACAAGCCTCTCTACGCTTACTTGCGTAGGAAAATATATATTTTTTTTTATATTTATTAATGAACCCGAACCTGAGTTTTTTGGATTCGGGTTCATGGTTTATAAAAAGACAAAACCTGAACCCATTTGAGTTCAGTTTCGGGTTCGGTTTCAGTCCCTGATTTAAAGTTTAAGTAAAAGAAAAACAAAACCCCCGGTAGAATATCGGAGGTGTTGCTTTTTACCAAAACCTCCGATATTCTATTAAGCCCTATTCATTTACGCCATCTTAAAAACACAAGGAACATAGTGTTTTTGATTAAATTTTTTGTTTATCGAGCTTTATTTTTCTAGATGGCGTTATGGCGATTTTTTGAATTTTTTATATTGGTTTTAATTTCAAAATGGCGCTACAAGTTCACGATTTTTTCTGTGTTACAAAATGAAGAAGGCTTGTATATCGGGAGTTTCGGTAAATAGTTCTATAAATTAAAACAGTATTATCTCTTTTTAGCGTATGCAGCGCTATTTTTCTACTTGTAGAAACAATTAAACTACAAGCTGTCAAATTTTCTATTAATTTACAAATATTCTTTAAACGAGTTGCATATTATCTTTTAAAATAATTAAGAATTTAATAACCGCAAAATATAATGGGAGATCGCTATACAATACATAGTCAACTAGAACATCTTCAAAGCAAGTATATTGGAACTGGTCATGCAGATACCACAAAATATGAATGGTTAACTAATCAACATAGAGATTCATTGGCTAGCTACATGGGACATTATGATCTTCTAAGCCTCTACTCAATAGCAGAAAATGAAGCAAAGGCCAGAATACGTTTTAATTTAATGGAAAGAATGTTACAACCATGTGGACCACCACCAGAGAAACCAGAAGAATAAAAATGAATTAAATTTATTTTTCATGTTTGTTTATTTATTTTGTTATCCTTTTGTTCGCCGTCTTTTTCAGAGTTTTTCACAGTTTTTAAAACTTTTGTAACTAAAATTTGTTTCACTAACTCAATATATTCCTTATTTGATTCAATTAAGATATCTGTGGCTTTTTGTACTGTTTCCAGTGACATGTTACCAGTTTGATAAAATTCTGATATTTGTTCATGTGTTGATAATCTTGACATTACTAAAATGCCATGCTCCCCTTCATTACTTAATTGGTTACAAAGTTGTTCTTCTAAATCGGTAGGATCTAATAAAAATTTAGCTCCTATTACTCCAACGGTTGCAGCAGTTACAATATCAAACATTGGTATGCCCGCATCTGCTAAAGCAAGACCAGCGCAGGTAATTGCAGCTCCCAATACAGATCCATCGTTTTGTAAAACATTGGCAAATATATCAACTTGAAAATTAGGAAACTCATGACGGCAAACAGCAGGTTGTAACGCTCTTGTCATTGCTTGAGCTAAAGTTTTTTCATCTGAATCAGTTATTGGAGGTTTACGGTGAGAAGATAATGAAAACGCCGCATATTTAAAATCACAAAATAAATCACCATGTATGCTGCAAAGAAAAATACAGAGAATTATTTAAAACAGTTTTATTAACTTTGAGCTAACCTATATTGATTTTGTTTGGGAATTTCTCTAGGATCAAAAACTGCAACTATAACTTTGGTGTCTCCCATTTCAATATAAGCAGAACCTTTACTTTGTGTAATCACACCTGCTTTGAAAACTAAAATGAATCAAAATTAATACATTTTTACAATTTAATGAGGTTATGATAATGCTTACAAATCTTTCGAGCTTCATCAAATTTTCGACCGTTTTTCCTTGTTTCATTTGAAATAATTTGATCGTACTTTTCTTTATACGTTTGCACATTTAAATTTAAATATAATTGGTATGGTACAGAATTTTCTGGTCCATTTATACGTTTTTGGTCTACTGGCGGCATTGCGTTATCTTTAAATTTTATTAGTAAATAAATCAAATTTGAGGTTATATTTTGACATATATCAAAACCTCCTATAATGTAAGCCTGCTGTTTTTTTTAGCACAGAAAAATTCGTGAACTGATAGCGCCATTTTGAAATTAAATGTCAACCAAAACCAAAACCCGTTAAGGCGAGTTTTTGAATTTATTATATTGAGTTTTAATTTCAAAATGCTAAAAAATGAAGAAGGCTTGTAAGGCTTTATATATACAAGCCTTCTTCATTTTTTAGCATTTTGAAATTAAAACTCTATATGGGCTATTATTTTGAAAACGTACATTTTTTTGTTGATTTTTAAATTTTTGATTTTTAAAAAATCTGAAATTTTGATATATTGTTGGTATTGACAAAAGGAAAAAAGTAATTTCTGCTTTTATTTTTTGAGTACTCTAAATCGGAGTTATGCGCGGTTGAATTTTGAGGCTTTTTCACGTAGTTTTTGGTAATGGTGGCAATGTTTTGTGAATAGGTGCCACAAATTTCATCCAACTTACGTATATTTTTGCAAGTAAAAAGGAAAATAATTGAATAATTGAAATAAGTAAGTTTAAAATTAATAACTTTTCTCTTTTCCGCTAGGCGGCGCGTAAAACCTTGGTTTACTTCAAAGCTCATATCTCAAAAAGTAGGCTTTTTTTTTTTTGTTTTTCACAAATTTTAAAGTAAACATATGCAGCTATGAAATTGAGAAATAAAAGGTCAGCAATTCAATATGGATTTTTTCTTACGATTTTTTAAAGTTTGGTATATGAAAAATTCACATGTGTTTTTTTATTAAGTTAATAATCCTGTACTAAATGTGGATCTAATAAATTAAACATTTCATATTTTAACACCTGCAATAAATTTGAACCATTTTCTGTGCGGTTAAATGGTTAAAAACTTATTAAAAATTAATTTAAGTTAAGTGGTAAAATAAAGGAATTTAAATTATTAAAAGGGTGTGTAAAATGTTTATTCATTTTAAAAAATGTCCCTTTTTACTAATTAAAATCTCATTAGAGACTCATAATTTTAACATTTAAAATTTCTAATGACGCCCACAAACGGTTTTTGACCAAATTATACTTGCATCCAATCAAAATATATTAAATTGTACCTACCTAATTTTACCTGATTCTACCTATGTCAAAACTATTTCAAGGGTATATATATATATTGATTGGATTGCCTTATAATCAATTATATTCCAAAATATTTAGAAGACATAACGTTTAGAAAAGATAGTAATAGAAATGCCTTTCAAATTGTGCTGTAACTTGTACGGTCTCAAAAATCATCAGCGGACATCAAAAAATGTGAAACTGGTCACACCAGCTGTTATTCAAAAAGCTGCGACCCTACATTTTACTTTGCGTGATGACCAGTTTATATGTGAAACATGTCGCACTTATATCTATAAAAATAAGGTAAATTTAATTATTTTATTAAAATGAATAAAAATTCATATGCAACTAATATTTTCTATACAGCAGCTTTCATGTTCGGAAACTATCGATAGTGAAATTATTTCTATAAATCAGGATGTTGAAAATGTTCCAACGAACGAAAATATTCAAATACCTCCAGCATCTTTAGATCCATCACCAGTTTCGGTTGATACTATATCTCCACCAGTTCCTGAACTACTTAATGACATTTTAGAAGATATTAACAATGTTCTTGGAAGGTTAGCCGAATCTCCTATCAAACAAAATCATATTACAACAGGAAGTTATAAAAAAATTGCAAGTGTCACATCGGCAATAAGTCAAAGAATATTTCAAGTAGATTCAGTTAAAGTGTTATCACCAAACGAGGAATGTGAATATACATCATGGCTTATGAACCTTAAAAAAGAGTTTAAAGATGCCAGCTGTAAATCAAAACAAGTGTTTTTGTTGACAACTCTACCACGTAAATTTTGGTCAAATCAACGTATCCAGGATGAATTTAATGCATCAAGACGATTGGTAGAATTCGCCATGGATCTGTTGGAAACAGTAGGTCCTTACAGTTGGCCTCAAAGCAAACAAGTGCACAGTTTGTCACAAAATATAGTAAAACAAATTCAAACATACTTCTTATCAGAGGAAATTAGTAGAACAATGCCTGGCCTTAAAGATGTTGTTACTATTACAGAAGGATCGACAAAAATTAAGAAATCAAAGCGGTTGGTGTTATGGACCGTCACCGACATCTACGAAATGTTCTTGGAAGAAAACAAAAAACTCAAGGATTCCACTGTTTTTTACCGGATAACACTACACCCGATAAAATAATTGCCAAAATGTTTTCTTTTTCTGATGATCATAAATATTTCAATTTAAAGGCAAAAATAAATATATAAATTAATTTTTTAACGTATTTATTTATAAAATTGATTAAATTATAATGTTTATAGGAAAAATATTTTTTAAATGTTTTTTTCTAATGTTAGTGTTGGTGATGTTGAAATTATAACAAAATCTTCGATCATTGGGATCTCCAATTCTTATTCTGAATAAAAACCTGTTTCTCAATCAGAAATACACAAAAAATGGTTCAAATTTATTGCAGGTGTTAAAATATGAAATATTTAATTTATTAGATCCACATTTAGTACAGGATTATTAACTTAATAAAAAAACACATGTAAATTTTTCATATACAAAACTTTAAAAAATCGTAAGAAAAAATCCATATTGAATTGCTGACCTTTTATTTCTCAATTTCATAGCTGCATATGTTTACTTTGAAATTTGTGAAAAACAAAAAAAAAAAAAAGCCTACTTTTTGAGATATGAGCTTTGAAGTAAACCAAGGTTTTACGCGCCGCCTAGCGGAAAAGAGAAAAGTTATTAATTTTAAACTTACTTATTTCAATTATTCAATTATTTTCCTTTTTACTTGCAAAAATATACGTAAGTCGGATGAAATTTGTGGCACCTATTCACAAAACATTGCCACCATTACCAAAAACTACGTGAAAAAGCCTCAAAATTCAACCGCGCATAACTCCGATTCAGAGTACACAAAAAATAAAAGCAGAAATTACTTTTTTCCTTTCGTCAATACCAACAAAATATCAAAATTTCAGATTTTTAAAAAATAGTTGTTTTTTTTCGATGTACGTTTTCAAAATAATAGCCCATATATAATAAATTCAAAAGATCGCCTTAACGCCAATAACGCCATCTAGAAAAATAAAACTCCATATAAAAAGAATTCAAAAAATTTAATCAAAAACACTAATACAATTTTTTGCACATGGCAATGTTCATTGTTTTTTTAAGATGGCTTGAATGAAGGGCTTGTAGAATATAGGAGCTTTGATCAAAACCGTAAGCCAGCTGCTTGGTTATTTAGCACAAAGGGAAAAAAAACAAATAATCGAAAATAAGTGTATTGTCACAGAATAAAAATATACAGAAGCGTCATAACACACTTTTTCTATGGAAAAATTTCGACTCATTTTTTTTACTTCTAACTTCACTTCAAACTTGCTTAAGGTAGGAAAAAGTTTGGTTATGTATTCTACATTTTGGTGGTTTATAGTTTTACCACAGAATTCTTTGGTTCAGTGGCTAAAAATTCAAACATCATTATAGTTCAACGTGCAAATTATTTTATTAATTATTTTAATTCTGTGGTATTGTATAGTGTTTGTGTTAGTGTTTATGAAAATAAAATTGTTAAAGAACGGAGGCGTACAATTATATAATTGGTGAGATTGTTCTTTTTTTTTAGATAATTATTTGGTATTTTATATTTGCTGTTACCAGATTGGCAGGTAAAATTTTACCTTTTATTGTTTTGATGTAATAAATTTATTTATTATTTTAAATCATAAATTTGTTTAATATTGCTTGGTAACAGGAAAGGTAAAATTTAGTTTTGGTTGTTAGTGAGATTTTCAAATTTAACCCTTTATTTGTACTCTTCAATTTTGTTAGTGTCTTTTGTGTCCCCATTTTTTTATTTTATTTTTTTTTTTTTTTGCTTTTCTCTTATCGAGCTACTGTTGCATGAAACCTGCTATCGTGTTTTTGTGACAGAGATACCCAGTTTCTTTTGTATTGTGTAGTGTTGAAATTTAGGCCTGGCCGAATTTCAGTATCTATACCTGAAATGTCAAAGGGTAAGTCTTTGTCTCAACAAAAATGCAGCAGAGTGAACCAACAGCTTAGCATTGACTTCACCAACATAAGAGGTCTCAATTCGAATCTAGACGAGGTTCATCACTACATCGAAAAAAATAAACCTGACATATTGTTTCTTACCGAAACAATTGTTAGTGGCAAAGCATCGAAATTGGATCTCCATAAATACCGGATACCTAGTTACGAATTGGAACATTCCTTTTATAACAAACATGGTGTCTGTGTATTTGTTCGAGATTCACTTTCATGTATGAGAATTAAGGCCTACGAGTTGAACTCTAAGCACCATAATTCTATAGCACTGAAGATCTCAGGTGTTGATGAAACTATGTTTGTAATAGGATTATACAGATCCCCAAATTCTCCCTCAGGATGTCCCTTTTTCGATAAAATATCGGCTAATCTAGACAAGATTACCACGGACTACCCCAAAGCAAGACTGGCCATTCTTGGAGACTTCAATATTCATAATAAAGAATGGCTTAAGTATTCATCGCGCACTGACGACGTAGGAAGGCAAGCCGAACTGATACTCGCAGATTATCACGGTTTGACGCAAATGATAGAGTGTCCCACTAGAATCGCAGACAATTCACATCATAACAATAATTTCCTGGATCTGTTTTTGACAAACAAACCAGATACTACGAAGACAAAAGTTGACCAACCCCTGGGATCATCGGACCATTTACTAATATCAGCAATAGTGCAATTTACATCCCCGACACAAATTAAAGCAAATCCTCGTCGGGTCTGGAACTATAAACGCGCTGACTGGGAGGGACTGAGAAACTTTTATGATGAAACACCTTGGAAAACTATTTGTTGTGTTGATCAAGATCCTAGCACATCGGTAATAGAATTTCTGAAATCATAAAAGAAGGAATGCGGCGGTTTATTCCAAATCGATTAATCACTCCTAAAACTGAGCCTTCGTTCACACGGGATGTTGATGAGGCAGTAAGGAATAAACGCAAAGCATTCAAGACGTATAACGCTAATAAAACTCCTGAAACCCATAGAGCCTATAAGAAAGCCAGAAATATTAGTAAATTCAAAATAGACTTGGACAAAGACGCGTTTATCCAGAAGAAAGCAAAGAAATTCGCCGAGCACCCATCTGGCTCACGTAGTTTCTTTCAGGCAGTTAAATCAGTCCAGAGCAATTTTACTCGATCCTCTATTCCAACCCTAGTTCTGAATGACATTCCCGTGAGCGACTCGAAAGAGAAAGCGGATCTTTTGGGTCGTATTTTCGCAGAAAACTCAAACATAGTTGAACCCCCTCATTCTCCTACACTCATTTCCCCAGTTGTAACGAAAATGAAACCAATTATTTTTCGTTGCAGTGTTGTACGGAAAATGCTTCTTTCTATCAATATCAACAAATCTGCTGGCCCCGACGGTATTCCACCCCTCATTCTTAAAAACTTTGCTAGACAACTAGCTCCAATTTTAACAAAAATTTTCTATTTATCTTATAAAACCGGAATATTTCCCGACTCTTGGAAGCTGGCCAGCGTTCAACCCATACCAAAGAAAGGCAGTAAGATAGATCCTAACAATTATAGACCAATTGCAATTCTGTCGGTTTTAGCTAAAATATTTGAAAAATATGTTAACTACAATTTGATAGATTATTTGGAAATGTCGCAAATTATTGATGATAAGCAGTATGGTTTTCGTAGAAGTCATGCAACAGGTGATCTGTTAGCCTACGTATCCCATCTCTGGAACAAATCGCTGGAAAACCACGGTGAAACATTCAGTATTTCACTTGACATCTCTAAAGCATTTGATAAAGTGTGGCATAAAAATCTTATAGCTAAATTAAAATCTTATGGCATAGACCAGCGTTTCTTAAACTCGGGGTCGCGACCCCAACTGGGGTCGTTAGATTTTTTCATGGAGTCGCGAGAAATTCCCAATTTAAAAAAATATATAAAATATTATAAATATTAAAAAAATTAATTTTCCCTATATATATGTCTTAAATTAACAAACTTTGCAAGGATTTTGAATTAATTTTTCAAGGTTTTAGAATTGGATGACTTTTTAAATTTTGTAATGTTTTAACTTAACTTTTGGTGACATTCCACAATCCACAATACAATTTTGTAGTCGGATCGTTCAATAATTCAATATTCATAATTCAATAATTCAATATTTCACAACACCGTTGGATAATTCAGCCTTTTAATATAAAACTTTAAGATATACAACATATGGACATAAAAGCTCAATAAGAACTTGCTGAATCCTGCCATAGTACTTTGAAAGTACTATTTAAGGATCAAATACCAGGAAATTTTTTTGGTTGTCAATTAAAAGGGAGAAACAGTTCCAATTATTTTGACATTTTCCACCACATATTTGTGCGCAAATGCATTTTCATCCTTATTGTATAGATATTAAATCAAAATCGCTCTCAATTGCGCAATATTAAAAAAAATGTATTGAGCCCAGCGCTTTCGGAAATCGAGCCACAATTAACGTTACTTTGCTCTAAAAAGCAAGCACACCCATCACATTAAAAAATATTTTAATGTTTTATTTATTTTAATACTTAATAATATAACTAGAAAAGGTTATTAATCTTTATTTCTTATTAATTTTCATATTGTTTTAAATAGAAAAATATGGAGGGGCTGAAATCTCACAGCTCTGAGATATCAAGACTTCGGTCTGGGCTAAGGATTTTGATATAGTTTTCGGCAAAAAACTTTTATGAGGACATGGTTTTTAGTTTTGGGCAGCGATATATACCAAACACAGCGCTTTGTAAAAATACAAGTATTTTTTTATCTCTGTTTAGAAATTTATTACAAAACTAACACGAAACATCAATACGATGCCAGAAAATTATAACAGATCATAAATTAACACAATTTAGTGAAAAGATGATACACTCAGCAAACTACTCAAAAACCTCTCCATTTAGCGTTTCGAGAAAATATTACAAAATTACAAATTCATATTTCTTTCAAAATTCCAAAAATATTGTAAAAATTAAATAAAATCCAACTTTTTTCGAAATTCCAAAAATATTCCAAAAATTAGAATAAAATCAAATATTCAAACTTTTCCAAAATTCTAAAAATATTGCAAAAATCATTACAAAATCAAAAATTGAAACTTTTTTCAAAACTCCAAAAATTTTAATAAAATCAAAAATTTAAAATTTTTCAAAATTCTAAAAATATTCCAAAAATTCTTACAAAATCAAAAATTAAAACTTTTTCCATAATTCTAAAAATATTGCAAAAATTATTACAAAATCAAATAAGTATACAAACTTTTTTCAAAATTCCAAAAATATTTCAAAAACTATAACAAATTAAAAAATTTCCATGTCCAATTTCATTTTCAATTACATTTACATCATAAAAACAGCTACATTTTTTTTCCAAAAAATTGGCTAAAAAAATAAATGAAATCATTTTTTGACACACTTGACATTATTTTTTTGACAAACTTATAATGCCATAATTCTCAATAATAATAATGAAATTTCATGTCATACAAATTATTAATTTTATTTTTTTCCGAAAAATTGGGTAAAAAAGTCAATAAAAATCATTTTGGATTTTTGAGATCAATTAAACTCAAGTAAGTAAAGAAGTAATTGGAATATTTTCAATTCAAAGGTATGGTTTGAAGTTTCTCAGAAAAAAACTACAATTCACATTTTTTACGTGTTTCGGATCGGATCAGAAATCCGATCCGAAACACGTAAAAAATGTGAATTGTAGTTTTTTTCTGAGAAACTTCAAACCATACCTTTGAATTGAAAATATTCCAATTACTTCTTTACTTACTTGAGTTTAATTGATCTCAAAAATCCAAAATGAAATTTAAATTCCCTTAATGTAGTCTAATGTTAATACATGTAGAACTACAAATTGACCAAGTGTCAGCCATTGATTTCACATTGATTGGAAACAATCAATAATGACTATACAATCGTGACTTAGGATGTTAATTAGAATAGAAATGTTCCCCATTCTATGAATTCACACAAAGTATTGTCTAGAAATTTAATGCAAAAAATCCCATATAATGTCAATAAAAATCTTTCTTTTGACACACTTGACAACATTTTTTTGACAAACTTATACTGCCATAATTCTCAATAATAATAATAAAATTTCATTTAAACAAATAATTAATTTTATTCTTTTCCAAAAAATTGGGTAAAAAAATTAATAAAAATCTTTCTTTTGACACAGTTGACAACACTTTGACGAACTTATAATGCAATAATCTAGTTTTTGATCTCACATACCAACCGCTACCATCAAGGTTTCTCCAAATTCTATGTTCCTACTCATAATCACTTAAAATAAACGTTTTTTAAGTCAAAAATATGAAAATTTGTTGTTTTTGACACACTTAATGATTTTTTTGACACACTTAATGATTTTTTGAACACACTTCCGGTACACAGCGTCCTTTCGAACCCGTGCCTTGAGTATACCTATTTTTAGAAAGAAAAATTTTTGAAATCCCTCCAGCGGTTTTCCCTGCAGCGTAGGTAATGACGGACGGCCGGCAGAGAAACATACATATTTTTTTTGCTTTTTTGGAGTCAGTAGGTTCTAAAACGTCGAGAAATGCCAAAAAGTGGGGGTAAGAATTTCATTTTTGGCTCATGAATGTAATACTTAGGTCTTTCAGACCGAAGTAACGTTATACATTTTTATTTTTATATTAGCTGCAAATAAAATAGTTTTTGTTGTTTAATTAAACGTTTTTTTTTTTTTTCAATAACGTTTATCTGTCAAAAAAAATATAGGTGGGTTGCCAAAATATGGCATTTAAAATTTGGGGTCGCAATACAAAAAAGTTTAAGAACCGCTGGCATAGACCATCTTACTGTCTCATGGATTCATAGTTTTCTTACAGGTCGCCAATTTCATGTTAATTTAGATGGTATCACATCCAATATTTTCACAACCAATGCTGGGGTTCCCCAAGGTTCGGCACTCTCACCAACCTTGTTTCTTCTATACATTAATGACTTACTTATTTCTACAGTGCACCCAATACATAGTTTTGCTGATGACAGCACATTACATGCATCACATGCATCTCCTAAATTTCGATCTCATACTGCAGTTACCACTGATAGAGAGTTGCTAATTGATTCTATCAACAAAGATCTGGAGCGTATAATGGAATGGGCTGATCGTAATCTTGTTTCATTTAATCCAACCAAAACCAAATTATGCCGCACTGAAAAAAAAATTGAAGTTCATGACAACCTCATCTCGAAGTTGGCAGTTTATTATTCATGCAAAGAAAAATTATTTGCAATCAATTTCACTGTGATTGGGACAACTACACGATAACATCTTCGTAACAACAGAATGAGATTTATTTAAAATATAAAGTGTTATATCCAATATAACAGTAGTTGAGTAAAGATAATAACTATTTCCCTGAAAAAAATTTTCTTTGGTCTTATATCATGAATTTTTCATTTTAAAGTTTAAGTATTTGAGATTAATTGAACTATATTTTATTTTCACATAAATATTTCGTGTGATTGTCTCAACTTCATCGATTTATAATTGTAGAGTTGTTGAAGCAATTTCGTAGTTTGATTCGCCATATGTGACCGCACGGTGAGGTTGAGACAATTACATTTCGATTGGAAATAGGACATGTTTTTTTCAGTGCGTCTTTCACGAATAGAGCGACATAAAAATTTTCCTATTAAAATAAACCATGAGGAATTGCGTGAGGTTGAATCAGTTAGACTTCTTGGAGTGGATATTCAAAATAACCTGAAATGGAATAAACATAAGTTCAACCTCGCTAAATCTGCAATGCAAAAATTAGGATTCTTGAGTCGATGTAAAAAATATTTCAATCCCGAGCAAATTTTGCTAATCTTCAAGTCCTTTATTCGTCCATGTATGGAGTACTGCTGTCATGTTTGGGGAGGTGCTTGTCAGTCAACAATAAATTGTCTAGACTCTGTTCAGAGAAAAGCAATACGGTTGATTGGTAATACCGAACTAATGGACCAGCTTGATTCACTCCAGCACAGAAGTAATGTGGCTGAATTGTCAATCTACTATAAATATAACTTTAGCGAATTCTCCTTTAAGGAAATTCAAAATATCCTTCCATCGTGTGCGCAGTATAATCGACAAACAAGAGCTGCCGAGTTATCCCATCCATTTGTTGTACAAATACCTCGTTGTAGAACTGTGTCCTTCCAAAACGACTATTTTAATAGAGTGGCCAAATTATGGAACTCATTGCCTTCCTCTGTATTTCACGATGAATTTTCCCCTCAGGCATTTAAAGAAAATGTCCATCATCATTTAAAAAAATTAGTATAGTTATCCCTATATCCCCATTCCTTCCATTTTCCTTATCTCCTTCCTTTATAGTTGACATGGTATCTTCGGATATTCAAAGAGTCTAAATAATGAATATTTCATATTTAGTGTGCTAAACATGTCTAACTAATTAATAAAAAAAAAAAAATTTGAAATTAAAACTCAATCCAAAACCTCCTAAATCATAGCCCTACTGATCCACGCCATTTGCAATAAATAATGAACATTACCATATGCAAAATATAGGATTACCGTCTTCCCCCGAACATAACAACCGGTTCTTCTATTCGGGACACAAAATATTCGGATCGTGTCATATCATCCTTGGTTAAACATTCCAATTCAAACCTATTGAATCCTATTAAATCCAATATAATTTCAATAGGATTAAATCGGATTGAATTGGTTTAATAGGAAGACTTCGATCTACCAATTAAAATTCAATCGGAATGAATGGGATTCAACTTGAAAAGAGCACTGAAAAAAAAGTTGAAGTTCATGACAACCTCATCTCGAAGTTGGCAGTTGATTATTCATGCAAAGAAAAATAACTTGCAAACAATTTCACTGTGATTGGGACAACTACACGTTAACATTTTCCTAACAACAGAATGAGGTTTATTTAAAATATAAAGTGTTATATCCAATATAACAGTAGTTGAATAAAGATAATAACTATTTCCCTGAAAAAAAATTTCTTTGGCCTTATATCATGAATTTTTCATTTTAAAGTTCAAGTATTCGAGATTAATCGAACTATATTTTATTTTCACATAAATATTTCGTGTGATTGTCTCAACTTCATCGATTTATAATTGTAGAGTTGTTGAAGCAATTTCGTAGTTTGATTCGCCATATGTGACCGCACGGTGAGGTTGAGACAATTGCATTTCGATTGGAAATAGGACATGTTTTTTTCAGTGAGGTTCTGTAGGATTCTAATGGAAATTTCCAATTAAATTTCAATCGGAAATCAAGAGATTCAATAGGAAAAACGAACTTAGAAAAAAAATTAAACAATCTTATGAATTTAACAGGAGTTAATTGGAAAAGATTTAATAGGAATGAATAGGATTAATCGGAATTCTGCAATGGAAATTTCCAATTAATTCCTATTTATATACATTTCCTATCCATTCCGGTTGAAAAATAAAATAGAGATATTTAACAGGAATGAATAGGATTGTATTGGAAATAGATTTTTTGAATAGGAATTAATTGAAAATTCCCAATGCAGAATTCCGATTAATCCAATTAATTTTTTTCAATTGGTTTCAATTGGAATGTTTAACCAGGGTAGCCGACAAAATATCATTCGCAAAATATTACTAAAACTTAATTTATATAACTTAAATAATCTTCAAAATCAATTATTTTCATAAATAAGTTGCACAAATAGCAACTTGAAAATATCAAGTACAGTAATGTCAAAAATTAGAATATTCTTGGTTTTAGTCACTCGATTTCAAGAATATTTTTTAAAATTTTCATTGGATTATAGTATATTCTATAACCTGGTTTTTATTCACTGATTTATCAGAAAATACTTAAAAATTTAAGTATTTAGAATATTCTACTTTTTATTCACTTCACCCAATAGCACTAATTCAATTTTTTGCATATGGCAATGTTCGAAAACGTTTGAAACACGGAATGTTTGAAAAATGGAGTTTTTCTCACTTGAAAATAAAAAATAAACTTTTGAATTGCAAAATTCAAAATGATTATAAACTGAACCCTCCATGTGGTAACTGATCCTCCATTCTTCCATTATGCCGCTTTCCGGGTTTAATAGCCTCCATAACGCCCTTGCTAAAATAGCGATTAGGAATTATATTTATTAAGTTAAAAGCTGTGTTTTTGCAAATATGTATGGAATAGCATAACAGAAATGCAAAATAACGATCGAGTTTAGAATTAAAGCGAACATTTTATTTTGAAATGTCTGAGTAGAAATTTAAATATATAGCTTTAAAAAAGATTTAGTTGTTGTTGAATACAAAATAAAAATTTTCCACAAAAGGCAAAGAGGTATAAGGCAAAGAGATATTATCAGCTCCAGCTGCATTAGATTTGAAGCGTTTAATAGCAGATACGTATCAAGGTCATAATTTGCTATGAATCTGAAACCCTTATAAGAATTCAAATTGCAATACGGCAGCGGAAGCACTTCTTCCTTCATAATTTTGTTAGAAATATGATTATCGAAATCAGAGGCGCTGCCAGAGGTTTCATTTCATTCAATGTTCTACATAAAATGAAACTAATTTGATCTTCATTTGATTTAAAGTTTCTGCATAAGGTTTCGGGTAGTAGTTTCGTATCCAATGTGATAGACGTTGAATTTTTCATAGCTATAATATCCTCTTGTCCTACAGTTTCGTAGCCTGATGAAGAATATATGTGGAATTGGGTTTGTGGAATGTATCTAAAATGTCAGAATTGATCCACGGAGTTAAAGGATCACGAAACAGAGCCTTTTTTTTTGGTACAAACTTTTCACAGGCATGTAATATTTGTGAATTTTACACGTAGCTGATCGTTCACATTCGAAAGATAATTTGGGTTCATAGTAGTAACGACGATTTATATTTAGAAAAAAAAAGTCACGTATAGATCAGAAAAAACAGAATGTGGCAGAGAATTGACTACTGAGAATTGGATAGTAAGGTGAGAGAGTGAATTCCTACGCGTAGCACCAACTGGATATTAAACATTGAAAAAGATGACCATACGTAATTTCTAGGGTGACCATCCGTCCTCTTTTTAGAGGATTTGATCCTCTTTTCGACCTCCGCTCTTTTTGTCCTACCTCTTTTTGACACCATAATCTTTTTTGTCCTCTATTAGCAGTTTGTCCTCTAAATGTCATCTTTTTGTCCTCTAAATTTCTTCTTTTTAAACTTTTCTTGCAATAATTCAGTCATATTAATTGCCAACAAAGGCAAATTAGGTTTACAACAGCATATTTCATCATAAAACACAAAGATAATATCGGTTCAATAGAGATTTGCTAGAACAAAAACGCAAGCAATAGTGCGCAATGTTTTATTTCCATTAGTCATACAAAACGTCACAACGGCTATTGGAAAAGGTAGTATAAATCACGTAGGAGTTTCTACGGATGCTAATAACCACGGGTCGACAAAAATATTTACAATATTGATTCAATATTTTACAGTTACGTCTGGATTGAGTTTCAAACTGATTCAACTACACTCTGTACCTAATAAAAAAGCTGAAACACTTAAAAACATAATCGTCGACAAGTTAAATAATTTCAACTTGATTTAACTGCAATACAAATTTTGGGTGAATTAATCGTGCGGGCGAAAATAATGTGTTCAAACTTTTGAAAAATGATGTCGATTTTATTGATATAGTTTGCAATTTGCATAGGTTGGCCAGCACACATTTTAAATAACTGTATTAAATATGGTACAGATTTATATCCGATTAATGTAGACGTATTTATACGCAAATTGTATAACCATTTTTCATATTTTATTGTTCGTGTTGCAAATAGATTATGAATTTTTAAAATAAATTATCAATTTATTCTCACTTCATCTAAGAGACGATGGTTGTCACTATATTCTGCCATTGAAAGGATCTTGAAATTATATATGAACCATTAAAATCGTTTTTGTTGTCTATAACAAAACCACCAGTGAGTAAGGTTAAAACTTTGTTTTGAGAGTCCATTAATTGAGGCATATTTGTTTTTCTTACATTCGTTGGTCAACGTTTTTCACCTCAACATAAAAAAACATGGAAAAGGAGCATGATTCATTAGTTGATATATTTTCTAATCTATTCAAACAGCGCTTGAGGAAAGAACAATTAACAATTTCTTACCTGTATTAACTTTTAATGTTTTAAGGAAAAATGAAGAACTGGTTAACGAATGTACGGCTTTCAAGAAAAATGCAACAGAAAATTACAACAATTGTTTAGATTACATGAAACAATAGATAAAGCAGTTCAAAAATTTTACAACATTTAAATGGATGGCTTTAACGAAGGAACCAGAATGGGCTAAATATAAAAAACAGTTGAATGGAAAGCATATCGATATAAACGACTCAATACTTATTAGTCAGTTTAGTAATCTAAAAAGATTCTTCAAAGTCGTGTCTAAGGACAAACAATCTAATAAAAAGTTGTTCCATGAAAAATGGTTTGAATTTTTTGCTACAGTGTCAAATGAAGAACAACATTCAGAATTTTTAAAAGCTTATCAATATTTCTTTGCCATTCCAGCACATATAATGCGAACATAGAACGAATATTCAGTTTGATGAATAGTCAGTGGACTGATGAGCGTAATAGATTTGATGTTGAAACTATTGAGAGTATTCTGTGTATAAAATTTAATTTCAAAACCGTTTCATGCGTTGAATTTTGCACTTTAATTCAAAAAGACGATCTGTGGCGAACATCAAAACTAAAATCTTTTCTCAAAAAAATTTAAATTTTAGCAGCGATAATTTCGTTAACATTTATTAAAAAAACAAAAAATATATTATTATTATTTAGATTTTGTTTTTTCCAAATAGTTTTAAGTTCTTATTTTTCGTGTTAAATTAAAAATGTAATTCTCTATATAAATAATATTGCAACGCCTCGCCATCAATTTATTCATCAAATAAATAAGGCAAATTTCATGTAACTTGTATAAGCTAAATCGTATAAATACAATTAAACTCTGAAATGTGTGCATTGAGGGTGTGCATTTGTGCATTTTAAACTTATTATATTGAAAATGTATAAGTTAATAAAAAGTGTCTTCTTTTTTATTTGAATTGTCCTCTTTTGTTTATTTGGATTTCCTCTTTTTGCTATCAGCACTTCTGGTCACCCTCTTTACCGGACAACTATCATTTATCAAGCCAGAATTCAAGTCACCCAATATTCAACAATATAATTCGAACTCAAACAAAAAAACAACGTATAGCCTTAATTAAAATTTTATTTATATTTTTTATTATTTAAACAAATAAACACAAATGTATAAACATTAACTTAAAGAACAAAATTACATTTCGCATTTATTAAAGATATATTATATTTGTAAATCAAAATGATTTATTTCTTATATTATACATATTAAATTATTGATTGTGAAAATGGGCTCGCGGTTTTGTTAATAATAATAATAACTAAAAATATTTCTCTTTGTAAAATATTATTTCTTTTACATAGTACGTAAGCTTTTGTTGTAAAAAAAAGTAAAGCACTTTAGATATGGAATGTTGGCTATCAAAAGTTTAATCGGATCAATATTACGTTATTATATATACATATAAATGATCAATAAAGTCAAATTTGCCAGCCAACGGGTTTATAAAAAAAAGTCTTAGAACGTAAACAGACAATATACTAAAAGCAACATTTTACAAAAAAACAAAAATTATAAATTTGAAACTTTGCTTTATTATTTGTTATTCTTAAGTCATTTATTTATTTTAAAAATTATTTGCGAAATCTAAATTAAATATACCTTGCTTAAACTATCCTATTGAAAAAGAAGTTTTAATGGGAAAAATGCATAGGAAATATCCTATAAAACCCTATTAAACAATTTTTTTTCTTTTGAAATCGGTTGAATCCTATTCAATTGTCCTATACAAATACATTGAATCTTTTTAATAGAAATGAAAACATTTTTATAAGATTGTAAATTCTTCAATGGGATTGACTACGTTTTAATTGAATTTTCTGCGACCGTCAAATTTTCTATTAAATAATTAGGAATCCTACTCGAATTTATAATAGTTTAGTGCTACATTTATCCTTTTCGATTCTTAAATGGGATTGACTATGTTTTAATGGGAATTTCTAAGACCTTTAAAATTTCTATTGGATAATAATCAATTAAAATAAATTAGATAATAACAATGGAACAAATTAAAACATATGCAACATTAATCACTATTATTATAGTCTTTCAGCCGAGAAGCGATAACTAAACCATACATAAAACGATTTTAACTATATATTTCTAAAATGCTAAACGCTAAAATACTTTAGTGAATTATAAGAAAAATTTCAAAGTCGTATTTTCCCGTAAAAATTATCCTTTTTCTATTGAAAATATCTCAATGTCGCCTATTAAACTGTAAAAAATCCTATTAAAACTACTGCAGTGGAATTAATATTGTTACGATTGCAGAAAAATCTAGACGATTACAGAAAGATCTAAACGATTACGGTCACTTCCAGGAAAATAAAATCAACAAAACACAACAGAAAGTGAATGAAATGAATAGTGTTGTTGTTGTTGTTGTACATGTTCTTAGAATTAAGGTCTATTTGTTTTATGATTTTATGAATCAAATCAACGTAACGTAAAATAATCGAATATTCTGATATTTTCTCAAGGTTTCTAAAAAGTGACCTAGAAATTTCTAGAGATTAAGCAGTTATGATGTATGTTTTACATACATTATATAATGTATGTTTTACATACATTATATAAGGAAATTGCTTCTTGTAGTTTTTAATTAGTGTTATTTTAAACCTGCGATAGTAAAGTTAAAATTATAAAAGTGATCTTTAAATTAGTTTTGTGTAAAGTTATAAGTGTAATAAAGTTATAAGTTTTATTGAGAAGAAATATTTTGTGTATTATTTTGAACGTTGTGAATTGGAAATTTCCACAATAAACCGTTGGAGTTTCGAAGCTGTTGGAAGAATATTCTAGTTAGGAATATTGTGCGCTGTATTGTTTCCTGTTGTTGTGGAACAATCAAGGAGTTAAGTCTGGTGTTAACCTGGAGTGTCTGGTGTAATAAAACCTGGTGTTTGTGCTTACTAATCAGTGATCGAACTCAGGAAGAGATTGGGGATTGCGTTTATCGAATTGTGAGTTAGGCCAATTCGAAGGAAGTTTGGAAAAACGTAACAATATTTTAAACTCGTATTTTCCTTTAGAAATTATACACTTCCTATTGAAACTATTTCAATATCTTCCCATTAAGCTATATAGAACCCTATTGAAAAATACTGTCGTGAAATTATAATTTTAAAGTCGTATGTTCCTGTAGAAATTATACACTTCTGTTATGAAGTAAGTCATCATTGAATGTAATTGAATAGGATAAGAGATAAATGTCAGCACCTAGGGCGAGGGCAGACAAGTCATGTTGTTGAACATGACTGCAGTTAAGTAAAACTAATTAAAAGCAATAATAAATAAATAATATTGTTTTACTATAATCGTGGTATTTTATTAATCGCAAGTTCACGACACATCATGGCGCAGTTGAATTAAAGGGATCAAAATCCGGATGATTTAGATGAAAACCGATAAGAAATTGAAGTGAGACACATGTCAATTATAATTGTTTTCTGATTCTCGAAAATAATAAGACTCGTCAAAAAAAAAAAAAAAAAATTCTAAAATATTCTTGCATGCTTTTGGGGGTAAGAAGATTGTTCCGATTGGTTCTGTTAATTTAAAAATAAAAATTCACGAACGCGAATTTAATGAAAAATTTATTTTAGTAGAGTTTGATTCGATTTCGATATTGGGGCTGGATACTTGCACTAAATTAGGTATAATTAAACGAGTTTTTTATGTTTCTAGTAATGCTGAAGATTTTATTAATAAAAATATGGAGGGGCTGAAATCTCGGAAAATTATAACAGATCATAAATTAACATAATTTAGTGAAAAGATGATACACTCAGCAAACTACTCAAAAACCTCTCCATTTAGCGTTTCGAGAAAAAATTACAAAATCACAAATTCATATTTCTTTCAAAATTTCAATAATATTCCAAAAATTCTTAAAAATTCAAACTTTTCCAAAATTCTAAAAAAATTGCAAAAATCATTACAAAATCACAAAATCATAAATAAATTTTCAAAATTCCAAAAATTATAATAAAATCAAAAATTAAAAAATTTTCAAAATTCTAAAAATATTCCAAAAATTCTTACAAAATCAAAAATTAAAACTTTTTCCATAATTCTAAAAATATTGCAAAAGTTATTACAAAATCAAAAATACAAACTTTTTTCAAAATTCCAAAACTATTTCAAAAACTATAACAAATTCAAACATTTCAATGTCCAATTTCATTTTCAATTACATTTACGTCATAAAAACAGCTACATTTTTTTTTCCAAAAAATTGGCTAAAAAAATAAATGAAATCATTTTTTGACATACTTGACATTATTTTTTCGACAAACTTATAATGCCATAATTCTCTATAATAATAATAAAATTTCATGTCGTACAAATTATTAATTTTATTTTTTTTCAAAAAATTGTGTAGAAAAGTAAATAAAAATCTTTCTTTTGACACACTTGACAACATTTTTTTGACAAACTTATAATGCAATAATCTAGTTTTTTGATCTCACATACCAATCCCTACCATCAAGATTTCTCCAAATTCAATGTTCCTACTCGTAATCACTTAAAATGAACGTTTTCTAAGCCAAAAATATTAAGATTTGCTGTTTTTGACACACTTAATGATTTTTTTGACACACTTCCGGTACAGTTATCGAACACAGCATCATTTCGGACCTGTTTCTTGAGTATACCTATTTTTAAAAAAAAAACTTTTGAAATCCCTCTAGCGATTTTCCCTGCAGCGTAGGTAATGACGGCCCGACGGACGGCCGGCCGGCAGACAGACATACATTTTTTTTTGCTTTTTTAGAATCAGTAGATCCTAAAACGTTAAGAAATGTAAAAAAAAGTGGGGGTAAGAATTTCACTTTTGGCTCATGAATGTAATACTTAGGTCTTTCAGACCGAAGTAAATAATGAAATTGTTGATGGATTGGGGATGTTTCCTAATAAATTAAAGTTGGTACTGAGAGAAAATGTGACAGCCGTAACAAGATCGCCTAGACGGGTACCACTTTCTATAATTTCCAAACTCAAATCTGCTCTTGATCACCTAACGCAGATCAGCATTAAAGAACCTTTATCTGAGCCAAGTGATTGGATAAGCAATCTGGTTATTGTATAAAAACCTGATAGATCTCAAAGACTATGCTTAGACCCCAAATATTTGAATGAAGCTCTAAAAAAGACCACTATATGATACCAACGCTTGAGGATTTGATTTCAAAACTAGCCGGTGTACAATATTTTACAGTTTTAGACCTAAAGGATGGATTTTACCAAATTGAATTGACTAAAGAGTCTTCTAAACTCTGCTCCTTCAGCACTCCATTTGGTTCATATAAATTTTTGAGACTTCCTTTTGGTATTAACATAGCTCCAGAAGTTTTCGAGCGCATGAATAAAAAAAATTTTGGTGACATTTCCGGAATATTCATATATATAGATGACGTACTCGTAACTGGAAAAACGGAACAGGAACATGATGCTAATTTACTTAAATTGACAAATCGAGTGAAACAATTGAATATCAAATTCAATAGTAAAAAATTGCAATATAAAGTTAAAGAAGTAAGCTATCTTGGACATGTTTTTAGTGAAGATGGAGTAAAAACTGATCCATACAAAATAAAGGCTATTGTTAAAAGGGAATATCCCACCACGAAAAAAGAACTACAAAGATATCTGGGCATGACCAACTATTTAAAAAGTTTTATTCCAAATCTGTCCACAATAACTGAGCCATTACGACAATTATTGAAAAGCAAAGTTGAATTCGAATGGTTACCATTACATTTAAATACAGTTGAAAAACTAAAGGAACTGATTACAAAAACTCCTGTGCTACAACCTTTTGATAAAGAAAAATCCATTGTAATACAAACCGACGCTTCAAAGATTGGTGTTGGGTGTGTTATGATGCAACATCGGATACCATAAGCATACGCTTCTAGAAGTCTTACAGAGGCGGAACAAAATTATGCGCAAGTGGAAAAGGAACTCCTTGCAATATTATACTCCTGTGTGAAATTTCATCATTATATATATGGTAGGCATGTCGAAATTCACAGCGACCATAAACCTTTGATAAGTATAATGAAAAATGAATTAAGTAAAATAATTCGTCTCGTCTTCAACGAATGAAAATGAGAATGTTAATTTATGAGCTAGATGTTCAGTACAAACCAGGTAAGGAAATGCATATTGCTGATCAATTATCCCGATCATTCTTGAAAGATGAACCGGCTCATGAGTTTCAAGAATATGAAGAAGTAGTTCATAGCATAAACATGACTGATGAGAAAAACGACAAATTTAAAGTCGAAACTGAAGAAGATGATATTTTAAAAAACATAATCCTGATATACCAAAATGGATGGCCAAACGATAAGAAAAATTTGCCTGAACCATATCATAAATTTAACAACGATATTTATTATGATGATGGACTGGTATTTTTAGGTAATCGTACTGTAGTACCAACGAGTCTAAGGTATGAGATGCTTGAAAAGTTACATGATACACATATTAGAATGACAAAAACCAAATTAAGAGCAAGACAAATTTTATACTGGCTGGGAATCGACACTGATATAGAAAATTTTAATAGCAAATATTGAATATACGAAAAATATCAGCCATCAAACTGTAAGGAACCATTAATTCCTCATGAAGTACCGGACTTTCCATTTGAGAAAATCGGATGTGATATTATGGAAGTAAACAACTGAGACTATTTAGTTGTTGTTGATTACTACTCGAAATGGATAGAAGTACGCCAAATGATCAATAAACAATCGTCCGAGATAAGAAAAAATTTAAAATCTATTTTTGCAACTCACGGAATACCTTCGATTATGATAGCTGACAATATGCCTTTCTATTCTAAAGAACTTAACGATTTTAGCAGGGAATGGAAATTTGAAATAAAAACTTCTAGTCCCAGGTATCCCCGTTCAAACGGTCAAGCAGAAAAGTCAGTGGAAATTGGTAAAAAGCTGGTCAAAAAAGCAATAGAAATAAAAGGGACATCCACTATGCTCTTTTGAAATATAGAAACCATCCGGTTGCCCAACTTAACGCTTCACCATCTCAGTTACTTATGAGTCGAACTACTAAAACCAAACTACCCATAAAAAAATCACTACCGAAACCAAAAGTTGAAGAAAATGTAAAAAATAGATTATTGGAAAATCAATCTAGAGTAAAGAATTATAATGACCAAAGAACCAAATACCGAAAAAGTTTTAATGAAGGCGAGCATATAGTTTACCAAAGAGAAGGTGTATGCGAACCCGCTCAAGTCATCGCGAAACATAAAAACCCTCGATCGTACTTTATACGAAATGAAGAAAATAGAGTTTTGAGACGCAATAAGTTTCACTTAAGAAAATCTTATCACACACCAATTATTCGAACCGAATCAAATGAATCAATTTCGTCAAGAAATTTCATTGTACAAAATTCAATGTGCCCTCAACAGCCAATGAATATTAACAATAATTGGAGTAACGTACCCAACGCCAATAATTTAAAAGAAAATGGTAATGAAGTTATCACTAGAAGCGGAAGAATCTCTCGACCCTCAGAATACTTAAAAGAATATACATATTAGAAATTAAAATATATATACTTAATGAAGAAAATTGGTCTAAATTAATTTAATTAAAATTTGATTATATTGAATTTGAACAGATGTTAAGTTTATGAACAAATTTTGGACTAAACATATTGTTACGATTGCAGAAAAATCTAGACGATTACAGAAAGATCTAAACGATTACGGTCACTTCCAGGAAAATAAAATCAACAAAACACAACAGAAAGTGAATGAAATAGTGTTGTTGTTGTTTTACATGTTCTTAGAATTAAGGTCTATTTGTTTTATGATTTTATAAATCAAATCAACGTAACGTAAAATAATCGAATATTCTAATATTTTCTCAAGGTTTCTAAAAAGTTACCTAGAAATTTCTAGAGATTAAGCAGAAGGTATATAAGGAAATTGTTTCTTGTAGTTTTTAATTAGTTTATTTTAAACCTGCGATTGTGAAGCTAAAAATTATAAAAGTGATCTTTAAATTAGTTTTTGTGTAAAGTTTTTGTAAATAAAGTTATAAGTGTTATTAAATAGAAATATTTTGTGTATTATTTTGAACGTTGTGAATTGGAAATTTCTACAATAAACCGTTGGAGTTTCTGAAGCTGTTAAAAGAATATTCTAGTTAGGAATATTGTTTGCTGTATTGTTTTCCTGTTGTTGTGGAACAATCAAGGAGTTGAAGACTTAATAAAACCTGGTGTTTGTGCTTACTAATCAGTGATCGAACTCAGGAAGAGATTTGGGAATTACGTTTATCGAATTGAGAGTAAGGCCAATTCGAAGTAAGGTTAGAAAAACGTAACATTGGTGACATCGGCGGATTAGTTAGCTGTTTATAATGGTTTTATTAAGTGATTTAAAGGTTCTTGAGTTAAAGAAAGAACTAGAAAAACGTGGATTGGCAACAACCGGCAACAAAACTGAATTGACGATACGGCTTCGAGAAGCTATGGAAGCTAGTGGAGTAGTTGTGGAAAGTTACCAGTTTGGAGTGATTAGTCCAAATAATGATCTAGTGGCAGCTGATGAGGAGAAAAGTTTTGTTGCGGAAACAACAACTTCATTGCCATCTGGAAATTGTGATTTTACGCAGTTAATGGCTATGATGCAACAGATGAGTTTGACCATCAGTCAACAAATGGCTGCAAATAAGGAAGAAATCAGTTTCAACATGAATCAACAATTGGCTGCAAATAAGGAAGAGATTAGTTGTAACATCAATCAACAGCTGGAAACAGTCAACAATAACATGGCTGTTAATAAGGAAGAGATTACTGCAACACTTGCTGCAAATAAAGATGAGATGAACCAGCAAATAAATGAGTTGAAAATTGGAATACATCAACATTTGAATGAGAAACTATTACAAATGTCAACTGCATTCGATGTAAAAGTCGAGAAAATTGAAACAGAAATTCAGGAGTTTGAACATAAAATGTTGACGAAAGTTGATGATTTTGAAAAGAGGTTGCAGGACGTTGAAACGACTAAAGTTATTTCCCAGGTGGTACATCAAGTAGCAAATATCAAACTAAAACCACCATCATATGATGGAACAACATCGTTCGGCATCTTCAAGTTCCAGTTCGAAACCGCAGCAGATCAAAATGTTTGGAACGCCGAAAATCGTCTTGCTGCATTGATAGTTGCACTTAAAGGGGAAGCAGCTGAAGCATTACAGGCAGTACCAGAAAACGATCGCAAAAGTTATGCTGAAGTGATGAATGCGTTGGAACGAAAATATGGCAGCGACCACAAAAAGGAGCTATACCGGATCGAGTTAAAGGGTCGCTTGCAACGGAATGGAGAAAGCATTCAGGACTATTCTTCGGCAGTAGAACGCCTTGTACATTTGGCACACTCGAATACTCCACCGAATTTTATGGAGAAAATGAAGATCGAGGCGTTTACTGATGGTATTCGTGATCCAGAAACACGAAAAGCAGTAATGTTGTCGCCAAAAGCAACATTCGCAGAAACTATTGCTTATGCCTTAACAAATGAAACTGCGCAAGCAATTATTAAACCATCAATTAAAATACGCCGGGTGGAGTTGGCTGATGAAAACAACTACAAGTCAAGACCACGAGAGAGTGTCAGAAGTGATAGAATACGATGCTGGTTATGTGGCAAGTTGGGCCATATTTCGAGGGAATGCAGAGATGTGAGAAGGAAACGAACAAGATCAGCATCGCCTATGCAGCGACGTCCAGCAGAAGAACGGGTGCAGCAAGCTAGGGAAGACGATGGAGCATCGCCGCATCAGTTAAACTACAACGAGTCAGCCTAAAGGGGCGTAGGCTGGCTCCCACAACCGATTGCCCCATAACCTTCATCCATGTTTCGAGATTGACAAGGGGAGGTGACAGCCTTACTGTTAGGGCTAATATTGATGGAAAAAGTTGTGTCATCACGTTAGATACGGGAGCAACAAATACAATTGTCCGCACTGATATTGTAAAAGGGAAACTAAAACCAGCAGGAAGATACCGAATGCAGACAGCTACTGGCGAAAGTGCAAGTATTAAAGGAAAGAAAGTGGTCAACTTTGAAATCGGGAATACTCACTTTCAACATGAAGTGGTTGTAGCTGACATTGTGGATGAAGTAATCCTGGGAATGGACTTCATGAGGCCAAATGGATTCGTTATTGATGCTGGCAAAGGAGTACTCACGTACGGAAATGTTGAGTTGCCACTCCAATTTAATGGTGAAGATTCAAATTGTGTTCGTCGAATAATATTAGATCACAGGGAAAAGCTGCCACCCCAATCAGAAACAATCATTTGGGGAAAATTGGAAGGAGGTTCTGGGTCACCCAGGTTGTGGGTTGTGGAGGCCAACAAAGAAGAACATCAAAATTGTAAAGAAGTCGTTATAGGGAAAACCTTAGTTAGATCGGATGCTGATTACAAAATACCAGTAAGAGTTTTAAATCTGTCAGATACCCAGAAAACAATGAAGAAAGGATCAATCATAGGACAATGTGAAGAGGTAGCTAAAATAATAAAGTGCGAGCAGAAAAACATCAATTGCTCGGTCAACACAAAACAACAAAAGGCAGAAATGGAACAACTTGTGCAGAAATGGACAGAAGGGCTTTCAGAAGAGCAGAAGAAAGCAGTACGTCAATTGTTGGAGCAACACAAGTCTGTATTCTGCAGTTCACCTGAAGGAAATGGCAGAACCAATATGGTGAAACATCGTATTGATACCGGAGCAGAAAAGCCGATACGTCAAGCACCAAGGAGATTACCATTGGCTAAAAGAGAGGAAGCTGATAAAATGGTAAGAGATATGAAAGAAGCTGGTGTAATTGAGCTTTCAGACAGTCCCTGGAGCTCACCTGTGGTGTTGGTTGGCAAGAAAGATGGGAGCTTGAGATTTTGTGTTGACTACAGGAAACTAAACATAGTTACTAAGAAGGATAGCTACCCATTGCCTAGGATTGATGATACACTAGATACATTATCGGGTTCAAGATTGTTTTCAACACTGGATCTGCAGAGTGGTTACTGGCAGGTGGAAGTTGCAGAGGAAGATCGGGAGAAAACGGCGTTCAGTGTAGGTAATGGACTATGGCAATTTAATGTCATGCCATTTGGGTTATGCAACGCTCCCGCAACTTTCGAGAGATTAATGGAACGGGTACTTAAAGGCTTGCACTATAAAACATGCCTTGTATATTTGGATGACATCATCGTCATGGGTAAAGACTTTGATGACCACTTGAAGAACTTGGCGGAGGTACTGGAAAGGTTGCAAGCAGCTGGTTTAAAATTAAGTCCCAAAAAGTGTTCACTTTTCAAGGAAGAAGTAAAATATTTGGGACACAAGGTTACGGCAATGGGAATTCATACAGATTCCGACAAGATTGCAGCAGTTATGAACTGGCCAAGACCAAAGAATCTACATGAACTACGAAGCTTCCTTGGATTGTGCACATATTACAGACGGTTTGTGCCAGGATTCGCCAACGTTGCCAAAAGTCTGCATGAGTTAACAAGAAAAGAGAAGCATTTGAATGGAATGAACCTCAGAAACAAGCATTTGTGGAGCTCCGAAGGAGATTGTGTACGGCTCCAATTCTATCCTATCCTATACCAAATGTTCAGTTTATTTTGGATACTGATGCCAGTAATGAAGGTATAGGAGGAGTATTGTCGCAGAAAATAGATGGTCAGGAAAAGGTGATAGCTTATTTCTCGAAAATGTTATCAAAGCCGGAGCGAAATTATTGTGTTACCCGGAAGGAGTTATTGGCCATTATGGAATGCGTCAAACATTTTCATAAATACTTGTATGGTCAGAAATTTCATCTCAGAACTGACCATGGTGCGTTAAGGTGGTTACTCCAGTTCAAAAATCCAGAGGGACAAGTAGCACGTTGGATCGAACGGTTGCAGGCGTACGATTTGGACATTGAACATCGAAAGGGTACTGCACATGGGAACGCTGATGCATTATCGAGACGACCCTGTGAAGTTGAATGCAAGCATTGCAGTCGTCAAGAAAATAAGGAGAACATCATCGATGTACGATTACTACAAGTGCTACCTGACGATGAATGGACAGCTGAAGCCATAAGAAAAGATCAATTAAAAGATCCGGATATTGCACCCATCATCGAGTTCAAGGAAAAGGGTTGCAAACCAGTATGGGGAGAAATTTCTGATAAAACTCCAACTTTGAAGGCGTACTGGGCGCAATGGGACAGTCTCCAGTTAGAGAATGGATGCCTAAAGAGAATATGGGAAAGCTCAGATGGCAAGATAAAGCAATCCCTTACAGTGGTACCAAAAGGGAAAATAGAAGCAGTACTGAAGGAGTATCACGAAGGAACGAGTGGAGGTCACCTTGGGATCAATAAGACTCTTGCAAAAATACGACAACGGTTTTACTGGTCAGGGACTCGGCAATCAATTGTGGAGTGGTGTCAAAAATGCGATAAATGTGCGGCGGTGAAAGGACCCGTACGAAGAAGTCATGGAAAAATGAAGCAATACAATGTAGGTGCTCCATTTGAAAGGATCGCAATGGATGTAGCGGGACCATTTCCAACAACTGATAATCAGAATAAATATGTGCTTGTGATCATGGACTACTTCAGTAAGTGGCCGGAAGTGTGTGCGATTCCCAACCAGGAAGCAACCACAATCGCTGAAGCTGTGATAAATAATTGGATTAGCCGCTATGGAGTTCCTATGGAGATCCACACCGATCAGGGACGGAACTTCGAGTCAGCTGTATTCCAGGAAATTTGTCAAATGCTGGGGATTAACAAAACGAGGACGACAGCTTCACATCCACAGTCAGATGGGATGGTTGAGAGATTCAATGCTACTTTGGAGGAATTTCTAGCAAAAGTGGTCAGTAAGAATCAACGTAACTGGGATCAACACATTCCTTTATTTTTGATGGCATACAGATCAGCAGCTCATGACACCACGACCATGACACCAGCTCAAACTATTTTTGGAAGTGATTTAAGACTTCCTGGTGACCTCAAATTTGGAGCGGTACCATCAACATCATTGTCTGCGCAAGAATACGTCAACCGAATCAGGAAGAACCTTGAGGATATTCACAATCTTGTTCGGCAGAAGATACAACTGACCAGTGATAAAATGAAAGCCCGATATGATATACGATCTAATAATAAAGGTTTCGAAGAAGGACAATTAGTATGGCTACACAACCCACAACGAAAACGAGGGTTATCACCAAAACTGCAAGCTGCATGGGAAGGACCTTACAACATTATAACGAAGTTGAATGACGTAGTTTATAGAATTAAGAAAGGCCATCGAGGCAAAGCGAAAGTAGTACATTTGGAAAGATTGGCCTTATACAAAGGAGAGCTAGATCCTGTTCGGGACGAACAGGCTTAAGTGGAGGGTATTGTTACGATTGCAGAAAAATCTAGACGATTACAGAAAGATCTAAACGATTACGGTCACTTCCAGGAAAATAAAATCAACAAAACACAACAGAAAGTGAATGAAATAGTGTTGTTGTTGTTTTACATGTTCTTAGAATTAAGGTCTATTTGTTTTATGATTTTATAAATCAAATCAACGTAACGTAAAATAATCGAATATTCTAATATTTTCTCAAGGTTTCTAAAAAGTTACCTAGAAATTTCTAGAGATTAAGCAGAAGGTATATAATTGTTTCTTGTAGTTTTTAATTAGTTTATTTTAAACCTGCGATTGTGAAGCTAAAAATTATAAAAGTGATCTTTAAATTAGTTTTTGTGTAAAGTTTTTGTAAATAAAGTTATAAGTGTTATTAAATAGAAATATTTTGTGTATTATTTTGAACGTTGTGAATTGGAAATTTCTACAATAAACCGTTGGAGTTTCTGAAGCTGTTAAAAGAATATTCTAGTTAGGAATATTGTTTGCTGTATTGTTTTCCTGTTGTTGTGGAACAATCAAGGAGTTGAAGACTTAATAAAACCTGGTGTTTGTGCTTACTAATCAGTGATCGAACTCAGGAAGAGATTTGGGAATTACGTTTATCGAATTGAGAGTAAGGCCAATTCGAAGTAAGGTTAGAAAAACGTAACAATATTTTTGTGTAACTTGAAATCAAAAAGAAAAAAAAATAAATAAAAGGGGAGATGTTGTGAAGTAAGTCATCATTGAATGTAATTGAATAGGATAAGAGATAAATGTAAGCACCTAGGGCGAGGGCAGACAAGACATATTGTTGAACATGACTGCTAGTAAAACTAATTAAAAGCAATAATAAATAAATAATATTGTTTTACTATAATCGTGGTATTTTATTAATCGCAAGTTCACGACACATCAACTTCCCATTGAAAATATGTTAATATCTTCCTCTAAAACTAATAATCCTATTGGGAAATCTTGTCGTAAGAAAACAATTTTCTAAGTTTTATTTTCCTTTACAAATTATCCATTTCCCGTTGAAACTGTTTTGATGTCTTCCTTTAAAACTATAAAGAATCCTATTAAGGAATCTTGTCGTAAGAAAAAAATTGTATAAGTTTTATTTTCCTTTTCAATTACGTTCATTCCTATAAAAATATTTTAATAGGATAGGGTGACCATTTTTTTTCTAAGTAAAATCAGTACAAAATTTTAAGAGTTAAAATATGTAGCATCCTTAGTCTCCTAAGTCTCCCCTATGACTCTTCTAAGCCGAATGGTAAAGTGTGAACGAAGTAGACAAATCTGTTTTAATTTTTTTAATTAGTTTTAAGAAAATTTTGTTGAAACCAACACCAGAATTTTAGGAAATACAATTTTCCGCCACGATTGCTTGGGAAACACAGGGTTAGAATTTTGATCTTTTTTCCGTGGGTAACTCCACCTTTTAAAAATAAAAGTATTTTTTCTATGATAGCAAATGAAATATCTATTATCTCAAGCCTGCTTGAAATAGCATATTTTCCTACAAGAGATGAAAACATTGTTTTTTCGTGAGTAAACAGTTGTACACGAGACGCGCTAGCGGCGAGTGAGACATGTTTACGAACGAAAAACGTTTTTATCTGGCGTAGGAAATGCAATTTTTTCTATGATAGTATATTTTTAATCGATATTTACTATAAATTATAAAATTAAAAATTGACAAAATTACATTAAAAATTCATATTCTATTTTTTTATGGTTGCGTTGTTTAAAAAACTTTGTAAAATTATATGAGCAACCATAGCAACTGCAATTTGTTATTCTTTTTACACTATATAGTTGTAAAAGAACCCATTTTCACAGGTCATTAAGCGTGATGAAAATAGACTTTTCAATTGTTATCATAGAAAAAATTGTATTTCCTACGCGAGAAACATTTTACGTTCGTGAAATTGCCCCACTCGACGCTAACACGTCTCGTGAATAAATTTTCACTCACGAAAAAGCAGCGTTTTCATCTCTTGTAGCAAAATGTACTATTTTTCAAATAATTTTTATTACAAGTTTATACCAAACGATATACGTATTGTTTTATTTCCTTATTTAAATTGAAGCTTAAAGTAAAATTCAACAATTTTCTTAAAAATCAGTACTTTCAGTACATAATTTTAAAAATCAGTAAAAATCAGTACCGTGTATGTCTATCAGTACAGAAGCTAGAAAATCAGTACTGTACTGATAAAATCAGTACGAATGGTCACTCTATAATAGGAACAGTCTGATATTTTAAGGATTATGAGTTTAATTCCATTTTCCTATTGATTATGAGTCTTTCCTACCCAACATTTTTATGAAGTAAAGAATTTCTCGGTAGATCCCATTAAAATCGTCCTTTTCCTAGCCAGTTTTCATCATTATTCTATAGGATTGTACTGTACCTTTTCTAATGGGACAGTTTAAGCAGGGATAGCAATTGTAAAAATGAGTAGTTTGAAAATTGACAGTTTGATTTGTTTATTAAAAAATACATAATTTTTGTAATTAAAATAAATCAAAAGCTAACGTTATTTTATTATGATTAAGTTTATAAGCGTCAATCGCTAATTTGAAGAAATATTATTTCAAAGAAAAAGCATAAGTATAAGATGATTATAAGTATAAGATGATTGATTGCAGTATAGCGGAGATACTTTAAATGATCATTAATTGATCAAAAATGTTCAAATTGATCAATTTCATAAAAAAACCCTGAGAAATAGAATAAATTGAAATTATTAAAAAAAAAATACATACATAAGGGAAAACAGCTTTAAAAAAAAAACCTAGATGAAAAACGTGATCTACACAGGTTAAGAAACAACTTATTTTAACAACTTATTAGGTATATACCCAAGTATCACTACTTCTAGTTTTTTTTTCAATTTTTTGGAGCTTAATCCGTTACTAAGATCCAATTTAAGTTAATAAGTTGTATTAAATTTGTCGCTAAAATCTGGAACTCATTTGTACAATGAAGTTGACACACATTGAGTTCCGACTTAAGTTACTAAGTTGTATTAAAAAAAATGGAACTCAAATTTGAGTTCCATCTTGTTATACTTGGGACAAAATACAACTTATTTTACAATTTTTTTAAAGTGCATAGTTTGAGCCTATAGGGGCAAAACCTCCTTAATCATAGCCCTACCGATTCACGCCATTTTCAATAAACAATGAACATTACCATATGCAAAAAATTGGATTAGTGTTTTTGATTAAATTTTTTGAATTTTTTTACATGGAGTTTTATTTTTCCAGATGGCGTTATGTCGTTTTTTTGAATTTTTTATATATTGAGTTTTAATTTCAAAATGGCGCTACAAGTCACGATTTTTTTTTAATTAAAAAATGAGTTAGGCTTCTATATCGGCGGTTTTGCTAGGGGGCACCCCAACATATGCATGAAAAATGAAAATTCTGTCAATCCGATGTAACTTTGAAATTAAATTGCTCGAGAACGGCTATACCGATTTCATCAAACTTGTTTGTGTTTGATAGTTGATTAGTTTAACGTTTGAAAAATAATTAATTAATTGTTTTTGTAATTAATTTTAAAATTAAAATATTAAAAAAACTTTTTTAAAGATGGCGCTGGTGTCGAAGATCAATAGGAATTTAATTTATTGAAGTGAAACTTCTTTAGCGAGGTATTTGTTTGAAATTTTTGTTACGCTAGAGATGTAACGTTAAGTATTAATATAGTATGCATAAACTTACAGTTTTAATGTTTTTACATGTATTTGTTCGTATTGTATTTGATTTGATTTCTTACATGTATAATTATAGTTATATTTATGTATGTATTATAGATACATTATAACCTTATTTTTGATTTTTTTATATAATCGTGATCGTGTAACAATATTTAATATTGTCAAATATTGTGAAGTATATAACATTGTTTACTGTGTGTTGTTGTATATCGGTGAGTAATTAATTCATACTCATTTGAAAGTTATATCATTCTTTAAATTTTATCTGAACATTTTTAAGTAAAACTTCTTTTAATAAAGTATTATTAAAAATTCCTACTTTTTAGCTAAAAACATTACTTTTTTGTATTAAAAAGAGAACAATATTAAAGTATTCATTTTTCCGAACTTCAGTGGTTAAAATTTTTTGTTGATAAAAATTGTTCGAAAAAATAATAAACAATTACAATTTTTAGTCGGACTAAAAGCTTTAAAATTAAATATCTCAAGAACACAAATTAACGCCTCTTTATAAATTTGGAATATTTTAGAGTAAGGATAGAACTGTTTTATAAAAAAAAGTAAATGAAATTCCAACTGATCTTCCACTCTAGTGCCATCTTTAAAAAATTTTTTTAATATTTTAATTTTAAAATTAATTACAAAAACAATAACATAATTAATTTTTTTTCAAACGATTAACAAATCATCTATCAAACAAAAAAAAGTTTGTTGAAATCGGCATAACCGTTCTTGAGCAATTTAATTTCAAAGTTACATCGGATTGGCAGATTTTCATTTTTCATGCATATTGGGGTACCCTCAATACTCAAACTATGCACTTTAAAAAAATTATAAAATAAGTTGTATTTTGTCCATATTACTTATATGCTAAGTTTCAGGAAAATAAAAAATGGTCAAGTTTTTACAACTCGGTCTAGAACACGTTTTTCTTCAACATAGGTAATCATTAGGATGTATGGTCATCATAAAAAATGTGTAAAAAATCACAATTTTCGGTTATTATCATAATAATTTGTTTTTTCAAGTTCACATAAATAAGTGTGTACATAACTTTATGTTGATTAAATTTAAATTTAATTTTGAACACTTTAGGCCTTATAATTTTTTATAATAAATAGATATTGTATTGATTTGATTAGTAAAGAAATTTTGAAATTTTTGTAAAGAAGAATTAGGAGACGTTCTTTAGTGATGTCACACAATCATAACAAAATATGACATAAATTTCTATTCAATTCCACATAAGTGAAAGCACCTTGTACAAAATGACGAAATCAAATGTATAATCATCGTTAGAATCAATATAAAACGCATAGAATTGTAGTAATAGTTGTTTTCTTGGAAAGGTCAAACATATTTTTTTTTAACGACTGTCATAGAAAATAATGTTTTCTATCTATCATTTTAAAACAGAAAGTTGGCTTTTGCTGTTTAGCGTGCATTTTTTAATTTTTTCTGCTCTAATGCAGAAAGTAAAACAAAAGACATAATAGACAAAGACATAATATTAAATAATTTATAACATATTATGAATTATTTTTTATTTAAAAATAGATAATTTATTAATTTAAATTTTTAGCTTGACGTTCGTTCGATATGTTTTTTAAACAAAAACTAAATAATATAAATGCCTCCTTAGCAACGCATATCTTACTTAAAAAAATATTGTTTTTTAAAAATTAAAATTATGATTTAAGCTTTTTTAATAATAAACAAATATGTCGGCAGTCGTTAAAAAAATAGTATGTATACTTTGAGCAGAAAGTAACATTGCTGCTCTGACATGATTGCTGGTTTCGGCTACGCCTCAACCAGCAACTTTCATGCACGAGCAGCAATGTCGTACTTTCTGCTCTTAATATACAATGTACTATTTTCGATTTGTTTTCTATAACTTTTTTACAGTGGTGACAAATAAACATTATTGTTATTTTGTTTTATGGAACTTTTCGAATTACAGTTGTTTAGAATAACGATCGAGTTTTCTAGATTCAAAAGGGAGTATTGTATTTAAACAGGTTTTTCAGACAGAAGTAATTATTTTTAAATTATTTAGACTGCGATGATGTTAAGTGCAATTAATTGTAAACGAAACGCTCTACCGTGCATATAAAATCATGTAAATAGAAGTTATTTTTAAGATTTGTTTTTGTGAATAAAGTTTAAAGTGTTAATAAAACTGGATTCCAATTGAATGCTAAATGCTCTCCAAATTCTAAATCGTGCTAAATTGAAAATTATTTTTAAAGATAGATTTTTTTTTAGAGCTATCGAACAAGAATTGATATGTTTTACTGACAGTTGACACAATTCTACACATATGTAGAATGCGAATGTTGCATGTAGTTAACAAAAGAATCTTTATTGGTAAAAATAATTTTTCAATTTAGCAGCATTTAGAATTTGGAGACTATTTAGCATTCAATTGGAATTTTGTGTATTTTTGGATATTATTTTGTTTGTATTATTATTATGTATTATTTTGGACGCTGTATACTGGCAATTTCTACAATAAATCGTTGGAGTTTCAGAAGCTATTGAAAAAATATTCTATTAGGAATATTGCTTTCTGTATTGTTTTCCTGTGGTTATTGAACAATAGCTGTTAATAAAACCTGGTGTTTTTGCTTACTAATCAGTGATCGAATTCAGAAAGTGATTTGGGAATTGCGTTTATCGAATTGTGAGTTAGGCTAATCGAAAGGCAGGTTGAAAAACGTAACAATATGAATATAACAAATGTAGACACTTTACACTTTTTAAATTTGTCGGTAGTGGGGCGAAGGGGAAATAGTGGTTACGGAATGTGATACGCTGTGACATAGTGACGGGCCTATTAAATAGATTAAAATTGTGTGGTATTATATCATTAAAGAACGTTCCCTTAGCTATATACATACTATGATTGTAACATAAAATAAATGTTAGTTAAGCAAAGCACGATGATGTTGATAATTGTTTTGAGTTTTGATTCGACTATTTGAAGATTTCTATTGAAAAAATGATTGAAATTTTAATTTAAATTAATGTAATCAAGTTGTCAGATATTGTTTAATTTGTATGAATTTATTCAAAATTATTAAGAAACAAAATATTGATTTCGTTAAATAAAATTGAGTAAATTGATTTAGAGTGTTTAGTGCATACAATTTAGCATCAATTTACATACAGTCTAACTAAATTTTAAGGTGCTGTATATTTTTAACAGAGTTGACTCTGACGCCAAGCTGGCAATAGGACAATTTGTAATAGCAATCAAATTCTATTACTAGTAATATATAAATACAAAAAGTTATTCTTAGAGCCATAACCTTCTATATTTACAAGCATAAACCTAAAACGCCATTTTGAAATATAACAAAAATAGTAGGCTGTCACGGGAAGCCCATCTGGGGTACGGAATTAGTTGTATGCTCGTGTATTGCAAGTTCATTAATTTGTTGCGTCACACAAACCGTAATACATGTTTCTAAGTCTAAATGGAGCTTAAGCAAAAGGCATTATATTGTTAAGGCATGCTTCAGAAATTCTGTATTAAAAAAAAACTAAAAAACATTAAAAAACAATAAAAAAAAATTATAAAAAAAAATTGAAAATAAAATAGGAAAATAAAAAAAAATTAAAAAAAAACCCTAACCTGTTACAATAACTGTCCGAAATAGCGAATGAAGTCTTGGTAAACAATGACAGAACGGCATAAGTTTTAAAATCCACAAATCCAACAAATTATTGAAAATATTAGTGAATTCGTCATTCGGGTTAAAAACTTAGCTGAAAAATGCAATTATGGGTCTTTCATTCCTGATAATCTAACAAATTGTACTACTACGGATGTAAACAATTGAGCATTAGAGGATACTTTGTGATGGATCCCAAAATTTAATAAAGTCTTCTTGAACGAAATACTCTTACCTTTGATAAGTGTATACTGCTGGCTAGAAATTTGGAAATGTCAAAAAGAGAATGAGTGGCGATATCAAAACCATCATATACAAATGCCGTGAGAATTGAAAAGCCTTATTTATTTATTCAAAGTTAGGCATGTTTAGTGTTAATTATAATAAATTATAAATTAACGTCTCTGAATATCCGAAGATACCATGCCAACTAGGGATAAGAATGGAATGCAAATTAAGATTCTCTGAGAAATTTATGAAAGTTAACGTGCTTGAGGCCTTGAGGATTAAATTCATCAGGGAAAACCCAGGAAGGTAAGGCATTCCAAAGATGAGAGACTCTGTTGAAAAAGTCACGTTGGAAGGCTACAGTTCTACACCTAATTATTTGAACGGTAAAGGGATGCGCTGCTACGTTTGCTCTGGTGTGACGCGAAAGGTTTGATGATTTAGGTAAAATCGATTTGATCTCTTCAGAAGCTCGTTCATCCATAATATATTTATAAAATATAGTCAAATCAGCAACAATCCTTCTGTGCTGCAAGGAATCAAGACCGTTAGTAAGACTTGGGTTACCAATGAGTTTAATAGCTCTACGCTGTACAGAATCAAGGCAGTTGAGACTACTCAAGTAAGCTCCACCCCATATGTGAGAACAGTATTCCATGCAGGAACGTATAAAAGATTTATAAACTAAAAGAAGTTGTTCGCTATCGAAAAACTTACGACATCGCCCCAAAAATCCTAACTTTTGAACAGCATTCTTAGCCAGATTAAAAATATGAGAATTCCACTTCATATTATTTTCAATCTCAACTCCTAGAAGTCTGACAGACTCATTCTCTAAAAGATTTTTGGAGCCAAACGTTAATGGAAAAGGATTGGGTGTCGTTATCCTAGAAAAATGACAAACCTGTGTTTTGCTTGTATTGAATTCAACACTGTTAGCAATACCCCAATCCATAATTGTTTTAAGATCAGTGTTAAGGGAATCTATCAATTTTGACCTACACTCACTAAGCGCTAAGGGTGTATATAGTTTAGGTGCTTCATGAGACGCATGAAGCGTGCTATCATCAGCAAAACTATGTATAGGATGAACCGTTGAGTCCAACAAATCATTAATATAGATAAGAAAAAGAGTTGGTGACAAAGCGGAACCCTGAGGAACTCCTGCATTAGTTGAAAAAGTATTCGATGATACACCGTCAACATTGACCCGAAATTTTCGATCAGATATAAAGCTCTGTGTCCAAGATATAAGCTGCTCGTCTAAACCATAGGATCTCAATTTGCATATAAGGTTGTTATGCCAAACGTTGTCAAATGCCTTGGAAATATCAAGAGCAACACCGAATGTTTCTCCAAAGTTTTCAAGCGACTTGTTCCAGATATGAGTGACAAAAGACAGCAAATCTCCCGTCGCTCTTCCTTTTCGAAATCCATATTGTCTCTCATTAATTAATTTGGAAGATTCTAAGAAGCTCATTAAATTAAAATTGACATATTTCTCAAAAATTTTAGCAACTACCGATAAAATTGAAATGGGTCTGTAATTCGTAGGATCAGTCTTACTGCCCTTTTTTGAAACTGGCTGTACACTAGCCATTTTCCAAATTTCAGGAAAAATTCCTTTCTTATATGACAAATAGAAGATTTTTGTGAGGATTGGTGCTAGCTCCCTAGCAAATGTTTTAAGTATAATCGGAGGAATAAAATCAGGGCCTGTTGCCTTGTTAGTATTGATTTTTAAAAGCATTTTTCGAACAATGTTTTTCCGAAAAATTATCCGCCTCATTTTATAAGAAATTTTAGAAATAGGAAATTAGGTTCTTTTAAAGTAGAATTTAAAGAGAAATAATGCCCAAGCAAATTAGCTTTCTCTTTTGGATCAATGATAGGGACATCTCTATTAACAAGAGGCGGTAGGGAAGATTTACAAAGAGGTAGAGGTCAGTGACGTAGACGATAAAGTAGTCAAAGTCGGTATAGAAGTTCTTCTACGCCAAACCAAATCAACCTTTCTTTAGCACAAGAATCTTGTAAAGATGTGGTCGTTCATGTGACTCACATTCATTTGCATTGTGCTCAGCAAAAATAGAAGAGTTTCAATTGTGGCAAAAAAGATCATACAAGTACTGTTTTTAATGAACGGGGTAACTCATCGAGAGTCAACACCATTAGTGAAATTATGAAATGCGCATCACTATAGTGCTTTTTTAAAAAACGAAAAATTGAGTCTATTAATTCTGTATGTCCAGCTAAAGATTGTGAAGTCGAGTTAGCCAGTCGGCCAGTGTCGACCCCAGTCGAGCCCAGTATATATAATTAGGGTGAGTACAACAATAATTCTGTCACTTACCATTAAATAAAAACAATTATCCTAATCTTATGAATAATTCAGGAAATAAGTTAGACGTGTTTGATTCCGTAAAAGTAGCAGCAGTTATAGTCGGTAAGCAGCATTTAAAGCATTATTCGGTCGTCGATGGTTAGGACGGCATTATGGCACGGAAAATTAATTATGTCGAGAAAATATAATGTCAAAACAGTCGAGAATTGTAAATAAAATACAACCACAGCGCATTCTACAACTAGAAATGTATTCGTCAGACCATGAACCACAGAAAGAAGGTAACCGCCAATTGCCTTCAATTGGCAGAATCTACATTCATCCATCTAGGCATCCCCAATAGTTTTAGTGGCTTTTACAATCTACATCCTGTAGACACCCGTTCGTATTCTTAGACTGTTTGTAACGACCAAGAAAATCTATTCATTCAAATCTGAAGTCACTTTCTTTTAAAATCTAAAACAGGCAGTCCTCACAATAATCATACATTCATTTCTTATTATCAAGTAATTTAGGATTCGCTTCATAAATAATATCTGATCGTATACAACGTTCCACTGTATTGTAATAAACTTCGTCCAGAATGGGTTAATTTTATTTACTCATTCATGAATTAAACGTTAACTCCTTTTTCAATCTTTTACTTGTATTGCAAATTGTATTGCATAAATTAATGTAAATTAAATTTGTTATACAAATGTTTACATTAATGAATTAAAAGGAGTTACCTAATACATTTTGCATAAATTAAATTTGAGTTCGCTAATACAAATGCAAGTTTGAATGAAAACAGGTGTGGCCTATGCAAAATGTACAGACTACGTAGTATTGATTTCTAGTGGATTATAGAAGTTTCGATTTATTTATTTTTCGATATAAATAAGCAAACAAAAATATCAGAGGGTCAGTTTTACTTTTGCAATTAAAAGTGTTTATAAATATTCGCAAGTTTAAGGAATAATCGGTGGTACTTGAGCCTGGGTACTAATAGTGAAAGAATCTGAACTTAGTGGAATAGTAAATACAGATTTTACGATTCCGAATATTGTTGATTCAAATTGCGGAAAAGCGGTGAAGTTTATGGTACATAAATTGGAGACCCTGGAATTTATTGTAAGGAAAAACGGAAGCTGCTGTAATTTGTTGACAAATAAAGTTTGAGATTCTGTTAACTAAAGATCTGTCTTTTACTGTCGTGTTTGTTCAATAATCAAAAAGAACCAACGAAGAGTCGTTACAGTGGTGTCAGAAGTGGGATTATTGGAACAATGGTCAAGACAGTAAATATTAGTGATCTCAGCCAGACCCAGCTGAAGGATGAGTTGAAGAAAAGGAATGCTCCAATCCATGGAACGAAGGCAGAACTTGCATTCCGGCTGCGTAAAGTTTTAGAAGAGGCAGGCCAAAACACAGAGGTCATAGAAGTAGAGCCAGAGGAAGTTACGGTTCAGAATGCCCCAGCAATTGATTCGATGATGGTGTTGATGAAAGAAATGATGGACCGACAAGAGAAACAGGCAGCAGAACAAAAAGTTCTGGCAGCAGAACAAAAAGCACAGCAACAACAACAAAAAGTAGAGCAACAACAACAACTGGCTGATATGATGGCCCGACAAGAAAAACAGGCAGCAGAACAAAAAGTAGAGCAACGACAACAATTTGCTGATATGATGGCGAAGCAAGAAAGTCTACGTGAAGTAATCGAGTCACGTATATCCAGTGCAGAGGTGAAAATCAACAACGTGGAAAGGGAGCTGCGGAAAGTTACCGAAGAACATGAAGAGAAATTAAGCAATCTTTCGAGTGAAATCCGCCAAGAAATAGCACAAATGAAGTCTGGTAACATAATCAATCCATCAACTACTTCAGCTCCAGCTAGAGTGAAAACACCCGTATTTGATGGATCTACATCGTACCAGATATTTAAGATGCAATTTGAGATAGCAACAACTGGGGTTGATCACCAGCAAAAAGCAAACGCGCTTATATTGGCATTGAAGGGACCTGCTGCTGAAATTTTGCAGACACTATCAGCGACAGAGCGTCATTACAACAAGCTAATGGAGGCCTTAGAAGTAAGATATGGGGAAAGTCATATGCAAGCTCTCCATCGCATGCAGCTCAGAACACGAAAACAGGGAGTCAGTGAAACTTTGCAAGAATTAGAGGCTGACATTGTCAGACTGGTTAATCTGTCATACCCGAACTATAATGCTGAACATCGAGATGAGCTGGCAGCTGATACATTTATCAATGCTCTTCGAGATATACAAATGAGAAATCAGCTGTATCTGAGCGGAAAGAAAGTACCTGCGGAAGTCTTAGCATTGGCCCTACAAATGGAAGCTGGAAAAAGAGCGCTTGCCTTAGATAGAGTACGTAAGACGGAAGTTTCTGAAGAGCCACTAAAAGCAGCGCTTGATGAAGTGATAATGCATGTCAAAAAGTTGGAAGATAAGCCTGAACGAAATCAGCGAAGAAGATCTAGCAGAGTAAGATGCTGGAATTGTGGGCAGTTAGGGCACATCAGACAAGAATGCAAAACACGAGTAGCAGCAAAAGAAGGAGTAGTTCCAGGCCAGTTGATGAACCTTTCAAACAAGCAAGTGGATGTCAAAAAGGAAGGAGATTGCCGCGTTGAACACCGGAAGAGATGGATACGTTGTAACGCTGAAGATCTTTCAAGAAGACCCTGTGTTGAGGAGCGCAAGTCATATAGCAGGACTGAGAGAAAGGAGGCAAATGTCAAAAAGGAAGGAGATTGCCGCGTTGAACACCGGAAGAGAAGGATCCATGGTAACGCTGAAGATCTTTCAAGAAGACCCTGTGTTGAGGAGCGCAAGTCATATAGCAGAACTGAGGGAAATAAGGCAATGACACTGAAGCAAATCAAGTTCCAAACTCCTGACGATTGGTGTACCGAGGCAATGAAAAGAGAGCAGCTAAAAGATCCAGCTATGGCTCCAATATTGAAATGGAAAACCGAGGGAAGGCGACCGGAGTGGAAAGAGGTAGCACCTTTAAGTACGGAGGTGAAGTGCTACTGGGCGCAATGGGACTCACTATTGATGGACAACGGGATACTTAAAAGAAAATGGGAGTCCGCTGATGGAAAGAAAGTGTTAGAACAACTGGTGTTGCCATCAAGTCGAGTGGAAGAGGTACTGGGAAAGCTGCATGAAAGTATTTCTGGAGGACACATGGGAGTCAATAAAACCCTAGCCAAAGTAAGGGAGAGGTTTTATTGGGTAAGGTATCGAACAGACGTGGAGCAATGGTGTCGGCGATGCGATACTTGTGCAGCGAGCAAAGGACCAAAAACTAGAACTCGAGGAGAGATGCAACAGTACAATGTGGGCGCCCCAATGGAGAGAATTGCTATAGACATCGCGGGGCCATTTCCGGAAACTACAAAAGGTAACAAATACATCATGGTGGTCATTGATTACTTTACAAAATGGCCGGAAGCATATGCAATACCGAACCAGGAAGCAGTTACGGTCGTGGAAACATTAGTCAATGAATGGGTTTGCAGATATGGAACACCGCTCGAGTTGCATACCGACCAGGGAAGGAATTTCGAATCTCAACTGATGGAAGAGCTGTGCAGAACACTCGGCATTAGAAAAACACGAACTACACCTATGAACCCGCAGTCGGATGGCATGGTAGAACGATTCAACCGAACCATGGAAGAACATTTGTCAAAGGTAGTAGAAGCCAACCAAAGAAATTGGGACAAGGATCTTCCGTTATTCTTGATGGCCTATCATAGCGCAGTGCACGATACGACAAGTGAAACGCCAGCGAATATCATGTTCGGAAGAGAACTACATCTTCCTAGTGACATCGAGTTTGGCATCCCTGGAGGTCTGGTATCCACAAAAACAGATTATGTGGGACAACTAAGGGAGAAGATGAATAAAATCCATCAGCAGGTTCGAGACCACATTAAGATTGCCAGTGACAAAATGAAAACCAGGTACGACATAAATGCAAATAGTGGCGGTTTTCAAGAAGGAGAATTGGTATGGCTATACAACCCCAGAAGAACTAAGGGAAGATCACCCAAGCTGCAGCCAGATTGGGAAGGCCCATATAAAATAATCAAACGAATTAATGATGTTATCTACCGCATACAAAAGGGACCCCGTACCAAGATGAAAGTGATACATCTGCAAAGGTTGGCACCGTACCAAGGTAACAGCACCAATGCGATCTCTGATATTGTTCGGGACGAACAAAACTAAATGGAGGGCAATGTAATAAACTTCGTCCAGAATGGGTTAATTTTATTTACTCATTCATGAATTAAACGTTAACTCCTTTTTCAATCTTTTACTTGTATTGCATAAATTAATGTAAATTAAATTTGTTATACAAATGTTTACATTAATGAATTAAAAGGAGTTACCTAATACATTTTGCATAAATTAAATTTGAGTTCGCTAATACAAATGCAAGTTTGAATGAAAACAGGTGTGGCCTATTCAAAATGTACAGACTACGTAGTATTGATTTCTAGTGGATTATAGAAGTTTCGATTTATTTATTTTTCGATATAAATAAGCAAACAAAAATATCAGAGGGTCAGTTTTACTTTTGCAATTAAAAGTGTTTATAAATATTCGCAAGTTTAAGGAATAATCGGTGGTACTTGAGCCTGGGTACTAATAGTGAAAGAATCTGAACTTAGTGGAATAGTAAATACAGATTTTACGATTCCGAATATTGTTGATTCAAATTGCGGAAAAGCGGTGAAGTTTATGGTACATAAATTGGAGACCCTGGAATTTATTGTAAGGAAAAACGGAAGCTGCTGTAATTTGTTGACAAATAAAGTTTGAGATTCTGTTAACTAAAGATCTGTCTTTTACTGTCGTGTTTGTTCAATAATCAAAAAGAACCAACGAAGAGTCGTTACAGTATAATTAAATTCATATTTTAGTGTATTACGTCACCTTTTATTTCCCCTACAAAACGTTTAACTTATTAACATATTTCTTTGTTTGATTTTTTTTGTACCAATGTGAAATAGACATATCTTGTATAAAATAAAACCAAAATAAAGTATATTGATTCTGCGTAGGTGCGTTGATGTTGAGATGATCGAAAGGGTGATCCGTTTTGTGTTGTTTTAACTGAAATATTTTCGCAATATTAATAATTGGTTAAATTATGAAGGATCCTATGTTTTGATATGACAGTATGAGGCTGCTTATTTGAATAATTTTTCTGTCGGTTTAGTTTTTTTTGTTTATACACGATTGAATTTCTATTATGTTGATTTATTAGTGTTAGAATGAGAAAATATAATCACAACGACGGAAATCGCTTAAAATCGAATCGATGGATGTGTAAAACCACATTGATATATAAAATTCAGTTCTAGTTTTGTATCGGAACGAATACCTGCATTTTTCATAATATTATTTTTATTTTTACATAAATTTAGATACAAAATATCATTAATTATAAATGATAGTGTTATTTGATTTTAAATCAGAAAAAAACTAAAAGCAAAAAAAAAAATGGCGAATTAGAAAAAAAGAAAAATTATTAATAATGTGAATTTCTTTTGTGTTAAATTTGAAATAAAATTCTTATATGTAAAACAAAAAACTCATTATGCACATATATTTTGAAGTATAATGTGTTATAATGATCAATTAAATTAATTGAATTAGCAATATACTTATGCCACAGGTCATGGGTTGATTTTGTCTTTTATTTTGTAATATTCCCAGTATAAACAGAAAACTGTTTATTAACATGTTTTTCTGCAATCCTGAGCATATATTTGCACTCTTTGGGTTAAACATCCAAATTAATTATTTTGACTGTCTCAGAGCCGTGACATTGTATTCGCAAAGTATTCCTTCTTACTCTTGTCCCTCATCCTTTCTAGGTTGGATTCAGTTTTCAGTCTACATAAAGGTTCCAGACCAACGAAACACAATTATGCTTCTTTTCTTGTTAGGCTTAAATTTGCGCACTGCTCCATTTTCTTTATTCCTCAACATCGATACGTATTTTCTGCCTAAGTTGAACTGCTTAACCATTCCGTCTTTTAGTAGATTAAGTCAGGGCTTTCACTGGGAAGTCGCAACTCGCATTCAATTTAGTCTCAGTTACCTTTTCGTTTCCCATGCCTTCCAAACAAGTAGACAATTGGCCGAAAAAAAAAGCAAAATACAGCAAAGATATTATTTATTTTTTTTGTAACACATGCACAAGCACAAAAATATAAGCACAATTTGTTCTAAAATAAAACAAACGAAAAATTTATTTCTCTCTACGGCGCGCCGGCACGCACGCCTCTTCATTTGAGATTTGTACTTAAATATTTTAAAATGATTATTTATAGTACTAGAATGTCAAAATCTATTCGCAAAATGTTATTTGAAATATTTTTCAAATGTCCTTAATTGAAGTGTTCGATAATTGAAGTTTTAATTTTTAAATTTTTGTTGTTTAAATTCAAATGGATGAATAGTGTATGTTTATAGTCGGATTTCTATGTTTATATTTTTAAAATTTATTCATAATGTTATTTATTAAAATTAATTGTTTGACGAAATCAAAATTCTGTGTGTTGTGACACTTTACATGTTTTGTCGATTTTATGAAATCAAATTTTATTTTAGCAGTTTGGGAACAATTTAACAGCGAACATGGAATCTACTTATAGTTTTGAATACAAATATTACAACGAAGATGATGGCGCACTTTAGTTTATATTTAAATATCTTAAATAAATTATATGATCAGCAATTAAATAAATGTTTAATAAATTTTGGGCATTTGTTACAAAAAATGGCGCGAATTGCGTTTTCAAACGCGAGTAACTGCAGCACTTACTACGATCGTGGTGAAAACTACAATCTTGTTTGAAAAACGCGTTCGCACTAGTAATACAATCTACTTATCTCGTTCTCCTAATGCAAATGATTAAATAATCCAAAACAATTTCATTCGATCCTCTATTTCATATTAGTTTTCAACGACCTCCATGTTGTCGACTATAAAAATAGGCTGATCATTTGGTTTTAATTTTTTAAGAAAACTCAAACATTGTTGAACTCGTACTTTTCCCTTAAATATGCTACAGTTAACGAATTATTTTCGAAAGTCGAGTAACTACTTTATTTGCAAAACAGGATAATAATAGTAGTTTAATCAATAAGTGTTTAATGACATAGTTTATTCTCAAGCAAAAGCTTCAAATTTGAGCGAGTCACCATTACTAAACTCGATTAAAACAAAAAATCTTTATTGTGTTAATTGAGAAAATATTTCTATTTTCTATGTGATATAAAAAACAAAGAAAAAATGTTTATGGAAACAAATTTATTTTTTTAAAATTGCATCACATTCCATACAATCAATTAAATTCAACTAAACAAATAAGAGAATCGAAGTCAGTGTTGCCATTGAAGAAAAAATAAATGGAGTTTTTTAAAACATTCATATTGTGGATTTACAAACATTTTCTTTTTTAATTGTGTAACAATTAATTATGAATGTAAAAGAATTTTTTGGCACGAAAAAGGAGTCAAAAACTCCAATTGGAGTCAAACGGATCTGTCACTTTTCAAAGCAATTTTTCATTCTATTCAATAAAATATATTCAGTTCTAGTGACTTATAATTCCAGATTACATTCAGCAATTATATTTAGAAATCAGTAATTATGTATTAAAATTTATTACAAAAATAACAATAATGTAACTATAGTAAAAGCAACAAGACAATACAAAAAATATCTTGATTTGCAAGAAATATCAATTGTCATCTGCATGGAGTGATCAGTTTTTATTGTTTTGACATTTTTTTTTATTTTTGATCTACGGGGGTGACAACCCCGCGTACTCCAGTCCCTGCTATTGACATACGAGTTGACGTGAGATATCACATACCGCTGGCAATAGCAGTGAGATATCACTAGCCAAGGTGACATCTTAGGGGTGGTGGCGGATGAACTGTATTCAGTCAACGGTATCACCCTCAATCTTAGCTGTGAAACAATCCTTGATGATGAGACGCTATTGCTTCCTTGAATAAACGAGCCTTCATATAATTATTCGTGGGCTTTAATCTTTAAGAAAGACAGTGCGTCACAGGATCAAGGAATATGCAACCGGCTGGATTATTGGCAACTACATTTTTGTTTTGTTTCAGCAAATTTTTGTAAAAATTTGCTATTTACTTTTAAATTTACTTTTATTTTCTCTATTCTATCATAAAATATTGGCCTATGTCATATTTTGTCAGTGATAGGATGTTTTGTTTAGTTATCCATTCTTTAACAAAAAATATGAAAAAACAAAAAAAGTAGGATTTACGTCCATCAACACCTTTGAACGTATGTTGTTGTGGGACCTTGGTATAAAAAGGTTTTTATGTGTTATTGTGACACATATTGTAATTCCTACTACACAACACATTTTATAAAAAAAAAGTTTTCGAAATACAAATTAGCTGATCACAACTGTCAATTTTTTTCGGGAAAAAAGTTCTATAGTGAAAGCGATACCAATTTTACATTTCATAAAACACAAATTTGTTTCGTTTGATTTCTAATTTAGTCTCTAAATTTGATCTAATTGATGAAACAACAGTTCAACCCAAAATATGGTCCTTTGATCCGGATGTGAAACACCTTTGATCCTATGGTCCTTTGATCCGGATGTGAACTGTGGATACACATAAAATAATATCTAAAATTTTATTGATCTTATATACCATCTAAAGTTATGTGCACAACTTTAAGTCCTCACATAGAAGTTTAATAACTTTAAGTCCGTTGAACGTTAAATCTTCACTTGCATGCTTTTTAAATTTTTTCGTTTTGTTTTATTTTTTACAGTCTTCGTTGGTGAAGCAATTTTTATCAAAGGCATAGGCTATAAGGCATGGATATATACGAATATAAATTAAAATCAAGGAAAACCTATAGCCACAATTAGAATTTGAAGTTATTAATGAGTACTCTATATTTTCAGAACTCTTTATTTCTAGGACTAGTGAAGACTTCCACTTTTTCAACTCCACCCAACTTTCCACTTTTCTGCTCTTTTTCAACTTTGTCAGATAAAAGTTTGTTTGATAAAAAATCAAATTTATGAATCTCTAAAAATTAACAAGTAACGCAGGGTAGTTATAGTCTGAAAGAAGTATAAAAAAATCTTTCTTCTATAGTCGAACCAATAACATCAAAATTCATCATCATTCCACTTTAAAAAAGTAATTATACTCGGCTATCATTTAAAAATTTACTTTCATTTTGTGAGACTTAACATAAGATAACTTTAACAACATTAATCGTTTTCGTCAGTTGAATAACTAAATTAACGTTTTCAAAAAAATCATATTTATTATTTTCATCTAATGATTTCTTTCATTCATTCTGTTAAAAAAATATTTTTTTTCCTATTATTTTATTGACAATAAATTCTTTTTTTCATTTTAAAATTGATTTTTTTTGTTCATTTCTTTTCTTTTTAACATTTAAGCTTATGAATATAATAATAATATATAAGTTAATAAAAATATAAATTGATTTGTTTTTTTTATATTATTTATTTGGAAAAAAAGAAAAACAAAAAGCTGCACATTACAATTTATTCAAAATTTTTATTGTTGCAAGACACAATATCATGACGCTTTGAGTGATTCTACATATAAAAAAAATTGTCATGATATTAATAATAAACATTTATTATAATTAATTAATATGTAATTTTTATAATATAATTTTCATATATATTATATAAAAAAGCATTGATTTTTTTTGTCAGAGAATTAAGGTATAACGAATGGCGTTTCTTTTTACTTTAAATGTTTATTTTTATTTTTTCTGTTATAATTTAATTCGTTTTTTTTAAATTTTTTTTTTGTTTGTTTTAAAATAAATATTAATTCTCAATTTGTTTTTTTTATACATTTATTTTTTTTTAATTTATATTATTTTTAAATTTTACAAACTATATAATTTCAATATTAAAAAAAAAAACGTTTCTCTTTAATATAATATAATTAAAAAAAAAATTTAAAACTTAAACTCAACTTAAAATTTAAAAAATAAAAATATAATTAACATAAAGAAAATTTAAAGACATTTTTTAAAACATAATTTGTATGTTGTTGCTTTTATTTTGTCATAATTTATACACTTTATTGTGTTTGTTGTTGGATTTCTATTTTTTCTACTGTCATATCTGGATTCATGGCGGTTGCTTCCTGAAATATGAAACAAAATGCTTTGGTCAAAATAGATCAAAACTAAAAAGTTTTTAACTATATAAGTTTTAACCCCCTTAGGGTTTATAAATGAAATAATATAAAATTGGGAAAAATTTGTTTGCAAAAATAAAATATTTTATCGATTTTAATATCATCGTTTTATTTTATGATTCATTGCATCCACAAAACCTCTCCAGAAGCCATGGATGAATCAAGCATGTCTTGACGCTATTCAATACAAAAGAGATTGCTATCTGAAATGTCTACAAGGACGCAAAACCAGGTCCACGAAGGAGAACTATAAACTGGCAAGGCAAACTACAGAGGAATCGCTCTACTCTGCACAGCATATAAGATCTTTTCCTATATTTTGCTACCCAAGATCAATCCTTTCAGAACAACTGTTTGGAGAATATCAGATTGGCTTCCGGCAAGTTCGAGATACCACCGATGCACTTTTTTCGATCAGGATGATTTTGGAAAAGTGCCGAGAGTTCAACATACCTGTGCACCAACTCCTCATTGATTTTAGGCAGGCCTACGACTCTCTCGAACGAGAGACTCTATTCTGCTCTGGTGTCAATGGAAATTTCTGGTAAACTGGTATCACTATGCAAAATGACAGTACAGAACTCTCAATGCTGTGTACGAGTAGAGAACGAAATATCAAAATTTTTTAACGTCGACTCTGGTTTAAGACAAGGTGATGCTATCTTTTCTTTACTCTTTAATCTAGCCTTGGAATATGTGTGCCGTTAAAAGAAACTACCGACTAACGACAGTATCTTGTCAATAAACTCAGTACAGATGTTCGCTTACGCTGATGGTGTTGTCACCCTCGGCCGAAGAGAAGCTGTTATGAGTGAGACTTTCAAGTCGCTGGAGAGTAGATAGAAAAATTGGTCTGAAAATCAAATACGATAAAACCAAACGTATTGTTACGATTACAGAAAAATCCAGACGATTACAATCACTTCCAGACAAATCCAATCACAACAAAACACAATAACAAATTAATGAAATGAACCGTGTTGTTGTTGTATTTCTTGGGACTTGGGTCAACATAAATTTACTTTATGAATCAAATCATCATAACGTAAAATAATCGAATATTCTAGTGTTTTCTCAAGGTTTCTAAAGAGTGACCTCGAATGGTCGAGAACTATGCAGAATTGTATATAAGCAATTTACCTCTTGTAGAATGAATTAGTTTTATTTTAATCGTGTGACGGTAAAGTGAAAATTATAAAAGTGATATTTAAAATTAGTTTTTGTTAATAAAGTTTAGTGTTATTAAGTAGAAATAATTTGTGTATTATTTTAAACGTTGTATTACTGGAAATTTCTACAATCAACCGTTGGAGTTTCTGAAGCTGTTGAAAGAATATTCTAGTTAGGAATATTGTTTGTTGTATTGTTTTCTTGTTGTTGTGGGACAATTAAGGTGTCGAGTACTTAAGAAAACCTAGTGTTTGTGCCTACTAATCAGTGATCGAACTCTGAAGATATTTGGGAATTGCGTTTATCGAATTGTGAGTTAGGCCAATTCGAAGTAAGGTTAAAAAAACGTAACAATATGAATGTTTCAAGATTTGATGTGCAGTGATGAACGAAATGAGGTAGTTGAATCTTTTAAATATTTGGGATCAATGCTTGACTCAAACAACAGCATACTGACACCTAGCTCAAGTAATACAAGACATTGATTAGACCGGTTGTGATGTATGGGTCACAAACATCGACCCTTCAAAATGACGAATCACATTTATCTGTATTTGAGCGTAAGATCCTACGCTACATTTTTGGTGCACTTAAGATAGACGATAGAGAGTACAGAACCCGGTATAACTTTGAGATCAGAGACCGCGACCGCGACCTTAAAAAAATCGGCTGCCATGGTAATTATGTCGCTGTTGCGAACGAACGTGGTGGATATTCAAAGCTGATAAGCCTGGCAACGCTCCTACATGGAGCATGAACGCCAAGAAAAAAAAATATTTTCAAAGTATATTATGAAAACTTGCTGTCAAACTTTTTTCATTATGGACAAATTTATTTTTAATTGATAAAAAATCAAAAATTATATGTTTGGTTATAATGAAATCCAAAATATCATTTTATGTTAATTTCTTTTTATACAGTCACAGGGAGGGATAACCTATTATTTTTTTGTGGTAAGTTTTTTTCTTATAGTTTTAAAAAATACTCGCAAGAATTGTACAATTTTGAATCAAATGGAAAATTTACGCACGTCTATGGGAAGACATAACTGTTTCTCTATGTGACAAATAGGGAAAACAAACAAACAAAAAATGATTGAAGACGGAAGAAGTAATTTTTTCGCGTCATCATAGCCGAACAAATGGTGTTATGGCCTGCGGTGCTATAACCTACTATGGCACAATTAATCTATAGTTTAAAAAGGTGACTCCTAATGGAGAGGGATATAAAAACTTGCTCCAAAAAACTTTTCCTCCAATTAAAGAAACCTTCGGACCTCTTAAATGGACCGTACAGCAAAATAATGCACCAGTTCACAACGCCAGTTGGTAAAGCTTAGTCATAGAATTGTTTATAAAGCTTAGTCATAGTATTACATGAGATGTAACAGTTGTTGAAATTTATGTAGTTGTAGAGAAGTTGTTTGGTGACATGATATATGGAAGGAGTCTGGAATTTTTTGAGAGCTATGGGAAAATTTTTCATTTGTGTACGATAATAAAAGGGATAAAAAAGAAAGAAAGAAGAGATGGAGAATCTGACTATATATAGTTGTTCAAATGTTCGATCGAGGTTGTTATAATTTTAATAATCAAAGATTTTGTTAATTTTGGGATTAATTCAACTGAATAATATTCAAAGGAATATTATATAAATATGTATAAAATTCATAATAAAATATAATTAAATATTTCTAAATAATAATTGTGATAACAAATAAAGACAATTCAAAATGTGGTCAACGTTTTTATTAATTTTTTTTTTAAATTTATTTCCATTTGTTATATTAACAACAGCTGGTCGTGATTTTTAATCAATTTTGGGTGTAACAAATCAGCAAATTCAAATGATATAAAACGCATATCGCTAAAGAATTACATCCGGATAAAAATACAAATGATCCAAAAATGCATCGACAAAGTTTCAAGATTTGGGTGCAGGTTATGAAATGTTATGACCGATGTGAGGAGAATCGCTTGAAAAAAAGATGAAATTATGGATACTTCCCATTTAAGAGACTAAACTTTTAAGCTGGTAAAAAAACGAATTCCAAAAGTAATTTGATGCCGCTTCAAAATTTGTATGATGCATGTTTACACCATAACAATTGAAAAATAAGTGATCAGCTGATTGGCGGATGGGGGATTATAGGTCAGCTCCTCGTATACATCAGTATAAAAATGCAATATAGCCAAGACCTTTCTGCATAGGATCTTGATGAAACTTTGGCAAATGGTCCAGGTTTACTTGAAAATAGAAGATCTGAATTCATTTTAAATTTGGACAAAATGGCGGGGGGTCTCCCGAACACCTCTAAGTTTAAATCATCAATAACTTCTAATCCCGACTTATGATCTTATGGAAACTTTGTATATAAAGTTTTAGTACTGTTTCCAATATTTCTGCATACCAACTTCCGGTTTGACACTTCTGGTTAAAAAGTTTTTTTTCAGATGTTTATCCCTACTGTAGCCTACAATTACCGATCGATTTTCATGAAACGTTGGTAAGAGCTTTTAAGTAACATGAGAAAGATAATATTAGCTTTTGCAGTACATTGGATAAAGGGTTAAGGGGTCCACCATACAACAAGTGGTTTTTTCCACAATGTTTTTATATTTCGAATTCGTTTTTTTACCAGTTTAAAACTCCCCCACAACCACACCCCCCGCAAGTCTGACGACTGACTCTTATTTTCTACTTCACAAATAATTAATCTATCTATAAAAATTAAATTCAATCGGCATCAAATCACTAACCAAAATCCAACGCTGCTTCTCGGTCTTTTAGGGATTTATTTGTTTCTCTAAATGAATAATACAGTGGAATGTTAATAGAAATATTAGAAGATGCTAATCATCGCAAGTGAATCATCATAAATGTAAGCTTCAATTTTTTTTTGCTAATATATTTTAATTTCTTTTGACTCATATAAAATTTGATTAACAACCCACGAGCCTTGATGATGATGGACAAACGAGTTTATTGTTCACCCCATTATGTTACACTCTCTTCCCGATTGAACCAAACCTCTTGCAAACCCCGGAAATACATTTGCACGGGAGCGATGTTGTTTGAATATTATTTTGAGTTAGCGTTAGTATGGTTTGATCGTTCAATCAGATATTTAAACGATTCTTCCTCTCTTTCTGATAATATACTTTCAATGATTTCGCGTTTATTGCTAGAGATAGGTCAGTTCAACTTGACCAAATAATTTTACATGTTATCCCGACTTGTGACGTTCTAATCAAATTACTACCCAATCTGTTAATTTGATTTATCAATTCACTTCGATAGATATTCTATAAACCATATATTGTTGTGTAGAAGGCTTTGGGTTAGCTAATTTTTATTTTTCGTGCAATTTCACTGTCAAGAAACATGGTTTCTTGGTAATATTCGTGAAAGATGACTACTGATTATTAATGGAAGGAACAACAACAGATTACTTTTTGGTAGTTAGGTTTTTTTTTAGTTCTATAAATTTCATATGAATATAAATCATAAACACATGTATAACTTCATCTTCAATATCAGATAATAATATTTCATGACTTTTACAAACATATTCAGGTTTTCCAAATAACTAGACATCCCCGACTATTGTTATAGGTGACTTTAATATCGATTTCAATAAATACTCTCAAAACTAGCTATCCAACTATGTATTTGTATATACTCGGAAGTCGGAACCCTCGGCAAGTACTTGATCTTTTTTGTGACTATTAACTAATAAATGACAAATTTTCTAGTTCACCATTATTGCTGTTGATGTGAATCGATAGAGTTATTGTAACAAAATTGGACTTGGACAATCACACTGTTATAGAACACCATCAATTTTTGATTCGATTGTCATTGGTGAACATTAAATTTTAACACATTTCGAGTTTAAGTTGAATAAATGTAAAAAAATATGATATTTACCTGAATCGCTTCTGCTAATGCTTTGTCATGATCAATTGGATCACCATCCGATTGTATTGTTATCTTTTGTTCCACTCGTGTTTCAACTAATCCATCTCGTTCTGTTTTATACTATTACAAAGGTAAAATAAAAATTAACATCATCGTACTTTAATTAAAATGAGAAGCAACTTACTGTTATTGTTTCAACAGTTCTTGTTTTACTGCTAACATTTACAGATGATATAACTTCTGCGTCTGCTGAAAATCCAGGTGTGTTTTCTCCTAGTATAATACGTGTTTGTTCAACATTTGGTCCCAATACGTTCGTTTGTCCGATTAAATTAGGGTCAACCTATAGAATTTTTAAAAATAATTTGTTTTACCTTATTTAAAAAAAAAATTTTAATTTCTACTATATAAAGAAAAACTAAGATAACATGCCGGCAAATTTAATTTAAAAACAAAAAATCTTTCTATTAAAATTATTATCTAATTAAAATCATAACAAAACAAACCTGGTATTTAGTTTGTGAAACGAGAGATTTATCATATGGTCCATCAATAGGAGTACCTGAATCACCTGAACTAGTAGATGATACACTATCGCGTCGATTATACTATAAATAACGTGTTTACAAAAAAGAAAGCAAAATAAAACATAATGCAAAATAGTTACATGCTAAATAGTTTTAAATTAAGTTACATAATTATTTATTTTCAAAAATACTCAACAAAAAATAACAAACATTTATCTATAAATTTGTCTAAAAATTAAACGCAAATTAACTTATTTTAGACATTCATACAAAGATTATATTTGGTTCGTAATAAATACGCTATATTACTATGATCAAGATCGATGGTTGCTTCCTAAGAATATTTATAAAATTATTTTTGTTCTTAAAATAAAAGTAAAAAAAATAAAAAAAAATTACTTGAATCGCATCGGATAACGCTTTATCGTAATCTAAGAACACATCATCGTCCAATTTTCCAAATGAATCTTGACTACCTAAAGCATCATAAAACTTATCACCAGGTTCGACAATAATTTCACCAGGATTAAGAATATTCCATTTAACTGATTCTCTAATTATCTAGGGGTATAGTATAGCAGAGATTATTAATTAGATTGACATTGAACTCAATTTTGAAAGCACAAATTGGTACGATAGCTATAATCAGTACTTGTATGTTATGAACAATTAGTAGTTTTTCTGATATTTTATTTCTAAGCTTAGCTCTAGATTTGTCTAACATTAAGCATAAGAGCTGACATTTGTGATGAAAACGAATTGTTTAAAAATTCTAAGCGTTATTTTTGCAGTATTATACATCATCATAAGTTTTGATGGCCTTTACGTATCCTATACTTTGTTGAATTTTTATTAGCCAAATTAAACTTATGATTAAATGGTGTAAATAATCGGTCTAGGACCGGATGCAAATATTACACAGTTTGATACCCATTATGCGCACACATTTTGCTAGACATGATGAAATTTTGCAGCAGTTATTAGAGTTGATAACTCTTATAAAAAAGTGGTTGATCCGTACAAATACTATGTATTTCTGATTTCAACAATTTCGTCAATTTACTTGTTAAAAGCAGTAACGTGAAATATATTTTATTGCTACAGGTACTTAGTGATTAGTGATGCTTATGAAAATAGTCATGGACACAAACGAGTTCCTGCTACACCAGAGTCAAGATCCTAATCAATTCTAGCCTGAAAGAAAAATGTGATGCATTCACATGCTTCACGTTCTCCGCATTATCTGATCACCTAAATTTTGTATTAGTCTAAACATTGATTAAAATTGTATTTAAACAATCCCCTTCGCAGAAACAAGCTGTCGGTCGAGTGTCGACAGCCTTAAGTCGAAATGTGATATTGTTAAGAGCCAGCGATAAATTAATTGTAAGCGAAACGCTATATCGTGTACATAAAATAGTGTAAAAAAAAATTTAAGTAGATATCAAAAACTTGTGTTTTCGTTTTGTTTTGGGATTATTTTTTGGCAACTTAAAACCCTAAATTGAACGATATTCAATTTTTTTGTATAAAATTGTTTTCGATTATTATCTTAGGAAGCAAGGAAGCAAAATTATTATTTAATACTAAAAATCTATGTAATTCATTCATTCTACAATTCAATATTTTCAAAATACTTTCGTGCAATTTATTCACTTATGAAAACTGCATTCTGAGAAAATATCGTACAACTATGTATAGATAAATTACAATTATTTTACCTGGTCACCGCTTGTTACAGTTGCAGTTGTTTTAACTTCTTGTGTAACCACTCGTTGTTCCTGACGATTGGCGTGTTGTGTTCTTGTTGTTGCAATTGTTGTTTCTTCTAATTGTTGTGTTTTAGCATTTTTACCTAAATCCTCGTGTGTTGTTGCAGTACGGGTGGTGACTGCTGTTGCAGTTACATATGCACCAGATTTTTCATCTGTTGGCGCATCAGCCTGATTTGTTCAATGTGAGTTTATGTTTAGTGTTAAATTTTTTTATGTTTTTTATTAAACATTTATATAGTATAAACTTATATATAATAAAAGATGCATTGAAAACTAAATTACATCAAACAACAAAAGCATTGCGATCAAGACCTAGATTAATTAATTAATCAATGAATCCTTACTAACTTACCTTAAAGGTTTTACAAATATTTAAAATTATAAAAATGGAACAGACATTTTTCCACGGAAAATTAAAAAAATAAAAACTAAGAAAACATAAAATGTTCATTACCTTGTGTTCTTGAGTTGAAAATAAAATTTCACCAGTTCCTAAATTTCGTACTTCTTCCTCAACATTATGTGTAACTCCATCTTCATTTTTCGTTAAGACTTGTTTTGTTGTTGTTTTAACAACAGTTGGAGTACTAACAAATTTTCCAATTTTCATTTGATCTGTTTTCATGCTTTCTGTTTTACCATACTCTTCCATACCATCATCAGAACTACCCTCAGAACTTCGTCTTGTTGCATTTTTACCCAGATGCTTGATATCCGAATAGAATTGTTCTTTTGTAATTGGTACAGTTTCTTTTGTTACAGTTACTGGTTTTCCAAAATGACTTGGATCAATTTCACTATAATTTAATATTAGTTTTCCAGTCACAGGATCTTTAATAGCAGTTGCTGGATCAATATCGCCGGTTTCCAAATCTATAATACCATATTCTGTTTTAAGTTTACCGGTTACTGGATCTATTTCACCCGTTAATGACATTGTATGTGTAACAGTTGTTTTGCTACCTTTGACACGTGGATCATTAGGATCAACTTGTATTAATTCACCTGTAATTGGATCTACCATTGTATAAACATAGACCGTTTGACTTGGAATTGCTTTAATTCTTCCAGTAACTTTATCAAATTCAACGTTATTCGGATCGATTTCGGTCGCTGTACCTCGATCATCTTTGGTCTTAATCAATAAAATTCTAACCAAAATAATCTTTCCTGTTTTTGGATCAATCTTTCCTATCTTGGTGTAAACTTCACCATTTGTAGGATTAATTTCAGATGCAGCGAACAATGGTTCACCAGTTGTTTCATCAACTTGTCCAGTTGAAGTATAAATTGTTCCAGTTGTTGGATCAACTTTATTCAAATTAGGATCTAGTTTTGATTGTTTATCAACTTCATTAGTTTTTGGATTCAAATAACCATAAATTATAATGACATAACCGGTTTTTGGATCAACTTGACTTGAAGAATAGATTGTTTCACCAGTAACTGGATCCTTTCCAGCTGGCACCCATAGTTGATTGGTCTTGGGATCAACTAAAATATCTTTACTCTCCGGATTTTCAATAACTCGACCAGTATTTGGATCAATGCGTTTCGTTACAATTCTCAACGAAATAATTTTACCATAATCTTTATCTGGTTTGCCCGTTTTTGGATTAATTTGATTTTTCAGAATAACTTGTCCAGTGATTGGATCAATTTTAATATCCTTTGTTTCAGTTTTTCCAGTTTTAGGATCAATAAATGTAATAGTTTGTCGAACAAAATCAATTTGACCATATTTAGTGTCAATTTTACCATTCTCAGGATTAAATTGTCCACTTGATACTTCCAACGATTGTGTTTTAGGATCAATAATTCCTTTTTTCGTATCAAGTTTACCAGCAACTGAAGTTACTTCAACAATAGGATCGATTTCATTACCAACGGCAATCAAGTGAGCAAGATTTGGATCCACTTTTCCTGTTTTAGGATCAACAATTCCAGTGATTGTAATTTGACCATTTGCTGGATCAACTTTAGCTTGTTTTGAAACAGTTTTATTTGTTTTGGGATCAAATATTTTAACTTCACCAGTTTGAGGGTTAATTTTACCGTATTTTGTATCAATAAAACCGGTTTTCAAATCTAAAATGCCACGAGATCTTTCAATATCGCCGTTAACAGTATCAACTTTGCCTGTGGCTGGATCATATTTGCTTGTAATTGCAGTGATTTCAACTGTTGGATTATCATGTGGTGCAATACAAATGACTTGTCCAAGGGTATCATCAATTTTCCCAGTAGCTGGATCAATAACTCCGGATGTAATATGGATGTTACCGGTTTTTGGATCAACTTGTCCTTGGAAGTTTTCTGTTTTACCAGTTCGTGGGTCGAGAACTTGAACTACTCCTGTTTTTGGATCAATTAATCCATATTTAGATTCAATCTTTCCTGAATCATTGTCTAAAACTCCGTTTGAATGAAGAACTTCTCCATTAGCAGTGTCAATTTTTTTAGTTTTTGGATCAAATTTAGATACAATGATCATAATTTTAACACGTTTTTGTTTCGGTTCACCTGTACCACCAGCACCAGCTGCTGTAGCTGGATCTGTATAATATCGCTCACCTTCAAGGAAAGCTTGATTTGGATCATAAGCGGGAGCGGCATCGGTTAATGGTTTATATACACCAGCAGCTCCAGTACCTGGACCACCTTTTTCTTTATTTGGAGAATAAGAATGTGCCCAACCAACTGGTCTTGATGATGGTGTATCTGAGTAATCTCCTAGTAATTTAGCTTTAGTTTTAGGTGATAAGTTACCCTCTTTTAATAATCTCTCACGCGATTTTGGTGACAACTGTCCTCTATCTATTTTATCTCGTGTACGTGGTGACAACTCTCCAGCTTTACGTTTTTCAGCTGATTCACGAACTCGAGCATCTTCGCCTGGCGCATAGTTAAATGCAGTTGCTTTACGTAGTTCAACCGATGGACTTTGTTGTTCATTTTTAATATCCTTATTTTTATATGACGGATCTTCATCGTATTTAAATCCAATTTTAGCATAGTTCTTAGATGTTGGACTAACATTCGATTCATATTCATATTCTTTTGTAAAACCAGACTTTTGTTTATCATCAGCATCTTTTGATTTATCATTTTTCGAATCAAAATCAGCAACAAGTGCAACTGGAATTTTCTTGCTACTCTCCTTAGATGGTGAAGTACGATCTTTACCATCTTTATCTTTACTATCTTTACTTTTTCCATCTTTACTTGGTGATTTACGGACTGATCCAAATATTCCCTATTTTTTTATGGTTTGCAATTTAAAATGAAGATTGTTGAATTTTTAAAATAGAAAAAAAAAAATAAAAAATAAATAAAAATAAAAATTTGTAAACCAATATAAAAAAATTTAAATATATTAAAAAGGAAAATTCAAGTGTCAATCCAAGCTCAATCATTACAGTAGTTCACAAAACATTACATTATCCAATACGTGAAACTCTTTTTAATTTAAAAAAATATCTACCGTACAATGAATTTATAAATCAAAACCAAACAAAGGTTACTTCATGTATAGAATGTTGATCAAACCACAAAAAATTATCTAACCTATTACATTCCGGAATTAATTTGTGAAAGGATTGTACGTTTGGGATTTTATTGAAAGTAAATGTATTTGATGTTTTGGACAGAATATTCAATTTGTCTTTCAAACGATTTCTAAGTGCATCATAACAACTTAAAAAAAGCATAGAAAATTTAAAAACATTATGCAATTTGGATGTTTGTCAAACAAAAATTTTTAATCCATTTTCTTTAAATAAAACCCTAACCGGCACAAAATTCAATTTCTTAAATATTATACACATATAATATCATACCTTTCTAGAGCTTCTTGGAGAAGTTTTATCATCGGATGAATTCAATGTCGAGTCGTTCGGATCTGTTTCGTTTCCTAAAATAAACAAAATATTTAAAAAAATGGAAAAAAAGAAAATCCAAAGCATAAAATTACCATTTACAGCTTCTTTGCCTCTTTTGTTTTTATCTTTTTTATCAACCGGCAAAACAGCAATACCGCCAATAGGTTTCTACAAAAATTTAAGAAAAAAAAAGAAATTAGTATTAACGTAAAATGCAGAATATTTTTGTTTGAATGATTTAAAATGACAGCAAATAATTTACAGTAAAGCCTCGATTACATTATTTTCTTTAAAATCACATCATTTTACTTAATAAATTTAAAAATAAGCTTAGCGTTTAAATTCTAAATTCGTGTTATATCGAGTTTCCACTGCGTCTTTTTATATGTTATTATATTAATATCTTTTTAACAAAAATTTTATTAAAATTCAAATCAAAATACAGTAAAATCCATGCTCTATAAATAGATAAAAAAAACGGAATATGTATATAATTAAAAAAACGCAAAATTGTAATAATTAGTTCTTTATGATAATTTTGAGTTAATAAATACGTTTAAATGTACAAATATTTAAGATTGAATCTTATAAATTAGTTTTGACTTTTTTTAATTTTAAATCTAATTGCAATTGTTTTCGTTCTTGGTTCTTGGTCGGTGGTTAAAAGGTCAAGTCGCCAATTTCGCAGCATGTGAGTTTTCAAATTAGGTGGATATAATTAATCATTCTGAATGAGTAATGAGAGAAAACGACTGGACCACCTGAGAATATAATATTCGAGAATATTCACTCCTTCAACTTAAGAGGTTACTAAATAATCATTTATAAATAACTAAACATAAACGGAAGGAAACGTAAAGGAAATAAAGAAAATGAAATTAAAAATAATTTCATTTCCAAAGAAATTAAAGTGAAAGAAAAGGAAAAAGAAATTAAAGCAAGATTCATTCTGAATATAAATAAATACATAATGAAGAATAGGATGAACGGGAATAATGGTGCAACACATCTACAGAATGTGAAAAATTGTATCCAATACGATTAGTATAAAGCGATTAAGAAAACAATAAATGAATTTTTAAATGGTATATCGACGCTGAGTTTTATGCAGCTAACTGTTGAAGTTTCTGAAGCTGAAGAAGGAATATTCTAGTCTGAATAATTTGTTCCTGTACTGTATGTTAATAGATATGGTGTCTTCATTTAGGGATCGAACCAAAAAGATTAAGGAATTTATGTATACCAAGATAAAAGATAGACTAATTAAAAATCTCAGTTTATAAAACAGATTCTAATCTTATTCATTTTTAAAAATTACGTATATAGTAAAAAAAACAAATTCAATTAAAATATGTACGTCACCGATTTAAATGATACACATCTATATTATACAAATTCAATTCATTTTCAAAACAAGATGTAAGCTTTTAATTAAAATTTAAAACTATTTTTAGAACTTTGCAAACTAATCAATAAATAAAGAGGAAAAGATAATAGATTTCCTCTCTTAATTGATGTTGCAAATTCAACTAACTTTCACGTAAAGTTTTGAGTAAACTTCCGGAAATTATATACCGAGAGGCAAAACAGTTTTAATTAAATAAGAAAAAAGATTAATTACTTTTGTAGAATTAGTTACAAAAATAAACGATTTAAACTATAAAAGGAGAAGAAAATAAATAACATTTCAAGTGCACTGATTCTGGCTCAAATGTTCCAAATATTTACATTTAGATTACCATTCTAGTTTGTTCAATCATGCAATAGCACATATAATTTCAATAGTTGCTTTCCCGTGATATAGTTAATAGTTATTAAGTGTTTAAATTTTATAAGGAGCACCAAGCCTTTGTATATCAGTGTGCAGGTATAAGATTATTTTATTTATTTATATTCATCCTATGAAGTCAAGTCTGGACAATGATGAAAAAACTTTCGTGTTTTTTTGGCAAAGTAAATAGAAAAAAAAACTATTGAAATTAAATACAAAATACTAGAAATGGTTGCAATGGATTAAATACAAGATGCTACGGAAATATCATAAGGAAAGGGAAACTAGTAGGTGAAACAAGTGAGAGTGCATGAAGGTTTAAAATGAAAAATATGGTTACGATTCTACATAAACACAATGAAATACAAAAAATTATTGTATTCAACTTCAATTTTCGATATACAATGTTTGAAAATAAAATCAAGGTCACATTCGTTTCTTAGAACAAGGGTCAACATAAAATAAAACTGAATTATTTTGTTAATCAAATCAACATGTTTGGTACATTATTTTTATTTTTATCGAATATTCTTAAAGTTTTCTCGAGGTTTCTTCGTAAGGAAAGTAACCTCGAATAATCGAGAAATTATGAAGAATTGTATATAATGAATTCCCTCTTGTAAAATTAGATTAGTTTTAAATTAGACTGCGTTAATATAAAGTTGCGATAGTGTAAATGGTTTAATGTTAAGTAAATTAATTTTAAACGAAACGCTGTATCGTGCATATAAAATCGTGTAAACAGAAGTTATTTTTAAATTAGGTTTTGTAAATAAAGCTTTATAATATTCTACAATATTCTATATTCTACAATCAACCGTTGGAGTTTCTGAACCTGTAGAAAGAATATTCTAGTTAGGAATATGCCTTGCTGTATTGTTTTCCTGTTATTGTGGAACAGTTAAGGAGTTGAATACGTAATAAAACCTGGTGTTTGTGTTTACTAATCAGTAATCGAATCCAGGAAGAGATTTGGGAATTGCGTTTATCGAATTGAGGGTAAGATCAATTCGAAGTAAGGTGGAAAAACAATATTGGTGACAGCGGTGGGATTAGTAATCTGTTGATAATGGTTTTATTAAGTGAATTAAAAGTTAATGAGCTATAGAATGAAATAGAACAAAGTGGATTGTTAACATTTTGAAATAAAAGTGATTTGATACTACGGCTTCGAGAGGCTATGGAAGCCAATGGAACAGAAGTGGAAAACTACCAGTTCGGAACAGTCACAACAAACAATGATTAAGTTGCAGTTGATGAAGAGAAATATCCGGTTGCAGAAACAACAACTTCATTGCCACCTACAAACTGTAAGTAGGGGAGTCGAAGAAAAAGAGCACGTAGGGTTCAGGAGCAGCAGAAGTATTGTATTTGTTAGAAATCGGGCCATATCTCACAGAACTGCTGGTACAGGAAGCGTGACACATCTTTGTATCCTATTCAACGGAAGCCCGTTGCAGATGAAACTGTGAAGCCACTAAGTAAGAAGAATGTTACCTACATCCCAATTTCAAGAATAGCAGTAAATGGTGAAAGTTTGGTTATCGAATGAATAATCGAAGGTAAAAGTTGCTTCATGACACTGAATACAGGTACAGCTCGAACATTCGTTGGTAAAGGTTTGATTGACAGCCTTTTGGAACCATCAGATGAATTAAAACTGCAAACGGTAACTGAAGAATGCGCTGATATAGCAGGGAAAAGTCAATGTACAACTGCTATCAACAAGAGGTGCTAGTAGCAGACATTATGGATGAAATGATTTTGGGAATTGACGTCATGAAGGCGACGGGATTCGTCTTCGATTAATTAATAATGTTGAAATGCCACTACTGTTGACAAATCCAGAACCATCATCCAAACTCTTTATCATAATTTCACTCAGATAATAGACCAGCCTACCAGAGTTCCTGACATTCCTGGACAAAGTAGCAACTTACTTGACTTATTTTTGACAAATGATCCATTCTTAGTACAATTTAAAGTATCAGATTTAGGTGGGTCAGATCATAATTTGATCTCCACTAAATTAAATATACAAATTTCTAAACAATTTAAAGCTTGTCTTGTTTCTTCAAACGCTTCAAAATCTTCTTCAAACGCTTTCCTTGGAAACATAGTTGTCTTACTGGCCAAGATCCAAACATTGCTGCTATTAATTTTTCTGAAATTATAGTTGAGGGCATCCGTAGATTTATTCCTAAAAATTGATCATCTCGAAGGTTGATCTATGGTTTTCGAGTAAATGCAAAAAAGCAATTAAAGTTAAAAAAAGGCTTTTCGAAAGTTTATCCAAAACAAAACTGATGAAAACTTTAGAGAGTATCGAAAAGAGAGGAATTTATGTAGAAAACTAAAAGATGGAGAGACAAATCTATTTAATTTAAAAAACGCTTCTAAATTTGCTGAGTACCCAACTGGTTCGCGTAACTTCTTTAAAGCCGCTAAGGCTATCCAAGGCAATTTCTGTAAATGTAAGAGGAGGAAGACTCTTGTTGATAGAGATATACCTATTATTGACCCAAAAGAAAAGGCTAATTTGCTAGGACATATTTTTTCTATAAATTCTACATTAGTCGAACCCAATTTCCAACCTACACCTATTCCTAAAGCATCACTTAAAATGAAGCGAATAATTTTTCGTAAAAACATTATTCAAAAAATGCTTTTATAAATTAATACCAACAAGGCATCTAGCCTGATCATATTCCTCCAATACTTAAAACGTTTGCTAGGGAGCTAGCACCTATCCTTACTAAAATATTTTATTTGTCTTATAAGAAAGGGATTTTTCCTGAAATATGGAAAAATGCTAGTGTACAGCCAGTTGCAAAAAAGGGTAGTAAAACTGACCCATCCAATTACAGACCCATTTCAATTTTGTCAGTAGTTTCTAAAGTTTTTGAGAAATATATACATTTTAATTTGATGAGCTTCTTAGTCTTCCAAATTGCTTAATGAAAGACAATACGGCTTCCGGAAAGGAAGAGCAACAGGAGATTTGCTTTCGTTTGTTACTCATCTTTGGAACAAATCCCTTGAAAACTTTGGTGAGACTTTCGGTGTTGCTCTTGATATTTCCAAAGTTTTTGACAAAGTTTGGCACAAAAATCTTATATGCATGTTGAGATGTTATGGTTTAGATGAGCCACTACTTTCCTGGATGCAAAGCTTTATATCTGAGCGAAAATTTCGAGTCAATGTGGACGGTATTTCATCGGATGTATTTTCGACTAATGCAGGAGTTCCTCAAGGTTCCGCTTTGTCCGCAACTCTTTTTCTTATCTATATTAATGACTTGTTGGTTTCAACAATTAATCCTATCCATAGGTTTGCTGATGATAGCACTCTTCATGCATCTCATGTTGCACCTAGATCATATTCACCTTTAGCGCTTAATAACTGTAGATCAAATTTGATAGATTCATTAAACGTTGATCTTTAAACTATCTTTGATAGGGGTGTTGCTAACAGTGTTGAATTCAATACGTCCAAAACACAAGTTTTCCATTTTTCAAGATTTTCAACACCAAACCCTTTTCCAATAAAGTTTGATTCCAACGTTCTGATGGAGAGACCGTGAAATTTCTAGGAGTTGAGGTTGAAAATAATAGGAAGTGGAATTCTCATATTTTTAGCCTAGCGAAGAGCGCTGTTCAAAAATTGGGGTTTTTGAGACGATGTCGTAAGTTTTTCAGTAGCGAAGAGCTTCTTTTAATATACAAATCTTTTATACGTCCCTGCATGGAATATTGTTCTCACATATGGGGTAGAGCATACTTATGTAGTTTGAAGTATCTTGATTCTGTGCAGCGGAAAGCAGTTAAATTAATTGGTAACTCAAATCTTACTAATGACCTTTATTCCTTGCAGCATAGAAGAAATGTTGCTGATTTGACGATTTTCTACAAATATATCATGGATGAACGAGTTTCTGAAGAGATCAAATCGATTTTACCTAAGTCTGCAAACCTATCACGTCATACCAGAACATCAGTAGCAGCCCATTCTTTTGCGGTTCAAATAATTAGATGTAGAACTGTAGCCTTCCAGCGCGACTTTTTGAACAGAGTCTCTCATCTCTGGAATTCATTACCTTCGTGGGTTTTCCCTGATAACTTTAATCCTCAAAAGTTCAAAGTCGGCGTTCATAAATTTCTAAAAGAAACTTAATTCTCAATTGATTATAATCCCTAGTTGGCATGGTATCTTCGGATATTCAGAGACGTTGATATATAATTAATTATATTAACACTAAACATGCCTAACTTTCAATAAAAAAAAAACCAAGAGCGAAATAGATGTCACACAACGCGTAATCAAGTTCGGAAAGCTGGAAAGGAAACAAAGAAGGATGCATAACAAAGTAAATGATAAGGTTCAAAGGGTTTCAAACGGGTATGAGTCGCAGGTGGAAACACAACAAATGGGAGTGATTCAGGCATACGGAGGGGTGAAAAACTCAAAGGGAAAAGATAAGGAGAGCGTCAAGAGTAATGAGAATCTAGACTCATCAATGTGGGTCCAAATGGAACAAAGTGACGGCCAAGGAATTAGAAAAGGAATAGAGTATTAGAAATAGTAAAAAGAAAAAAAATTTTTGAATTGAATTTGGAAAAAATTGGAGGAGAGAGTTAGATCCTGTTCGGGACGAACAGACGTTACGGTTATAAAAAAATCATAACGAAATATACCATAAAATTCTATTAAGTTCAACATAAATGAAGGCAACCTGTACAAAATTACAAAATCAAATTCGCAATCATCGTTGATGATAACACGCATAATACGCGTTAATTATATTATAATTGTTATGTATTGTTCTTCTTGGAAGGGTGAAAAATATTTTTTTGAATTTTTTTTCTATAACCTTTTTTTAAAGTTAGGTAACAAATAAACAAATATTTTGTTTTTGGAACATTCCGAATGTTTAGAATTATTAATTAATTGATTTTTCTAGATTCAACGGAATAGTATTTAAACAGGTTGATAGACTACGATGATTTTAAGTGAAATTGATTGTAAACAAAACGCTGTATCGTACATATAAAACCGTGTAATAGAATTTATTTTTAAATTTGTTTTTGTAAATAAAGTTTTAAGTGTTATTTAATAGAAATATTTTGCGTATTATTTTGGACGCTATGTACAGAAAATTTCTATAATCAACTATTGGAGTTTTTGAAGTTATTGTGAAAATATTCTAGAAAGGAATATTGTTTGCTGTATCGTTTTCCTGTTGTTGTGGAACAGTGTTGAATACTTAATAAAACCTGGTGTTTTTGCTTACTAATCAGTAATCGAATCCAGAAGGCGTTTTGGGAATTACGTTTATGGAATTGAGAGTAAGGCCAATTCGAAGGAAGGTGGAAAAACGTAACAATATGATTAACATTTTTTAATTGAATAAAAATCTACAGAGAAAACTCTGAAATATGGCGATTTCTGAGTTTTCTAAATTTATTACAACAATTTTGTTTTTTATTGATGAGAGTGGAAATTTGTTTTAGGAAACGAGAGTAGCATTGTCCGACAAAAATTTGTTATTGTCGAGTCCGACAATCCAAACATGTTAAAATGTCAATTTTCGGACTCGACAATAGCTGACACATGTTTGTCGGATAAGGTCACCCTCGTTTTCTATAACAAATTTTCACCCCAATAATAAAAAATAAAATTGTGGTAGTAAATTTTCAAGGCCTCGGGCAGTAGCCATGTTTCGTAGTTTTTTCCGAGCGAAAAAGCGGTCGAATCGAGGAAAATGGCAGGTGAAAACGTTGTCGTGGTAATCATAAAATGAAAGGGATGTGGGTCTGCTGACTATTAGAAAGTAATTTTTTACATTTTTTTATTTTAGTATTCTTTGCCAAGTTAAAATTTCAATCGAAAGTTAAAATTTGTTTATTTATTATTAGGCCAGTAATAATAGGAGAAAAAATTAGAAAAAAAAAATAATTCGTTACAGCAAACTGACAGCGGGATATTGTAGAACACGATATTGTAAAAGAGGGAAACATAAATCGAACCAGCAGCTGCTATCCGGGGGGGAGTGGGCCTTTTTTTTAGGGGTTGAAGACAGTTTTTCGTGATTTATGGCTAAACCATGCATCCTATCAAAAAGAGTTATATGCAAAAGTTGTAGGAAATGAAAAGATCTACAGCTTTTGCACGGACCATTTTTACCATAACCTCAAAATTTTTCGAAAAAATACGAAAAACCGATTTTTTTCTTTTTTCTTTTTTTCTTTGACAAAACAAATTTTTCGAAGCTCAAACGTTGACAAAAGATACCTCTATTTATTGCAAAAAGGCGGTAATTTTTTCGGAGGGAAATATTTAGACGTTGTTGTTAAATTTAATTTAAAAAAAAAAAAAAAAAATTTTTAACTGCGATTCCTCTTAAAACTACGCCTCCTACAGAGTTCTGTTTTGGCTCACTTACTCCTTGTTACGTTTACTTTTGATAAGTTGTAAAAAAAAGGTATACTACCAAGGAAAAAATAGCGCTAATATTGAAAAAACCGGAAAAATCGCTTTTTTGTGGTAATTTGCATATATATCGTTGAATAATTGTTACTAGTTAATAAAATCATTTAAATTTTTATGATTACGAAAACGACGATCATTTGGAAATACATTTATGAATAATTATATATACTTTCGTTACTTTTAGTTTATTTAAGTAACAAAAAAGTAAATTTTATTCTTCAAACATATCGATCTCAAAAAGTACCTTTTTGTTTTCTTTCATATTTTTTATATTTTACAGATTTGTTATTTACTCAAAACATACTAATCCTAAGGACAATCGTTATTTTTTGTTTTTGAGAAAAAGACATTTGAATATAGTTTGATTTTTTCTTTTGTACTTTGTGCCATACACTAAGACCAAGTTTACTGATTCTATTAAGCTTTTTTTGGTTTTAGAAGGTACTAAATGAGGCTTAAAGAAGGTACTAAATAAGGCTTTTTTGGGTTTTCTGAAGGTTTAATCTTTTACCCAAAACATGCTCAAATTACAGACAGACGTTTTGTTCGACGATCAAAACCCATTCGAATATTTGCTAGCAAAAATATGCCAGTTGCAGATTTTGCTGAAATTTATCAAATAGATAGTTAATTTTCTTTTCAATTACAATGAAAAATTCATATTAAATTAAAACATATCATATATTATAAACTAAAATAAGTATTAAATATTTTAGAAAAATGAAAATTCTGCCAATCCGATGTACCTTCGAAATCAAATTGCTCAAAAACGGCTTTAGCAATTTTATCAAACTTTTTTTTGTTTAATAGGTGATTAGTTAATCGTTTGAAAAAAAATTAATTAATTTTTTTTGTAATTAATTTTAAAATTAAAATATTAAAAAAACTTTTTTAAAGATGGCGCTTGGGTTGAAGATCAATTGGAATTTAATTAATTTTTTTTTTGTAAAAACAGTTCTATCCTTACTCTAAAATATTTTAAATTAACAAAGAGGCTAATATTCGTGTTCTTGAAATAATTAATTTTAAAGATTTTTAGTACGACTAAAATTGTAATTGTTGATTTTTTCTTCGAACAATTTCTATTAAGATCGAAAACGAAAGCATATAATTATTCATAAATATATTTCCGAATGATCGTCGTTTACGTAATCATAAAAAAATTAAAATGATTTTAATAATTAGTAACAATTATTCAACGATAAATATGCAAATTACCACGAAAAAAGCGATTTTTTCGGTTTCTTCAATTTTCCCGCCATTTTTTCCTTAGCAGTATACCTTTTTTTTACAACTTATCAAAAGTAAACGTAACAACGTGTAAGTGAGCCAAAACAGAACTCTGAAGGAGGCGTAGTTTTAAGAGGAATCGCAGTTAAAAATTTGGTTTTTTTTTTTTTAAAAATTAAATTTAACAACAACGTCTAAATATTTCCCTCCGAAAAAATTACCGCCTTTTTGCAATAAATAGAGGTATCTTTTTCCAACGTTTGAGCTTCGAAAAATTTTGTTTGTCAAAGAAAAAAAAAGAAAAAAGAAAAAAATCGGTTTTTCGCATTTTTTCTAAAAATTTTGAGGTTAGGGTAAAAATGGTCCGTGCAAAAGTTGTAGATCTTTTCATTTCCTACAACTTTTACATATAACTCTTTTTGATAAGATGCACGGTTTAGCCATAAATCATGAAAAACTGTCTTCAACGCCTAAAAACCCACCCCACTCCCCCCAGATAGCGGCTGTTGGTTCGATTTATGTTTCCCTCTTTTACAATATCGTGTTTCACAATATCCCGCTGTCAGTTTGCTGTAACGAATTTTTTTGTTGTTCAAATACTATTTTTACTGGCCTACATTTCGTTCCTACTCTTAAGAGTGAATTTTTAATTATTTTATTTCACTCCTTAGGAGACGATTACATGTTTTTTATTCCATGGACAGAAGAATAAAATTAGTACTATTTCGTTGTCCTTATTATTTATTTTTATACCAATATATATGCATAATTGAATAAAATATTCAAACAAATTTTTTTAATGAAAAGTGTCAGAATTACAACATGTGTCATAAAAACAGATTTTAAAACCTAGGCCTCACAACAAGATGGGTTCTGAAGTGTTATTGGAACTGTTTGTCAAACGTATGTGGAGTGAAGGCACACGATGTGCGATAACAAAGATGCCCTCTTTGCATTTTGTCACTATGACAGTGAGTGATCTTGACAGTTTGCCTGTTTGCACAAACCGATTAACGAGTAAAATGTGTAAAAAAATAAGGTTTGAGTAAGATGGAATTGATTTCAGCTGAGTATGACTGGTAACGATATTTATAAAAACAACGAGATCAGCAACAGTGCGATAGCGTTTTAGCATCTCAAGATTTGGTGTTAAATTTTGATCACCCATAATTCGTATAGAACGCTTTTGAAGAGTCCAAAAGACCAAGAATGGAAACAAATGCAGGGGCACTGTACTTGAAAACAATGCTCCTACAGGAACGAATATAGGATTTATAAATGTGGGATAATTGATACGAAGTAAAATATTTTTAAATCTATTGAAGCCAAGTTTTTTTGACGCGTTCTTTTCCATCCTTCTAAAGTAAATCGTTGGAAATTGTAACTCCCAAAAAAAAAATGATTTTACATTTGTCTGTACGCTCCACATACTAATGATCGCTGGAGAACACGGTCTTCAATCTGGAAACAATCAATAACTGTGTTTTGATAGAAATAAAATTGACCAAATTTTCGTAGATCTAAATTGAAAATAGAGTGGGGATTCAAACTCAGACGAAAAACCATCTATGGATACCAAAATGTATCGTCCGGTGAGAAAATTTTAGAGTTCTTTTTAGGGTGCAAGTTCTTTTAAAAATGTTATAGAATAATGTTGTCCAGACGGGAGACTTTGTTGATGTTAAATTAAACCCATCTTTATTCTGGCATTCGAAAATTTTGGATTTTGAGTATTTTTTTAGTTTTTAAAATAGGCTAATTCAAAGCAAAGCCTTCCGCGAACAATGTGACTTCTTTTGATGATGGTTAAATCACCGTCAATAATAGGATAGATAGAAGATGTAGTACCAAAATTTAAAGAAATAATGGCACTGTGAAAACATTTGTCAGAAATGAATATAATCGAAAGTATTGCCCATTTCGGTCTGCCAAAATCTGCTTCTTCGTTTTCTATTATTTGGTTTGATATTTTATTGGCCTTTAGATATTGGAAACGATTTACGGGAGTTTTGTTATAATAAATATTAAATAATAGTTTGTTTCTGACAGCCAATTTGGCCTCCTTTGAAAACAACAGGACCATTTACATTGTCAGTATCAAAACAATAATTTTCGAAAGGGAAGCCTGAAAAAAATTTCTTCGTTTTTTATGACCAGATATAATTTTATTTTGTTCGCAGGGTTTGGTATTTTTTTAGTGATTTCTAATTTAAACGGTTATATTTTTCAGAATATTTGGAATTTAGCCCTCAATACTTAGTCTGAAACAAATTTTAGTTACCACTAACAAGCACCAGAACCGGCAGTGAGTTGTTGAACGAACGTAGGAACAAACTGTCTATGCTTATTATTAAACACGACAAGGCAGTCGTATCACGTACTTGCGATCACTGATTTAGAGGAAACAAGTATACTCCATAACAAACAGAATTAGTTCTATAGAGAAAAGAGCTGTAGACGTATCAACTCTGAAGCAGATAGATTCATATTTGACTGTTAGACTTACAATCGTGCAACATCATCCCAAACACGATAAACATTTTATTTTTTACAGAAACACAAGTTTCTCAAAGATACTCTGTCGAATCAAAAAATACCAAATAGAGGATTGGCTCGGGTTTTAATCTGCATCACACTAAATGTGAATTCTTTGTCAACGGTTACAACAAATATTTGTTAGCATTCGCAAATACAACCGACGACTTAAACAAGTTAAAGCTGACAGAACTTTTTTTCTGTATAATAAAGCCATTCCCAAATTTTAAAAATTCCAACGTTCGCTCATCATACAGAGGATGGTTAACGGTGACTCAGGCTCTATTGTAAAATAATAAAACAATTAGGAATATCTGAATCGTCTCCAACATTTATTTGTAAAAGATAAAAGAAATTATTAACAACAATGCATTTTTTTGAATTTGTTTTATGAATTGATCAAGATCTACCATTGCGAATACAAAGTGTAGAAAATACAAAATTTTGGTTGTATCTTAACAAATATGTAAAGGTTTGTGTTTTAGATGCTGCAATTCAAAAACAGTACTGCACACTTCTGTACTGTCTGTTTTATGATTAAAAAAAAACCTGATAAAAAAATTAGCAAACTTTTCCCTTCGTATTCATAGCTATCCAACTAGAAAGTTTACATGTGATACAAATGTTAATTAAAATGCAAAATAGAGATAAAAATAACAACAAACTAAAGTTATTAAAAACAAAATGGGGCAAAGAATAACATCATATCGTAAACTATAGAAATGTTTTTATGTAAAACAGCAGAGCACCGCCAACAATATGTAAATCATTTTAAACTTGTAAAAAATTTAATTATCTTGAAATTCTTTACGTAGGTACGAAGAAATTATACATATAATGGGCTTATATTTAAATTGATATATTACATTAACAATTAGAGCTGCTCAGAAACATACAATTTCTAAACAGAATTACAAAAACGATTTGATGATTTACACACATGAAAATCAACAAATTTTCCATTCCAAATACTTGCATTAGAAATTTTGAAATTTCTAAATGAAGAAATACCTACAAACCAAACAAAATAAATTCTATCTACAAGGTTATATATCGTGAATTGAGTTATAAAGCAAACTGAATTAAATAAAACAAAATTGCATCACACATTATGGAAAACAAACTAATATTTGCAAAAGCTCGGAAGTATAGAGAATTCCTCCAAAAAAATTACAAATAATTGAATGCTGTTAATAATATATTTAATGCAGCATTAATTTAAATTTTAAAAAGTTTTGAAAAAATAAAGCAACTAGTGTACGGAGCACGACTTTTGTTCATCCACCAATATATAGTAATTTTGATTAGCTGTTGCATATATGTTTGTAAAAGAAAAAAAAACAAAAAACAATGAAATTATTTTGTTAAAATTCTTAACCTGCTCATGAACGTTAACTCCAGTTGTTTCATATTCCCCTTCAAGTGAACTTTGTGATGAGGCTGAAGCTGTACCTGTACTTGATTCTCGCTTCAGCTAATTATTATTTTATATTGCATACGTTTATCAGTTTATTTGTTATTATTGATAAATTAAAAAAAAATATGTTAGAAACCAAATGTTATTACAAGAAACAGTACAATTTGTTATTAAAAAAAATGTATGAGTTAAACGAAAATATTATAAATATAAAAACCAATATTATGAAGTTGATTTAACTTATAGATTCTAGCACATTTGATTCTACTAAAAATGTATTTACCTTTTCTTTTTTATCCTTTTTAAGTGGACTACGTGATTGCCTTGGAGAATCTAATTCTGGAATATGATCGGGTGGATGAGACATGGTGTGTCGTTTGTTTCCATCTTTGTTACCTTGATCTTTATCAGCTAAAGCTAGAATTTTTTTTAAAAATAAAAATTTGATTAACGAAAAAATTATAGCGGAATTATAAAACATTACTGATAAATAAAAAAAATAAAATTCTAAAATAATATTTTAAACTTGCTGTTGTGCTAAAAAACTAAAGAACTGACTACCCGTTAACTAGATGACTTGTCACCAGACGTCAAACTCTGTAGCGACTTAGCAATACAGTACTTTCTTAAGATTACAGATATAAGGACTCAAATGTTCTACAATATGTAATTTTAAGAATGGATTATGGAAGAGAGACATGCCGAAATTCATGAGACTAGACTACTGAGCTGCTGTACGGGAGGGTCAATCATAAACCGACAGAAAAATATAGGTGTTACAGTTTTAACTTTTAGTAGATTTGGGCAAAAAATGGAATAATATTATTTAAAGATAGGATAACGAGATCGTGTTATCAACAAACGGCGATAAAATTAAAACAGGCGAGATACAACCTGTTTTGTTGCTTAAAAATTTAAGCGGTAGCTGAACGATCATTCGAGTTAGAATATAGATAAAATATATCATCTATACAGTCAACTCAGACTGTTGATTCAAGAAATTGAAGGAGCTAAGAGAGTCATGTAAACTTTTCAATTCATTTGAGTGTATTGAGAGAAATCTAGTTATTATATACTATAATGCATTAACTTCGAACTTACCATCCATGCTACGACTGGAAAGTCGTTTTCCAGTTAAACTCCTTTCAAAGGCGGGTGCTGGACGATCAACCGGTGTTTTACGACTTTCATACATTGTTCGTCCAGAATAACGATATTTTGAGCCAAATCTTGGAAATAATCCAACTTTTGGTGCCGGTTCAGGCGTCATTAATCTAAAGAATGTATGATGTTCAACACATGATTTCCATAATTTTTTAGCAGCAATATGATTTTCTAATTTAAATCCAATTGTTGATTCGTATTGTTCGAATTCGCCGGGTCTTATTTTTATATAAAAATTATATCGTTTATAAGAAATTTTTAATATTTTTGGCCAAGCGAACCGGTTGATACGGAGCTTATCACGATAAACTAATATACCGGAAGCACACACACCAAGCATTATATCAACACCTTCTGAATCTTTAGCTGGATGTAAATCAACCCCATACATTGCTAATTTTTTTGCATTTTCCAAATAATGAAGTTCCGCTTCAGCTGGTGTCTGTCCCCTAAAAGAAATTTTAAGTTATAACAAAAATAAAACAAGTTTTTTTTATAATTTTAACACTAACTTGTGTGTTTTATGTAAATCAACAACTTTTTCTTCTAGTTCTGGTGTTTGATTTGGTGCTAATTTAAAATCTTTCAAATATCCACGATCTTTCATTTCTTGTGAATCATAATCACCTAATTCCGATTGTACCAAATATGATCCCAATAAAGCATGCGTTACAAATGAACATGGCAATCTTCCTTCTAATATGTCATTACGAACTTGCAAACACAATTGATAACGTGTTATATCTTCTTGTAGTTGAGCTGGTTCAGGTGGATAAAATTTAACAGCGAAATTTAATAACCATGGATCACTTGAAAAAGTTTTTGATACTGGTTTATCAAGATCTAACCAAAGTCTGGGATCACGTGGTGCTGTATAATACAATCCAAAAAAATCTTTTTCAATTATATTCAAACCGGCACAAATTGAATTTAGTAGATCTCGTCCTTTGGCTTTACGCTAGAATTAAAAAAAACAAACAGGGTCAAACAATTCTAAACGTTAACTAACTTCATCTTGAATATACTAACATCAATCGTCACATCTAAAACAGATCCATCGAGTAATGTTACTTTAGCAATAGCCGCTTTACCGGCAGTTGATATTTTTTTCTTTGGTGTCGTTTGCTGTTCTGCTTTTACAGCAGTCGGTGATGTTGTTTCAGCTGGCATTTTTCTACGTTCTCAATTATTTTCTAATTTAAGATATATTCTGAAAATAGAAAAAAGATGAATTAGAAAAAAAAATAATTTTTATAAGCAACAAGTTGTTTTTTGGAACAAGACAACATGTGTTCCCTGTTAATTATAATTTGTCGTTAGAAAATTTAATAGGAGTACCGTACTATGTTATAGTTATAACTCCATCAATCACTATTTACTTTAAATAATCGTTTCAATTTACCACTACATTAATTTTCAAATATTTATGATTTTTATTAATGGTGATTATTTTCGTTATGCCAAAAAATTAAAAATTAAATGGTAATTAACTTTCGTTTTTGTTTATGACTAAACGAAATTACAAAACGAATGTAGTTTCGAATTTGGACATTTTGATTGAAATTAATTTTGATTGATTGAAAAAATATTTAAAAATTATTTACAGTTTATATGTACGTAATAATTAAATGAGTAAAATATGCATTTGTTCTTTCAATAAAGAAGATGGGAAATAATGTCGTCTGTGAGTCTGTTCATGATGATGTTGATAATTTAAATAGATGAAATATTATGTGGTGGGAGTTATAGTGTTTTGTGAAAAACATGTTTGATTTCACATTTGATGAAATCATTTTGCAATTACCGTTTTTTTTTACTATCGTGAGTTGTAGAGATAGTTTAAGCGATTGCAATTCTGTCCGTGTGTGTGTGTGTGTCTGTTTGTGTGTGGCCGTCTGTCTGTGGACAAGATATCGCCGAAACTACTTGACCTATCTAGCATGGCGAAACATCCTAAGAAAAATAACCAATAATAACATCTACATAAATAAGTGGGCGATCACTTCAAGAAAGATGAGTAGGGAAGTATACATCTGACAAAGTGTCATTCATGCAGAGCGTACGGACTTCCACATAGCCTGGAGTACTCAACATGTCACAATAGTCACGCTACTAAAATAACTTTTAGCTCCTAGAGAAAATCTGAGTTAAGAAAGAGAAAATCATCCAGAAGAAAAAATATGATAAGGAAAAATATTAATTACTTATATCTATGTTTTGTGGACAGACTAGTGGAGCATTAAAAAAACAAGGCCGTTGTAGCTTAAACTCGTGTGTGACGTAAACGCCCAACACATAGCTCGGATAGAAACAAGAATTTGCTGCCTGGAGTAGAATATATCGTCGCTTTAATAATGAAATAACGTATGCTATGTATACGTTATTATTATATAATGGGTGCGCTGCATTCCACATAAGGATATCTTTGAAGTGGCGTTTTTACGTTTTTTGAGAAGTTAAACATTTTTCGGGATTTAAACTTTAGTGTTTTAGGAAATCAGTTTGATAAATGATGTGATTGCTTAGACTTTCTAATGCTACCCTTATCTTCATCGACACTCGTAATATCTGATATAGTTTGTTGTAACTGTTGCAGTTTGATATTGTTGTCGTCTTTGGTAGTTTTAGAAAATTCTAACCACGATTTGTTGTGGACGTTGAATTTTATAAAAATGTGATTGTATTTTATAAAAAAATCAGCAAAAACATTTATGCTCTGATTATATAAAAAAAAAATTCTACCTAATGCGCAAGGCAAGTCCTTCTCTCGAAAATTGAATTAAATTTCCACTGTGAGAAAGATTCTGTTTTATGATTGTTTTTTGATTTCTCATTAATATAAAATTTGATGTCTTTCGTTGTAACTTGTAGGTCATTTGATTTTCAAAATACCAAATAACACTAGTTTAAAAATTTTGATCATTTTTTGTCTCCTTGACTAAAACCCAACTTTTCTTGTAGATTTTGACCTGCTGAGCACGAATATTTCGGTGAAAAAATGGTTATTCCGGTTTTTGGATTGCATATTTTACAAAATAAACAAATTCAATGTATGTATTAATGAAACAAGTGCATAGCAAAGATGCTATCAAACATTTTGAGTTATTTTTGTAAAAATCAGGGATTTTGGAAGTTACATTCGAAAAAAGTTGAAAAAATTTACGTTTTTGAATAAATTTTCCATATTCAGCGCCATAAATTTTGAACAAACAATGGATGTAAATTTTTTTAATTTCTTGGAGCCCGGGGTGAATTCAATTCCCATTCTTTTAAGTTAAAAAAACACGAATTTTGGTGCCGGATCCAAGTTATTCAGGTTTTCCCAAAAAAATCAAAACTAAAAATTTGGAAAACAAATTTTTTTACTAAGAATAATTTAAATTCTACTACATAATTAATTTATATATAAGTTGTTATACAGATTTTCGAATAAAAACTGCGAACTATTTTGAGTTCTTTATTTCTACCGCGTTTATGTATTTTTTCTTTTCTTTTTGTGCTGCATCGTAAATAATATTTTACAAGCTCAGTCGTTCTCAAACATCATTTAAGAATTCTTTTGAAATAGTAAAGTGTAAAGTTAAATGTATTTAAATGGCTTCTCAAGAAGTTTCAAGTGTAAAAATAGTCCAAATTCATTTTGTTTTATTTATGGAATTGCATAATATGTCCATCCTGCTAAAAAAATCACTCCATATATAAGAATTGCATACCATCATTACTTTGGCATAAAACTCAATAAAGATAAACCTTGGATGCCGAAAAATAGTTATGTCAACTGCAACTTAACACATTCAAGATGGTAAGATAGAGAAAATCTTCATTTAACGTTTTAACGTTGTATTACGACCAGGTTTTGACCATAAATAGCAATTTTAACTCGAAAATCTGGATAACTATTCATATTATAAATCAATTATGTTGCAGAATTTAAATTATTCTTGGTAAAAAAGTTTTTTTTCCAAATTTTGAGTTTTGATTTTTTTTGGGAAAACCTGAATAACTTGATGCAACCTGCACAAAATTCATGTTTTTTATTTTAAAAGAAAGAATATTGAATCAACTGTAGGCTCCAAGAAATTAAAAAAATTTACAATCATTGTTTTAGAGCGATCTAGTTTCGAACCAATGAGAAAATTTTTAAACTTTAAAAAAGTTTATCATTCTCATCAGGGCTAGCCGACTAGATAAACTCTACCAAAAAATGTCAACGCTAATGCATATAAACCAAAAATTAGGTTAAAACTCTAGCGAAGTGTAAAAACAAAAAATTTACATAAACATACATTTAATAAATTCAGGTTTAGTCAATTAATTTATTAAATGTATGTTTATGTAAATTTTTTGTTTTTACACTTCGCTAGAGTTTTAACCTAATTTTTGGTTTATATGCATTAGCGTTGACATTTTTTGGTAGAGTTTATCTAGTCGGCTAGCCCTGATGAGAATGATAAACTTTTTTAAAGTTTAAAAATTTTCTCATTGGTTCGAAACTAGATCGCTCTAAAATTGTATGGATTGCAAAAAGTTTCATAATTTGCACCATAATTTTTTAGATTCAGTTCTTATATTATTCTTGATGGGAGATTTTCCATCGGGGTGATGTTATATCACAAATAATTTACTGAATTAATCATTGTTTGTTCAAAATTTATGGTGTTGAATATAGAAAAATTTAAAAAATACATAAATTTTTGATTATTTTTTAACTTTTTTTCGAGTATAACTTCCAGAATCCTTGATGGATTTTTTCAAAAAAACCTCAAATGTTTGATAGTATCTTTGCTATGCACTTGTTTCATTAATATATTAAATTTGTTTGTTATTTAAAATATGCGATCCAAAAACCGAAATAACCTTTTTGTTCACCGAAAAAATTGGTTTATCGCGAATATCTCAAAAGCAAGAGCTAACCTAAAAAATTGAATATGATATTCGTGTTCAGCAGGTCAAAATCTATAGGAAAAGTTGGGGTTTATTTAGGGAGATTTTTCTTGTAAACTAGTGTAATTAAATAAGTATCGAAATTGAATCAAATTTATTTAATTGTTTGTAATTGATTATACAAAAAATGTACAATAAAATTCGTTGTTTTTTTTTCGTTTTACTTGTCTTATCAAGGGATTTTAAAATAATTCAATTTAAATTAAATGTTGCTGTTTCGGAAGGATAAAACGTTGTATTGGGTTCGTGTTTAATGAATTTTTTTCTCTCGCAAATTTGCAATGCTCTCTCGTGCTTCGCTCGCATTCTAAATTTTTACTTGAAAAATAAAATATGATGGGGGAAAAACAACGTAAGTCCATTTTTTTCGAAATCGAGTTACTGCTGCTATCTATTGAAGAAATACAAAAGCTTTCAGTTGGTATATTCAATTTTGATGAATATCAAACCCAGCCCATATAAATCAATTAAAAAGAATTCGCAACATTTTTTTTATACCCAATTTACAGGGGAAAAACAACTTAATTCACCATTTTTTACCAACACATGCCTCTGGTGGCCCCGGTTCAAAACACTTTTATGAACCATGTCTATTCATTGTTTAATCCGAATTCACAAATTTTCTTGCATTTTAAAGACTTCAAACACAAAACTTCAATTTTTTCGAAATTTGATTTTATGGACTTACGTTGTTTTTCCCCTGTGCCCTTCATATTGCTTTAAACACTTGCACAATAAATTACTATTTTCAAACCTACTGAAAGACCTAAAACTCAAAATTGTGATATTGCGGTCATCTTATTTTTTAAAATGTTATTTGTAGTGGGGTCGGGGGTAGGAAAGAAATTGTAAAAAAACTTCTTTTTGATCAAAATTAACCTTTTAGGCGGTTCTATTATATTGTAGATTTTTCTACGTTGTAGAATATGTATATTCTTCATATTCTACACTACAAAATGTAAATATTTTTAAAATTATTTTGTTTCAGTTTTAGTAGCATTTTTAATTTGAAATAATAACATAAGAATTTAGGATAATTAAGAATTAAGAAAATTTACGGAAATGACAAAATATAGGAAAGATTAATCGAAACATATTGTGTTATGGTTGTGCGTTAAGTATAGTATTCTAATAGTGAAAAAAATTGACATGGAATTGAAAAACGCCTGAGCGATTTCCGCATTAAAACGCAACATTAATTGATAACATTAAAAAATATCAACACACCGGTTTGATAATTTTCAACAAAAATTGATTTAACAAATTCACGGACCAACAATAGCAGAAGTTACAAAAATTTAAGATAGATGATTTATTGCTGGCGTTATAAAAACAAATAGTAAGGGAAAATGTATCAGTTAACCAAATATATACCTTAACCCCATGAACATAAAGGATGTTAAGCGGTCAAATTTCAACAAATAGTCCTATTCAAATTGATTAAATCAACTGGGCAACAGGACAATAATAAATTGTTGTCTGTACTTTATTGTATTGCAGGAGTCTTCGCAAGAAATATGCAAAAGGCAGAAAAACAATTGATAGAACGACATCAAGAAAACATCGTATGAGTTGTGTGGCACTGATTTGGTAGAGGAGTTAAGCAAATTTATAGCAGAAAGAAGCACGATCACTGAATATTGAAATTTTTAAAGGAGATACAACTGAGAGAAGTGCACTAATAGGAAAACTAGGGAAAATAGATATTTTAAGTCGCAGAATCTGTATACACGCATCAATTTTGATATATAAGTTATATTAATTTATCTATCTAGATAAAGCAACAATAATGTACGAGAGCACCAAATAATTGCGGACATTTCAGCAGTGGATAGTGGCTTGATTCTCGAATACTGCTTGCTATGTTGAGTCTGGTAGTTTGAAGTACAGACTATAATAGAAAAACAATTCAGACTACGAGTACACAAATAAGAAGAAGCTGCGAAAACTTTTAATTCTAACCACCTTCAGTTTTACATGTATATCTTTGGAAGGAAAAGTGGCAAAGTTTTAAGTAGCTTAAAATACGACCTAGCAACGGAAACCCAGACTAATTATTGTGACGACTTCTTGGAGAACGAAAAAGAAACCGTTATCATTTAGGAAATGGTAGTGCTGCGATCAAGACAGATACAAACTTTATCGCAGTATCCAGGAATATGTGGAATGGTAGTCACTGCGTTTGGTCTAATGTACTTCATTTGCAGGGGTTTCTTTTGTCGAAGTGTAGTATAGTGTATTCAGCAGGCCATCTGGAGCGGAAGAGGAGCTCAATTTTTGAGGAACAAGCATTAATTCAGAAACGATTTTGAGCTGTGTCAACAAAAAATTTGGTACCCGAAATAACATACCCCGTATGCCTTCCCACTCAAACTCTACATAGTTGTATTGTTAATCCGTTTTTTTTTCAACAAATTCATTAAACTATTCTTATTCTTACTATTCATCCATTAATTTTTGATTGCTCAATTTATTTAACAAGAAAAATACAAAAAAAAATCATAGTAATATTAGAACTATAATTTTCGTTACATTCGTATCCCAAGTTTTATTAGAAAATCTATTTAAGTTACTTTTTATTATCATTAATATTATGATGTAGTCTCATTATTTATTCAGACAATTTACTACAGAATAGTTTTGTAATAATTCTATGAATTTTGATGAAAAATCGTGAAACTATTTAAAGAGATTGATATGCCAATTAAATTATACATTTTAATGTTTAACCTATTTGATTTTTGGTTCTTTAAATTTTTTTGGGGCGTATTAATTTTGATATTTTTTTATAAAATCTTTCATTATTTTTTTAAAGTTAATTTTTAGACAAAATTAATTTGAAAATATTATGTTTAAAATTATAGTCAAAACAAAATAGTAATAACGTTTTTTTAAATTTACTATACGAAATAGACTGGTGTGAGTGATACATCAAGTTGAATTTGTTTGAGACCGCTGTCCGCCAAATTCGCTTAAAAACAAAAAATCTTTGATAGATTTTGATGCCATCATTAGTAGTTATTAAGTATATTAACGTAACGCAAGCTTAAAGTAAACAATAAATTGAAAAGGAATAGTTCATTGAAACGCAAAAATTACTTTGAAATACATATGATTCCATGTATTAATCATAATGTTAAATTTATCAATCAACTCGTGTATTATAATTAACCTCATACAAATGTTTGTAGTCGTTATATTTGTGGTTAAGTTATGGATTTAATTGTTTTTTATTTCCTTTCGAATGGTCGAACTTTATAATAAATAATTCACTTTATTATTTTATTTCAATTTTTTTATTATTTGCTTCGGGTTAAATTATTGGAAATTAATCCAAAAATAAATATCTGATTATGATTAGGTGTCAGGTGAATTATAAATGCGGCATATTTATAACGATAAATAATTGAGATTTGTGAAAGTTTCGAAAATTCACTTGACTTTTTAAATAAAAAAATGTATGGGCTAGGCTTACTTAAGATATGGTTCCAAAAAATGTACAAGCAAGTGGCATGGAATTTTAAATACAGCCGTACCATTGGCAATGTAATTACTGAAACATTTGTTTTAACAAAAAACTAGCCGCCATTAGCTAGCTTTGACTTTATTTTGTGTGAAAAACTAAAAAAACGAGGTTCTAGTAGTTATTAGTTACTAAAAAACTAGTAATTAGTTACAAAATCAATGCAGCATTGTTAAAATGTGTAAAAATGTTATAAATTGAGTCTAGTTACTCCATAAAGTAATAAAAACATGAAATAATAAGCTTTTCCGGTCCAAGTCATTAGCGTTTTACGTGTCTGATTTTGTCAAAATTTATTTAGCAAAATCCATGAGTGGTATCTTTTGAATGGTCCTGATTCATTGCCGTAAGCACAAAACAAGAAAACTGCAAAGAACTCCTCCCAAAGGTTTAGCGTGAAAGTAATAAACTAATTCAGAGTTTACATCAATCAAATGTTTAAACGTCACATAGTATAATTCGCACCAGAATCTTTATCGAAAAGAGACATCCTCGTTTAGTGAAACAACGTTTCCCTTATACTTTTTTTTTATGTTAACGTTATTTTTTTACAATCTGGGACTTCTTTCCCCCTTAATGCAAAATTATCAAAATGAAAAAAACGACCATGAATTAGAACAAAAAGAAAAGGCTGAATTTCTAGAGGTAAGCTTTAATTCCTTAGTTACAATAAAACTGATTACAGGCAATTTCGAAAACTATAGCTGAAAAGTTGTAACGACGGCCTTACTCTTACGCTCTTACTCGAGTTTTACTCTATAAAATAAAAGTATTCATTTTTAAAGAAATTCTTTAATGATTTGCTAATTTATTTTGGTTCCGGTCTTTACACAATATCTATTCATAATACATGTTTCTGTCTACATAAATGATGAACATTTTTTTTGTTAAGCTTAGTCATAGTATTACATGTAGCTATAATACGGTTGTTCAAATTTATAGAAAGTAGAATTATTGTTGTAATTGTAGAGAAATTTTCATCTCAATAAACGATGATGTATGGAAATGGTTTGACTTGCATTTTATATCGAGATTAGATGAATTTTAAATTTGTGTGCGATGAAAATAAAATAAAAAAAGTAACAAGAGATGGAGTAATTTTGTGATATTTTTTGAGTTAATTTTTTTTTGTGATATTTTTTGTGTTAAATTATTTTCTTGTGTACACAACACTGATTTGTGTTTATATAGGTCTTTTTCTATATAATTTACATAAATAATAGAATTCCTAATCAAGATTTATTTTTATAAAAAAAGTCTAAAATGCTTACAAAGTTTCAATTTCTAAGGAAGAATGAAAAAATTGGCGCAACTGACGACATCTTTACTTGAAAAGTATAATATTTGTTTTTCAGAAAAGGTAACTAGTTGACCGCTCTTTCAAATGATACCGTGACTAGATTGAGAAATAAGTTTTTGACTTCCGCATGTGCAGTCCCTCATGAAATTTAATTATGATTATTAAGCACATAGTTATTTTTCGTTCATAATTTACTAAAAATTTTATCATCGTCAGTTCAGAAACAAGTGAGAAAGAACAACATTAAAAAGAAATACTAGACTACGACAGATCAGACTACGACAAGAATAGCTCTATTAGCTCCATTTATATACAGAAGGCTCTAAACTTACTTCTAACAAAAAATTACTGGATAGTTGGTGGTAGTAGTCTTACAAAACGAGAGTATCAAAAATACATCAAGTGTGTGAAATTTCGATCTAAAATTCAAGGAAAATGATGGGAACACTACCTGATGCAAGAGTAAGCGAGACATATCCGTTCACCAACACTGGCATATAATTCGCTGGACCAATTATGTTAGCATCGAACGAAAGTCAGTCAAAGTCAAAGCAAACCATCCATCAGTCAAAGCAATCGTAGCCTTCATTGGTCGGAGGGGGTTGCCGTCAAATGTTTACACCGATAACGGCACAGATTTTGTCGGTGCTCATAAGAAGTTCTCTGAAATATTTTCCAAGTCCGAATGTCAAATTTCGAAAACATTCGAATGTTTTGCGCTGATCGGAATTTAAGTCACTTTTTACCACCCTCGGTCCCGCATTTTGGGGGAAGGGGGAAACTACCGTCAAGTCGATAAAAATTCATTTACGCATCGTATTTGGATGGGCTCGATTAACATTTGAAGAAATGAACACATTGGTCTCTGAAATTGAATGCATTTTAGACCATTATGTGTTCCATTCGTCGAAGATATCAATAAGTTGGAAGTCATTACACCAGCTCATTTTCGTGTTATGGGCCCATTAACAGCAATACCTGAAGTTTCATACTTAGACGTTTCATTTAACCGACTAACTAGATGGCAACAAGTCAGATAACACGTCTGACCGTTTAAATTTCAATTTAGTATCTGTGGTCGTTCCCGGTTAGGAGCTGCCAATGTTAAACAACGAACCAATCTCGGCCAGTATTGGCGAGCCAAGTCTTGGCTAGTTAGCTTTGGGCTAGATCTGGGTCAGTTGTAAATGCCTAGACTGAACCAAGGTTCAGTTTATTATATTACGCGTTATTAACCAGACTAATGCATTGTAAACATGTGCATGCCTGATGCCATATTATATTTATCTTTATTTTCATTTATGTTGCTCTTTCCACACATTTAAAGGAGATCTGGAAAAAAATTGTTTTGGTAGACCTGGCCCAAGTTTTATTTCCCAGACTTGGCCCCAGGATCCAAGCTTAGGCCGTTCAGTCCAAGCTTGGGCCGTTTGAAAATGTAAAGCCTGGCCCAACCCCCAAAAGCTATGGGGCGGTCTTGGCCCCTTAGCTTTTTCTTACTCGGGTTACTTTAAATTTATGATTGAAACTAGACTTAAAAGAAAATTAATATTTTTTCTGAAATGCTGGTAAACGTCCTACTTTGCCTGCCTGTTGATGACACATTCCACAAGGCATTCATCTTGAGGTCGCATCAACCTTCAAAAGTGACAAGGCAAACGTTTTGGATAACCCTAAGGCGGGTTCCGGACCAGAATATTTCATTCCCGCTCAAGCCCTTGCAAGTTCATCCGCTTTTATGTTACCCGGAATGCCACTATGATCTGGAACCCACAGCAATGTGATATTGTTGTGTTGCGCTATTCTACAAAGATTTTTCCTACACTCATTGAAGAGTTTGGAAGTAATCTCCAGGTTTACCAGTGCTTTGATAGCTGTTTGGCTATCCGAGCACATGCATATTTTTTTCCCTTGCAGACGCAGACGAGTTATTACATGCGTGAATTCATTGATAGCATACACATAAGCTTGAAGAACTGTGCTGAACCGCCCAAGCTTGCTACTTAGGACATTATTTGATTCCAGGTACACGTTAGCTCCTGCATTTCCATTCAACTACAAGTCGTAAGTGCAACAGTGTTAATTGTTGGTTGCATTGCAATGTTCCATTTAAATGACGGTAAATTGCCTTACATTTTATTTCTGACTCAGACAGTTAAGATACCTGAGCTATTTCGGATTTAGAAAAAGTTGAAGCGAATTATCAATATCTACGCATGTGTGTAATGATAGCGAATATTGCAGCTATCGTAGATTTCACCTGTGAAATCCCATCCAAAAACGATGTTTTGTGTTGAAATGGAATTGTTGTTGTCTTTGATATTCCCCGATAAAAGTAAACCAAAAACTGTACAGCATTCACTATGATCTCGACTGGACTGCGTATATTGAACCGTGGATCAGCCAGTTTAAGTGTTTCAAATTTGTGAATAAGTGGATTAGCAAACAATTTGTTTGGTAATGATATTAATTGTAAGATCAATTGTAATCTGTATCTTAGGATCAATTCGAGATGATATTAACGAGATGAAATATTGATTTCCATCGTGAAGTTGTATAATGTATTGGATGATACTCGCTTATGATTATATTGGACTTCTGCGTTGGAAGTTATAGTTTTTTCATCATAGATTGTAAAGGTTGTCCATTGGCTCTGAATCTAATAAGATTCTGCATTGTTGTAATTAACCGCATAAATATTAGTAATTGAAAGTAAAAAGTGTTCAAATTTCGACTGTTGAGTGTTGAACTATGTTGATTTGTGAGGTGTTTATTCCTTGTTGCAGTGGTGCATTAACTCGTGGAAGTGCTAGTGGTTCTGTTTGGAATATACGTCTTCCATCCTTTCGGGTGATCCGAGAACCAGGCAAGAGCGATTTCAGATTCACACCAAGCTATCAACTCAGGTTGGTATTGATTGAACGCGAGTTAAACTTGTTGAAAAAGTTGAGCAAGCAAGAATGCACTAGTAAGCTACAATATCTAGGTAGTGATAATTATCGAATGGGTGCCACCTTTGTCTTTGCTGTGATAAGAACAACTTGTGAAGCTTACTTGTCATGGTAACTTTTACAGTAAATGACAGCAGCTGAAGCATCTTCACTGACATCACAGAAGCCTTGTAGTTGAACATGATTGGTTACTCTTGAAAAGTTACTGTCGCGGTATTTTTATCATCTCAAGATATTTAAGACTTTGTTGAACTTGCTTCCATTTTACAGCTCCATCATCCGGAAGTTGATCATCCCAATTAATGTTTAGAAGCCATAATGATTGATTGATAATATTTTAATGTTTATGATAACAGACGGTAACCAACCAAACGTATCGAATAATTCAGTGGTTTAAGATAAGAACTTTCGTTTAGTAAACATTGTATCGGCTGAATGTTCTTGTACCTTGTAGTGGGATGTATGTGATTTTGTGCGTGCACCGGTCAATAGATAATCGACGTAGAACCCTGCGCAATAGCTTTGGCAGCAACTGGATATCTATTCTTATTTTCGATTAATAATCGTTTTTGAGATCTTGTACCGAGAAATAGAGCAGATATTGTACCATAGGTACTCGCAGTTAGCCTATAATGTTCAATTTTATGTTCAGGACTGAATATCCAGACAATTCTTTGGTAGTCTCTGTGCGACGGATCTACAAGAATTTTTATGTACATTTTTTCCACATCGGCACAGAAGACTATGTTATACAAACGAAATCCAATAAGGCAAATAACAGCTAGATCGTCCTGTATTGTAGGACCTACTAGTAATTTTTGATTACGAGCGATGCCAGAGTTTAATTGGCAGGACCCGTCAAATACCACACAGCTTTGTTTTAATTGAGTGCGATTTGAGGAATAAGTGGTGAGGTAAGTAAAAATGTTCTGTTCCCTTCAGATGTAAATGTTGCGGTTGAATTCTCTCCATGTGACTAAGTGATAAATATTCAGACATGAATGGATGGTAATCACCCTTCCAAATTAAGATTTGATCTAACTTTCACTCAATTGCAAGCAACCTCGAAATGGCTGACCGTTGAGAGTTCCCAAGCTCATTGTTATCATCTTTAAAAGGAAATTTTACAATAAATCTTCCAGAATTGTCCATGAAGGTTCCTAATATATACCAAGAACTCTAATGGTTAAACTTGAAATGGTATGTTCTTCTTCAACTTGATTAATGTTGTTCAAAAATATTGATGAAATTGAATCTAAAATTGTTATACGATGTGGTTTTAGATGTTCCATCCAACCGACTTACTAGATGGCTACAAAACAGACAGCACGTCTGCGATTTCTGGATCTGATTTAATTATTATAATTAAAACGTTGATTGCTGATGTTGACATTAACTCGGCCTTAGAAAATATTTCAAAGAACTTCTTGTGATCACCGACAAAATTTGTGCCGTTATCGGAGTATCTGACAGCAAACCAGTTCGACTAATGAATCTTTTGAAAGATGCGATAAATGCGCCCAAACTTAAATCTGATACGACTTCTAGATGTATTGCTTTGACTGATAGGCAAACAAAGACACAGGAATAGTCTTTAATGAATTTTGCGCCTCGTCTTCGTTTCGATGCTAACAAACGTCCTATGGTGAAGTTTCACGTTCGTTCCTAATAAAACATTGGCCAGTGATGACACTCTCAATCATGCAAATCTGTATGATTTATTAATATAGGTTGGTTTACAACGAGCGACCAAGTTAAAGCCTGATCAACTTGGCAAATGTGGTGGCCATCGACGATCTCTCGGGTTTTAACCTAGTTTTTTTAAGGAAGACCCACAGTCTGCTTTCCCGCATTTATTTTCGAAAGTTGATAGCACTTTGAACTAAATCTTTGAAGATATTTTTACCGAAGACAACAAACAATTTACAAATCAACAAAATCTGATTCCTCTATGCGGTTAAAAATAAAAAAATCATGAACTTCTTGATTGGTTGGATGAAATTCATTGTAACCCACACAAAATAACCAGCAAATTAGAACCTAAAAGTTACGTATGGATAAAGTATAAAGTAAATTTAAAATAAAGATTATCCTTTAAAGTCTTATGAAAACGGTTGACTCTTCCTTTTATAAGCTTCCTTCCTTTATTCAACATATTTCTATATTTTCATTTTCTCTTTTAAACTGACCTATTAACTTATAGTATTTTTCTTTAAGAACAAAAAAATATAATTTACTGTACATTAAATTATTTACGAGTATTTAGTCATTTCAGTACACTAGAAGCCGGTTTGTGTACATTAAAGCTTAATGATTCTGATTGTAGTATGTGTTAAAAATATATTTGATTATTCATCGCAGAAGTAGAAACAAATTTGTTATTTTAGAAAGGAAAATATATATTAAGAATGATTTGCGAATCTCTTATGTCATATTTAGTACGAAATAACTTATCGAGTTAAGAAAACATTTCTTGTGATTTTAAGAAAATCATGATCATGTATACCATTTTAGGAAACGAGCAACAGTACATATTGTATTTAGATAACCGGTTATGTTTACATATATTGTTCAAGAATTTAAAACTATTTTTCAAGGTGCACGGTGGTAGAAGGAGAAAATAGAATAATGTCACATCTTCCTCGCTGGATCAGCATACAGTAAAGAAACAAAGAAGTTACCATAGTATTGAAAATTTTCAGTTTAAACTTTAACACAAGATCTGAACGGGTTAGTGGCTAATAGTAAACATATAGGTTGTAAACTTTAGGTCTGAAGTTGAGAAGATCGGACATGGTCATTTTTTATAAGAGAATACGACTGTTTGTTTATCTACACTCAGTCACATCGTCTACAGACTAAATGCATATATTCAAAAGAAATTTAATGTTATCAATCATCCTACTTGTAACAACAAGAAAAACCCATAACTCTCCATTTGAATTTTAAACAAACTAAATTACATTCTTAAATTTATTAGAAATAAAATTTATCTTAGAATCTTTTATTACATAAAGTAAACGTCAAGTTTAACGTCTAAAGAAAATTATTAAAACCGGAAATTTTAATTTTAAACTTTAATTTATGGAAATACATTTGATAATCAAAAAGACACGATGAATGCGCACGCACGCATTGTACGGGAAAAAATGAAATAAAAATTCAAATTAATTTTTCGAGAATTAAATAGAAAAATAAGTGAAATGAAAAATATTTTTGAAGATTTTGAGAACCAAACAGGTTTAATAAATTAACTATTATTACTCTTTTTTATTAAATATTAATAAATTAATTTAATTTTTATGCTCGATCCATTTTCGACTGTTACATCATCCTCAAGAGCTTACGAAAAACGAACGAACGAAACGATCGAAATTCGAACAAGTATAAAAATTAAATTATTTTATTAATTTTAGATTTTATTTGAATATATATTTCTGTATATACGAAAGACAATGTTTTTGTACACTAAACTAGTTTAGAATTTTTAATTTAATAAACTTAAATTTGGGATAGATGTTGAATTTACTAACCCTTTTTGTGAGCACTTAAACTCAAGTTACAATAAAAGCCATGCCACATGCAAAATATAAACGAACGAATTCGGTCGTTTTAAGTAAAATGTGCCACATGAACAAAAAATTTATCGGCGATATTTACAACAACAACACTAAAAATGAGAGTTTGCAAAAAAAATATGAATTGTTATATTGAATTTGAAATGAAAATTTTTATTATGAATGTAATTATATTTCTAAAATTTTATTTTAAAACAAACTCAACGTAAATTATAAACAATCACAAAAACATAAACTTTCAAAATCAAAAATACCACGATGTGAGGTTAAATCCGAACGATAAAAAAAATCGATCATAATTCTACAAAAATCGTTCATAATTCTGTAATAAATCAGTGGAGATTTATGAACGGTTTTTTTTATTTCTATCGGCGGTAGAAATCGTGCAAAATGATTTTTGGAAAAATTATCAATTAAAATTAATTTAATAATAAGCTTTGTTAATTTAAATCGATAGGTATTCTAATTTACCATACATTAGGCATAGACGAGGAAATAAAGCACTAAACCTAAGCAAATTGGCAGAGTAAGATGGATCGAGATGCGGTTTTTTGCATTCGATTCAGGAAATCGTCAGGAAAGTTTGTGAACATAGCCACTTTTCGGCAAAAATCCTCTGGAGTACCTAGGGGCCAGGGCGGGTTATATAAACCTCATCTCTTTGAACTTTCCATAAATTCAGCTCGAAATTGATCGAAGCTCGTTACTCGGGGGTTTTTGGGGTCGCTGAACACGAATATGATGTCGGCGATGACCCTCGGAGTACCTAGGGCCCAGGGCGGCCATGTCTAACTCATCTCCTGGAACTTTAATTAATTCAGCTCGAAATTGATCGAAGCTCGTTACTGGGGGGGTTTTGGGGCCGCTGCACACGAATATGATGTCTGCGATGACCTTCGGAGTACCTAGGGGCCAAGGCGGGTTATATACACCTCATCTCCTGGAACTTTCCATAAATACAGCTCGAAATTGATCGAAGCTCGTTACTCGGGGGTTTTTGGGGTCGCTGAACACGATGATGATGTCGGCGATGATCCTCGGAGTACCTAGGGCCCAGGGCGGGTATGTCTAACTCATCTCCAGGAACTTTCCATAAATTCAGCTCGAAATTGATCGAAGCTCATTACTCGGGGGTTTTTGGGGTCGCTGAACACGAATATGATGTCGGCGATGATTCTCGGAGTACCTAGGGCCCAGGGAGGGTATGTCTAACTCATCTCCAGAAACTTTCCATAAATTCAGCTTATAATTGATCGAAGCTCGTTACTCGGGGGTTTTTGGGGTCGCTGAACACGAATATGATGTCGGCGATGACCTTCGGAGTACCTAGGGGCCAGGGCGGGTTATATACACCTCATCTCCTGGAACTTTCCATAAATACAGCTCGAAATTGATCGAAGCTCGTTACTCGGGGGTTTCTGGGGCTGCTGAACACGAATATGATGTCTGCGATGACCTTCGGAGTACCTAGGGCTCGAACTTCAGTATATCTTATTTATTCGACGAATATAATAAAGGAAAAAAGCCGTTTTAAAGTCTTTATAATACAAATGTTTTATTTATTTTGATTTACACAATTTATTAACGAGCTTCGATCAATTTCGAGCTGAATTAATTAAAGTTCCAGGAGATGAGTTAGACATGGCCGCCCTGGGCCCTAGGTACTCCGAGGGTCATCGCCGACATCATATTCGTGTTCAGCGACCCCAAAAAACCCCGAGTAACGAGCTTCGATCAATTTCGAGCTGTATTTATGGAAAGTTCCAGGAGATGAGGTGTATATAACCCGCCCTGGCCCCTAGGTACTCCGAAGGTCATCGCCGACATCATATTCGTGTTCAGCGACCCCAAAAACCCCCGAGTAACGAGCTTCGATCAATTATAAGCTGAATTTATGGAAAGTTTCTGGAGATGAGTTAGACATACCCTCCCTGGGCCCTAGGTACTCCGAGAATCATCGCCGACATCATATTCGTGTTCAGCGACCCCAAAAACCCCCGAGTAATGAGCTTCGATCAATTTCGAGCTGAATTTATGGAAAGTTCCTGGAGATGAGTTAGACATACCCGCCCTGGGCCCTAGGTACTCCGAGGATCATCGCCGACATCATCATCGTGTTCAGCGACCCCAAAAACCCCCGAGTAACGAGCTTCGATCAATTTCGAGCTGTATTTATGGAAAGTTCCAGGAGATGAGGTGTATATAACCCGCCTTGGCCCCTAGGTACTCCGAAGGTCATCGCAGACATCATATTCGTGTGCAGCAGCCCCAAAACCCCCCCAGTAACGAGCTTCGATCAATTTCGAGCTGAATTAATTAAAGTTCCAGGAGATGAGTTAGACATGGCCGCCCGGGGCCCTAGGTACTCCGAGGGTCATCGCCGACATCATATTCGTGTTCAGCGACCCCAAAAACCCCCGAGTAACGAGCTTCGATCAATTTCGAGCTGAATTTATGGAAAGTTCAAAGAGATGAGGTTTATATAACCCGCCCTGGCCCCTAGGTAGTCCAGAGGATTTTTGCCGAAAAGTGGCTATGTTCACAAACTTTCCTGACGATTTCCTGAATCGAATGCAAAAAACCGCATCTCGATCCATCTTACTCTGCCAATTTGCTTAGGTTTGGTCTATTTTTGTGCTTTATTTCCTCGCCTAGCATAATATCCAAAAAAACAAGTTTTCGTTTAATCAAAAATTAGAAAATTGTTACTAGCAATCCGGCAAAAATTTTTGTCATGTGGCAACGACTTAAGGAAATAATTTGAATTTTTCAATTCGAAAGTATATTTTGAAATTTTCGCTTATACGTGTTTCGGATGGGATGCTATACCTTATCAGTACTAGGATTCGAATCCTATGGCAGACACGCTATCCACTACGCCACCGAGGCGATAGTATTTTGCTATATTTTATTTGTATTGGTAATTGAATAACAACATAAATGTCTAACTTAACTAGGTAAATAATTATGAAATTTTATCTTCAAAATACTAACTAGGAACCATCTAATAAGAAAACTTCTCCATTGCGAGCAAGGCCCTAATGCAATTTCTCTGTTGTTGTGACACATATTTTAATTCCTATTACACAACATTTTGGATTTGAAAAAAAAAAACGAGATGAACAATTTATTAGCCATTGAATTTACTATAAACAAAACTAATTCAAATAAACGAAAAGTTAAAACCTACTTCCAACTAACATAACATTTTTATTCCGTGCAACACACACAACTATGATTATTTAGCTCCAAATATTCTACAAATATTTTACATGCATGTAAAACTATATCGTGACAATTTGCTGTTAGTGGTTGCCTCTATTTTTCGATTGTTACAATTTTCACTATTATTTTTCAACCTAATAATTCATTGTAGTTTTTTATAGCAACAAAAAAAAACTAATAATATATAATATTTAAAAACAAACGATTTGTATTTTTGTTCAATTCTCCGAAAAATATTGGCATGCGATAACAATTACTTCCTCCGTAAACGTTACAATAATATGCACCAGATATCATTCCGTACGCAAAAGATATCAAAAGGAGTAATATAATAAATAAAATTAAAAGAATGTAACTGCAAATCCTAGATTTTGTTTTCCTGAAAATATTTCAGCATAATAGAGAAACGATTGAATTTCGTGTAAAAAAATTACCGTATTCTACAATGATTTATTTTCGGCAGATAATAATCGCTCAGGCATTTTGAATTATTTGTTTGACGACATAAAATTTCTATATTTTTAAATTGAGAAATATTTTCCAAGGTTTTTTTAATAGTATCGTCATTCATGTTATATTCTGTTGGTTAAAAAACAGAAGGTTTTGCCGATAAAGGTGAAATGTTGTAAAGCAACTTTAATTGTGCATAATTTGCCATGGTTTAAACAAACAATATAGTCTTCTATGAAATTGTAGATGGTGTTTGTAGCCTTTTTGAAAGAAATACTGCAGTTTATTTTAAAAATAACAGCTAACTTGATCTTTAATTAGCAGAAAATAACAAAATTATGAAAATCAAAAATATTTTCAATGGCTAGGTTTACAGGTTCATTAAATAAAATGAATTACAAAAAACTACAGTCTTCCCCCGTAAAAAACGCCTAGGCGTTTAAAACGAATAGTGCGCCCACTGAGCGTTTTATTCAAATACTACGCCCAGGGCGTTTTAATAAAATAAAATTCAATGATGCATCAATTTTAATAGAAAATAATTTCATTATACAAATTAAAATCTGGTAACAATTTTTTTTTGATTTTTTTTTTTATCTGACATACCAAACGAACAAAAATTTGCTGTCAGATAAAAAAAAACAATCTTTTTTGATCTGACGTACGAAACGAAATTCACATTTAAGTTTCTGCCAAAAATTTTATCGGTATATAGGGTATTCGGAAATATAAGTAATAAAATTTGTTTGCTGTTTTTCTAAATGTCAAAACATTACAAATATTTTGGCGCCTTCTTTCACAGTAATAAAAAGAAAAATTGGTAAGCAATATTTTAAAATTTTAATTATTGATAGAAATCTACATATTATTACGATATTTAAGGAATATAAAATTGTTTAAATGTTGTAATAATATGTAATCTAACTAATTACATATTTTTAATTTTAAACAGGGTTCAAAATGAATAAAAATAAGAAATCGTATTCCTTGCATTTTAAAATGCAAGTTCTAAAAGAATATCAGCCTCACGTTTCTGGAAAAGGTTATGCTGCATTGGCGGCAAAATATAATTTAACCACTTCTACCATTCGCGGATGGATGAAAAATAAAGATAAACTGTTTGAAAGTCTGAGCGATCCACAAATATCAACCAGAGTGGCAAGACGTTTAAAAGGTGGTGGCAGAAACGAAGTATATAAAGATCTAGAAAACGAACTTATTTTATGGATTAAAGCCCGTAACGACAAAGGGCTTCGAGTTAAAGACAAATATATACAATCAATGGCTCAAAATATAAAAAGAAAATTAAATTTAGAAACTTATATCAATTTCAAAGCATCATCTGGCTGGCTGAACAGATTCAAATCCCGTTTTAATTTAGTATCAAGGCGACAAACGACCAGTAGATGCATTCCTGAGGGCTCGGATAAAATTGTTCGTGAATTTATTTACAGAATACAAAAAATTATAGAAGACAAAAATATTGATATGAAGAATGTTCTGAATATGGATCAAGTTCCAAGGTATTTTGAGTCACAACCAAAAACCACAATAATATCCAGAGGAATTCGAAGTGTTGTAATGCGCAAAGCAAACAGTTCGCACAAAAAATTCACTGTGACATTTACAATAACAGCTGACGGAAAAATGATGAAACCACATTTGCTTTTTTCTAAATTAAAAAAGAATCCAAAGGTTATTGACGGATGCTTGGTTGATGTAAATAATACGGGAATGTGGAGCAGTGATATATTGCAAAATTATGTAACAAATGTGATTATGAAACGACCACAAACAAATTTGCTTCGGCAGCCAGTTTTGCTGATTATAGATGCCTATGGTCCACATACAATTCTAGCAAAAAGCAAAGCATATGAAAAATATAATATTTTTATTGAAATTGTGCCACCAAAGATGACAGGATTATTGCAGCCGTTAGATGTTGCTGTAAACAGAAGCTTTCAAGAAGCATATAATGATTATTATAATGAATTTATTGAAAAAGCAATATCGGACTCTAATATGCAAACCAAACAAGGTAATCCGAAACTTCCAAGCTATATTACACTATCGGAATGGGTTGTGAATTGGACAAATAATGTTTCTCGAGAAACAATAATTAAGGCTTTTGTTTGTTGTGGAATAACACCAGCAAGTAAATTTAAAATCGAAAACCTCCATACTCCATTGAAAGAATTATTTAGTAATAGTTTGGATATAAATGAATGGATGACAAGGTTTTCGAATGAAGTTGTCGAGAATAATGAATGCTTTTTCGACACAATTACCGAAACGGATTATTTCTGGCCAGAACAAATATTAACAAGTTTTTTTGAGTGCATCAAATTATTAAAATCGTCGTCGGATAGTTTTGATGAATGGCTCAAAATATACATTTTAGATATTGTTAATTTTTTACGAAATGAAATGAACGATTTAATAGATGACAAGGATGAACAGGTTTTGAAAGCTGGACAAGTAACTGATACAAATATTGAAATATATGCGGTTTCTATGGTAGAGAACTGGGATATTTATGTTGTCACCTTGGACAAAGAATGTTGTGTTATAAATGAACATTTATATAGTGTTGAAAATTCAACTAAAAAAATACAAATGATAAAAATTGAAAATTTATTTGGTCTGAAATTGTGATATGTATACATTATAATTACATAATAATATTATTTTCCTTTGTTTTTTTTATTTATGTAAATTATTATATTTTTTGTTAATGTATTGAAGTGCAATAAAAATTTTTAGTTGGTTTAAAATAATTAATAAGTTTTTTTTTTAAAATGAAGTAAAATTTAAGTTTAGGGAACGAAGTACTATTTATTTGTAACACTTTTTTATTTAATAAAAAAATTGAATTCCTAATCTTATTGTTTAGTTCTATCGTTTCGGAAATTGGTGTCACATTTACAACGATAAATTGTACTATATAAAATAGTTTTATTTCAAATAAAATGCCTAGGCGTTCTATTTGAATGGGTGTACTATTCGAATCATTTTGTATCATTTTGAAAATATTCGTTTTTTTGTCACTCTCAAATAAAACGCCTAGGCGTCTTTTTCGGGGGAAGACTGTAGTACTGCTTTGAAATTTTGAGTTGGATTCTTGTCAAATTGTGATATTGGAGTGCAACCAATCTGTCATTGAAAATATAATAACAATGATGGCGTCTAGCAAATTTATTTATTATATTTAATTTTAATAACAATATTGTTACAATTAGGATTTGAAAATAAATTTAATTTAAATAAAATGGGAGAACGAAATATATGGAAACATACAGAAACAGTATGTATGCTAAATATAATGATAAACAATAATGTAATTGACAAATTAGCGAAAAGAATATATCGACATGATGAGATGTTCGAATTTATTGAAAGTGAAATGAGAAATAACAATTTTTTTAAAAAAAGTGCACAACATATAAAAACTAAATGGAAAAATTTAAAAAAAGATTTCTACAGTGCTAAACAAAATTACCTCAAAAGTGGTATATCTCCACATTCGTTTGAATTTTTTGAAGAAATGAGAACCTTAATCGGAGATCCTGCAATTAAATTAGCAAAGGAAGATGATCCCTCAAATGGTGTTGAGGAATTTCTTAATGTTCATAAAATAGAATCTGTTGTACTACCTCCACCGCAAGAACAAACCTCGTTTATTACACCGCCAAAGAGAAAATTTAAAAAACAAGAATATATGAGTGACATGAACGACGAACATAATTATTTTAGGGAAACAAGCGGCTCTACAAAATCGTTAACAAAATGCAAAGAATTTGATGAAATAGATTTATTTGGCAAGTATATAACACAACAGTTACGAAAGTTATCAGAAAATACAGCATTACGACTTCAAAGCGAATTTGTACAGACAATTGTAATGGAACGAATTAAAGATAAACGTAGAGTACGTGAAGTGCAAGAAGAGTCATACGAAAATTGGAACGAAGATGATTGTGATGATCAAACTAAAAATGAAATTTAAATAAGGATGTGTGTGCGTGGTAATATTGAATACGGTGATTTCCAAAAGTAACATTATTATCAAGCAAAATAATTTATATTGAAATATGGTCACATTTAAAATTTTCGAGTTTTTGATTTTCCTAAATTTTTAGTCTGTGGTATTAATGAAAAATATTTTGTTTCTTTGGATAGAAGACGTATTTTTATTTTAAAACAATAAAAAAATGTTGAGATATATGTTTCATCGCCTATTTTATTATTTTACTATCTCGATTTCCCAATTCTCTGAATAGTTTGATTGCTCTTTCAAACGTTCGGTAACAATAGCTTGAACAAACTCGCTTTGTAATCGAAGCGATGAACATCTTGAAAGCTTCCGTAAATGACTTACAATATAGCGGCCAAACAAATCCAAATCGTCTTCTTCTTCATTATCAGTTTGGTTTGGATCAAGTTTTTCATTATCATTTTGAAATTTATCAGAGTTACTGGCTGATTGACAAAAAGTGTCAGTTAATTTAAAAAATTGGTTCAGATCATGATCAATAGACGACACTAATAATGGTTTGGAAGTGGAAACATTTTCTATATTATGTTTACCATTTGATGCTTCAATATTATTGTCAAAAGCTGTAACTCCGTAGTTTTTAGCAATATTTGTTTTTAATAAAATACTCAATGATTTATCAAATTCTGCTAAACTTGAGTGTAATACATTATGTGATTTCAAAGAATTTAAATAAAGTTTCCTTAAATTGGTCCATTTGGTTTTTATTTGTTGAGCTGATTTTTTATTTAAACTATTTCTCTTCATTTCATTTTTAAGGAATTTTCAATTATAGTAATAATTTTCAAACGATAAATCAGACGACTGAAAGACTAGACAATAACTGCTATTGCCATAACTATAGAAACTCTTACAGGGGACTGGATTTTAATTGCATTCATTTTATGATTAACATTAATTTTTTTCACGTACTAGTTCAAATTTAATTATGGTGATAAAATTGAAGAAAAATTTAACAAAAAAAAAATTTAAAGGGGCATATGACGTTCCCGATAAATAGTAAAGAGAGCTCTATATGTAATCGAGAGAGCGGAAGTTCGGAAAACCCCAAGCCACTTTGATTAAATTAAAATGTTAATTTCAAAAAATTTCAGACTGATTGAATTGATTACTTTACCAATAAGAAGTAATGTTTGGTCAAAGTTAATTAATGTTGATTACTTTAGGAAATACAATTAATGTTCTATTTATCTGCTTTTAACATGAAAAATTTTTTAATATAGATTTTTAATTTTATCAATTTACCACTTTCAGTTTTTATAATTTTGTCTTCTTTAACCATCAATCTTACCTGTAAAAAAGAAAGATACAAATTAATACAAAACATGTCAGATGCAGTTAAATATCTATATATAAATACGTAAGCAATATTTTTGTGGTACAATTTTAAAATATTTGCCCCATCAAAAGTGTGGCAATATGTATATCGTTGGAAAGGTCATGAGTAGTAGATGTGCCGAAAAATATTTAATTTTGAATTTTGACAATTTTTTCAGAAAAAATGGCAAAAATGTGATAGGTGTGTTTTTGAGGTTTTTGTTCGGGTATTTTATTTTTTTTTTCAAGTTATTTGTTTCACAATTCAAAATCAGCTATTTATTATATAAATACGTAAGAAATATTTTTGTGGTACCATTCCAAAATATTTGCCCCAACAAAAGTGGGGCAATATGGATGTCGTTGGAAAGGTCTTTAGTAGTAGATGTGCTGAAAAATATTTATTTTTGAATTTTGACGATTGTTTGAGAAAAAAAGGGAAAAACCTATCGTGTTTTTTTAAGGTTTTTGTTCGGTCATTTTGTTTTTTTAAGTTATTTGTTTCTCAATTCAAAATCAATTATATCAATAAATCAAACTCTGAAATTTAGTTTGAAGATATTTTGTTGGGAGGTCTATTCACAATTTCCATTAACAATGGCCGAGTTTCGGCCACTGGGCGATTCCTAGTAATATAAATTTGATTTAATGAATTGGAATTCTCAATTTTGTTTTAATTTTTAAATTTTGCTGTAAATTTTGACTTTTCAGAATTTTGAATATTGGGAAATATTTGTAATTTCTGTTTTTAGGTAGATTTCATATAAAAATCTACCTATTGCAATGGGCTTCATCTCGGAATTTCGGAAAAATTTTTGTGCCAAACGACTATATATGAAAAGCGGAGACAAAAAAACAAAAAAAAAAAAAATTTATATATATATATATATATATATATATATATATATATATATATATATATATATATATATATATATATATATATATATATATATATATATATATATATATATATATATAAACGATATGAGATATAACGAAAACGACCGGCACTCTCACGGTCGCATTTGTTGAGGTAGATCAAAAAAATTTTCTGTACTTGTGTGTTTTAATAATATCTTGGACAAGTTCGTGAATCAGCAAAATCCGACACGTGGTTAAGAAACTAGAGGCTTTTTTCTGAAAAAAATTGATTTTTTAAAACCGTTATAACGGCCGTTTGGATACTAATATTTCAAAAAACTTAACAAATTTAGAATCTTTGGAATCTTTTTTATCAATTTGTTTTAAAACTAGACCTCTGTAATTAGAGGTTCCTGAGTGAGCGGCTCCAACAAAAAAGTTTGCAAAAAAAATTTTTTTTTTGAAACAACCGGCACTCTCACGGTCGCATTTATAAGGCCAGATCAAAAAACCTTTTCTAAAAATGTGCGTTTTGTTAATATCTTAGACAAGTTCGTAAATCAGCCCAATCCAACACATGGTTAAGAAACTAGAGGCTTTATACTAGAAAAAAACTCTGTTTTTTAGATCCGTTATAACGGCCGTTTGGATTCTAATATTTTTAAAAACTTCATAAATTTAGAATCTTTGAAACCTTTTTAATCAGTTTCTTTCAAAAAAAAGACCTCTGCAGTTGGAGGTTTCTGAGTGAGCGGCTCCAACAAAAAAGCTTGTAAAACACAAAATGCGTTTGAATCAACCGGCGCTCTCACGGTTGCATTTGTGGAGCCAGATAAAAAAACTTTTCTTAAAAATGTGTGTTTTATTAATATCTTGGACAAGTTCGTAAATCATAAAAATCTGACATATGGTTAAGGAACTATAGGCTTTATACTAGAAAAAAAGTGGTTTTTTAATCCGTTATAACGGCCGTTTGGATACTAATATTTTAAAAATCTTCATAAATTTAGAATCTGTGGAAACATTTTAATCCGTTTCTTATAAATATAAACCTCTGCAGTTAGAGGTTTTTGTCTTGTTGGCTTCAACAAAAAAGTTTGCAACAATCCCCAACTACAATTTCCAAAAACCTTATAACAGTCAATGTCAACCTTATAACAGTCAAAAAATAAAAGATTTGAATAGAAGAAATTAATTTTTTTTTTCTTAGAAATAAAATATTTTGATATTTTGCAGCAATTGCACGACATATGATATAGAGTAGGTTTGTGTCATAAATTGTCACACACATGTTCTGTGGTAGATTTGATATTTGTTTGTTGCAAAATTGGATAGATATAATTTTGCTCTTAGGTAGCTAATTTTCTTTTTAAAATTTGTTCGATATCTGTTTGAAATTAGTTTGTTTTGTTTAAACTAATCTGATACATCAGATTCTACTGGCACACAAAACTGTCTGATCTCGAAATCTACCTATTTCTAGCGGATATATGTGCCGCTCGGACTTTTTTTAATTGAAGTATAGAATATTTTTCGAATTTTATGTAATTTTTATAATTGTAAATATTTTTGAAAATTTTGAATTAATTTTTACTAATTTTGAAAACTATAGTTTGTGTTTTTAGAGTTCCGTACTTTGAAAAAGTAAAAACGGTTGGTGAGAATTCGTTGTCCGTCTGAATTTCTACATAATCGATTTACTCCCAAACTGTAAATGCTATCAACTTGGAGTTTTCTACAGTTATTAAATGTGTTTTCCCACACCTGATGATAATAAAAACATTTCAAATATTTGTTTTTATCTATATTTTATAGACATAGATAAAGATTACTAAAGCTATCTCTTAAGCTAACAAAAGCTATTTTTAAGGAATCGAGTTTGGTTTAGAAAAATCGAAAAAAATGGAAGTATTATAAAAAAAATTTTCATTGAATTTTCGACTGTTTAGTTTTTGAGGTATTACCAATAACGAGTGTTTTTTTTGTCCCCCCCTTAACTTCGAACATTACAACAAAAAAAATTCATGGGTGTAGGGATTTTGCTAAATCAAAACTAAATTTTTTTTTGGTTGTTATAATTTCAAATGTTCATTAGAAAGTAGAAATTTTGAAAAACAATTATTTTTGATCATGTCATGTGGGGTATCATATGAAATTCCGTCCCCCCTTATCTACGAACATTACAAAAAAAAAGGTGTAAGGATTTTGCTAAATCGAATCTATTTTTTTGTAGTGCAAAACAGCATTTTTGGTAATTTTCGAAAGAAACATTTTTTTTGTTCCGTTTATTTTGGTAGTTATAGTTTCAAATGTTCATTGTAGATGTTAAAGTAGAATGTTAAAGGAGAAATTTTGGGTCTCATATGAAAGGTGATTTTTTTTGTAGTGCATTTTTTTTTGTAATTTTTGAAAGCACAGTTTTTGACTTATTTTCGAAAATATAAAATTTTTTTTGTCCCCTCCCCCCTTATCTACGAACATTACAAAAGAAAAAATTTAAAAAAATTCACGAGTGTAGGAATTTTGCTAAATCAAAACTAGAATTTTTTTTTGGTCGTAAAATTTTCATTGTTTCAAATTTTCATTGGAGAAGCAGAAATTTTGAAAAATTTTTTTTTGGTTGTTATATGTAATTTCAAATGTTCATTGGAGGTTGGTTCATTTGAAAAAAAATTATTTTGTGTCATATGAAAGGTGATTTTTTTTTGTAGTGCAAAACATTTTTGTAATTTTTGAAAGCACAGTTTTCGACTTATTTTACAAAATGTAAAACTTGTTTTGGGGATTTATAGAATATTTTGGTTTTTATAGGAAGTATAAATATAGAATATTTTGAAAATTTTAAATTTTTTGTGGATTTTTTAAAATTTTATCAGGGGTTGTTATATAACTAAATATAACCCCTGATGTGACCCGCAAGGTCGAAGTATCGAAAAAAAAATTTGAAACAATAAAATAGTCGATAATTATGCTGATTTTTAAGAAATAAAACAATTTAATGTTTTATTATATTTTTTGAAAAATTAAAGTTTTTTTTCTATTTAAGTTTTGAAAACTTGACCATTTTTTATTTTTCTGAAACTTGACATATAATGGACAAAATTGAAACTTGGCATTTAATGGCGTAGTATGGACAAAATAAAAAATACGACTTATTTTAGAAAGTTAAGTAATCTTTTGAAAAAAAATTAACTAAACGTTCTTGTAATTAATTTAAAATTCAAATATAAAAAACGATTTTTTAAAGATGGCATTTAATTTTTTTTAAATAGTTCTATATCCATACACTAAAATGTGTCAAATTTACAAAGAGGTTGTAATTCGTGTTCTTGAGATATTTAATTTTAAAGAGTTGTAGTTCGTCTAAAATCTTAATTTTTCATCATTTTTTGGTAATTTTCAAATTTGTGTAATTTCTAATTTTTATGTAATTTTTAATTTTTTTTGTAGTACATATACATATAATTTTTTTTTTGCCAATTTTTTATGTTTAGATATTTGTTTGAAATTTTTTGTATTTTGATTTCTTTTCAAAATTTGAGTTCAACTTATTTTTAGTATTTTTGATTAATTAGAATTCTTAATTTTTTTCGCAATTTTTTAATTTTCTTAATTATTTTTAAAATTTTTTTTTTAAATTTTGAATTTGAATTTTTTTAAAGCATTTTTTTTTTAAATAAAAAGTGTTGTGTTATAGGGTTTATAATATGTGTCACAACAACACATAAATACCTTTTAAGACCTAGGTCCTACAACAACTTGCGCTCTAAGGTGTTGAACACTTTTTTTAAACCTCTGCGGATTGAAACCACCTGAGACTATGGATTCCAGCAAACTATTCCATTTGTATGCAGTTCGGACAAAGAAGTCTTTCTGCGATCTGCCAGTATGACAGCGCGGAATCTCGACCGTTTGACTGGTATTATAAAGTATTATAAAGTTTTTTGAAAATTTAAAATTTTTGAATTTAGCATCATCTTGACCACTGCATAACTCCAGTTACTTCGTCCAACTACCAACCTCCAACTCATGTTTGTTATCATTTTTGTTTTGTTTTGTTTAAACAATTTTTTTTTTGGAAAATTTTATTTTTATTTTGGATTGTGTAATAGTATATTTTCCTGCAAGAGATGGAAACATTGTTTTTTTCGTGAGTAAACATTTGTTCCCGAGACGCGCTAGCGTCGAATGTTTACGAACGAAAATCATTTTTATCTCGCGTAGAAAATGCAATTTTTTCTATGATAGTATATAATATATATAATTGATATTTACTATAAATTATAAAATTGGAAATCGACAACATAGCATTAAAAATTCATATTCTATTTTTTCATGGTGCGTTGTTTAAAGAATTTTGTAAAATTATATGAAAAACCACAGCAACTACAATTTGTTATTCTTTTAACACTAGTGGAAAAAGAATCCATTTTCACAGGGCATTAAGCGTGATGAAAATAGACTTTTCATATGCTATCATACAAAATTTTTTGAAATTTTCAATAAATTTTGAATTTTGTTGATTTTATTTTTGAGATTTCTCATTTTTTACTGTTTATTATTTTAAATGTTTAGTTGAAAAGTTTTTAAATGTATTGTTTTCGAATTTTTTTTAGAATTATTTATTATCGAAATTTTGGAACTTTTTATTTTTTTCGTTTTGAATTTTATTGAAATTGTTTTTGTTCATTGATTTGATTTGTTTTTCTCAAATTTTCACCATTTGTTTTCTTTGTCAACGTGTGACATTAAATCCTTTCCTAGGCCAAATTCATTTTCGAAGCGTTAGTAGTTTTTGTAAGTTTGTAGTTTGTATTTTTTTTGTTAGTCTTTCAACCCGTTTTTTGCCTGTAATTTGTACGCTTTTTGTAATTTAACTCTGACGCTTTCTGTAATTTGTGGGCCAGTTGTGCTCTGTGGTCATGTTTTCCATTTTTAAATCTTATTTTTTGTGCAGTTGAAAATTGAATTGAATTGAAGTTTTAATATTTTTTTTGTTTTTGGTTTGAATATGAAAATTTTTTGAATTTTATTTTTGAAATTTTTTTTTTGATTTTTGTATGAATTTTGGAATATGTGTGTTGTTCTGTGGACGAAAAGCAAGATGTCTTGTAAGTCCCGACACGCATTTGTGTTTCAATGTGTGAGTTTTTTTTAAATATTTGCGTGTTGTTCTGTGGACAAAGGGCACGATGTAAGTCCTAACGCGCAGACAATATTTGTGTTTTAAGGTTTGTCTTTGTTTTGTGGGCGATAGGCAAGATCCACGAAATTCCTGACGCGCAGACCATTCTTTTAGTATTAAATATTTGTTTTGTATGTGTTGTTGAGTTGTTGTTCTGGGGGGTGAAAAGCAGAATTCCTTGACACACCTTGACACAACCCCCAAGGTAGGAAACGTCCTTCAGACGTATTCCTAACGTGGTTTACGATCCCTTAGTTGGGTGGAAAATCGTAACTGCTGCGGGTCGTGAGTGGCGAAGTGACATGGCCCGGATTTTGTTGATCCCTGATGGTTTACCATCAAGATCATCACACCATGGCTATTTCAGCACGTTCACAGGTTCTCAATGAGGTCATGACCACCAAGTGTTACGCTCAAGTAGTCTAACTGCTATAGTATTTGAAAATTCTATTCGTTAGAGTGTAACCTGTTGGAGGGTAGGAAGTGCGCAGACCAGTAGACGACAACAGGGAAATGGATCGCCTCTCATTCGGGCCGCTTTGACTGACGTTCTCTCTATCCCTACACCAACTACTTTATTCGCAACACAGAGTGTTCTGGTGGTGTCTTTTGCTTTCCAGGGAACAGTGAGAAGGAAAATTCTAGCACCTGGCATTTTGAGTCATAGTTAGACAACCTCTGTCCTCTGGTCATCCACCGATTTCGCGAAAGCACTTTTCCAAAACTCCTTTCTTTTTTGTTTATTATATCCGAATAGAATTTTTTTTGGCTTTCGTTTGTGGTTAGGATTCAGCTCGATTATGTTTTTATCTACAAATGGTTTTCTCATTTTCTTCCTTTTTCTTTGATTTTATAAATATTTTTGAATCCATATGTTTTTGTGTTTTACCTTATTTTGGTTTTATTTTCCCCTTTGTGTTTTTAGTTTGATTTTGTTTGTTTTGTCTGGCCCGGCTAGCTTAGTGGTTAGAGCCAGAGTTTTTATCTCCTGGTTTGGGTTCGAGCCCGACTCCCATTTCGTTATTTTCCATTATGATTCTCAGGACGAATGTAGTCGGTCAGACCTCCTCCTTTCGTCTTGCCCTGTAATGGGCAAGATATTCTGATTCAACCGTGCTTTCATTTTTTACAAGCATATCTGACACTTCCGGGCAGACCGTCTCATATTCTTTTTATTTTACATTCATTTTTGCATAAGTGTCTATTAGATCAAAAGCGATCTTTTCCATTTTTGACGTTTCTAACTGAGAAAAACTTAATTTTTAAATTATTTTGCAACTGAATTTTTCGACTTTTCGACTTTTTAACTAACAATTCTTATAATATTGATTAATTTACTCTATATTATATCACAATTTTGATGACTAGCTCAAAAAAATTAAAAACGGAATGGATCGCTTTTGATTCTTATAGACAAAATTAATTGTTTTTTGTTAATTATTTTTTATTGTTATATTTTTTTAATGTTTTTTTTTTAATTCAGTTAGTTGGTGGTGGGTAATTGAGTTGACCAATTGAATTGAATGAGTTGAGGTTTGGAAAGTCGGGGTCGAAAGTTTGGTCTTAAAAGTTGGAATGAACGGTTAGAGAATTTATAGTTGGACTATCAAGTTGTGTGGGTGAGGGACTGCTGACTATTTATTCAGAGGTGCCAAACACAAACGTTCGAATGGAAAAGTTTAAATTCTTTTAGATGTTTGAAGTTTAATTTCTCACAAAAACCTGGTTCTATTCAAATAAATTTCACTATGCATGATTATAATCAAGCATATCCATCAAGGATATCTATCAAGCATATATGTTCAGGGTCAAATGTCTCGATGGTTTCGAATCTATCCTAGATATTTATTTTGTAGGTGGAGGAAATATCCAAACGCACAGCAAAATTTACATCCTCAGCAAACGAAACTTTTGCTCCAAATCCAATAGATTGAGTTAAATTTTCGGCGACACCTTATCCATCGAGGTACTCGTATTTGAGTAACTTTTTATTAATCTTTATTTTTTTAAATTATTATGTTCACATTTTTGTAATTAATTTTAATTCTCTGCACTATTAATTTTTAAAATAAAAAGTGTTGTGTAATAAGAATTACAATACGTGCCACAACATATAGGCACGGGCAAATAATTCTATTTATAAACTGTTAATTTAAGCCACATGCGAACTCACTGATGATATATTTTTGGAGCACCCTTTAACTTAAACCAAGGTATATCCTGATATATGGAAAATGGCTAGTGTTCAGCCAGTTCCAAAGAAAGGTGCTAAAACAGATCCAACTAACTAGCCATATCAATTTTGTCAGTTGTTTCTAAAATATTTGAGAAATAAATTAATTTTAATATTATTAATTTCTTAGTCTTCAAAACTGCTCAATGAGAGACAATACAGATTCCGTAAAGGAAGAGCGACAGGAGATTTACTTCCGTTTGTTACGCATATCTGGAACAAGTCGCTTGAAAAAATGGTGAGACTTTCGGTATAGCTCTTGATATTGCCAAAGCATTTGACAAAGTATGGCACAACAATCTTATATCCAAATTGAAATGCTACGGCTTAGATGAGCAATTTATTTCTTGGATACAGAGCTTTATATTGGAGTGTAAATTTCGTGTTAATGTTGATGGTGTCTCATCAGAAACCCTTCCAACAAATGCAGGTGTTCCACAAGGTCCGCTTTATCACCTTTATCCGCTTTATCACCTACTTTTTTTCTTTATATCAATGGTGTGCTAGATTCAACAGTTAATCCCATCGATAGTTTTGCTGATGATAGCGTCTCATGAAATTCCAAATATTTATGCACCAGCAATTAGGTGTTCAAATTTGATAGAGTTAGATCAAATTTGATAGAGTTAGATTAAACTTTGATTTAAAAACAATTTTAGAATGGGGTGTTGCTAACAGTGTTGAATTCAACACGAGTAAAACTTAAGTTTGCCATTTTTCTAGGTTATCAACACCTAATCCGTTTTCATTAAAGTTTGATTCAAATGATCTTGAAGAGAAAGAATCTGTTAGACTTCTAGGAGTTGAGATTGAAAATAATATGAAATGGAATTCTCATATTTTCAGCCTAGCTAAGAACGCTGTGCAAAAATTAGGATTTTTGGGTTGTTGTCGAAAGGTTTTTAATAGCAAGCACATTCTTTTAATATATAAGTCATTTATTCGTTCCTGCATGGAGTATTGCTTTCTCATTTAGGATGGAGCCTACGTAGGTAGGTATAGTAGCTATATACAGCGGAGAGCTGTCAAATTGATCGACAATTTAAATCTTACTAAGGAACTTGATTCCTTGCAACATAGAAGGGATGTTGCTGATTTGACGGTATTTTACAAATACGTTATGGATGAACGGGCGTCTGCGGAGATCAAATCAATTTTGCCTGAGCCTGCAAACTTTGCGCGTTACACCAGAGCATCCCATCCTTTTACGGTTCGAGAAACAAGATGTAGAACTGTCGCTTTTCAACGTGATTTTTTTAACAGAGTCTCACATTCCTGGAATGCCTTACCGGTGTGGGTCTTTCCTAATCATTTTAATCCATAAAACTTTAAAATCAAGGTGAATAAACTCCTCGAAGAAAATTAATAAATACTCCTGAGCCCTAGTTCCCCAGTTAGTATAGTATCTTCGGATATTCAAAGACGTTAATCTATAATTTATTATGGTTACCACAAAACATGCCTAACTTTGAATAAAAAAAAGTGACTGTGAACCTTAAGTTTTTTAGGAAAAATTATTTTTTTTAACTACTAACTTGAGAAATCGTCATTATTTACTCGAATGCCCCCATGAGAAGTCATTTTTCTCAAGCTAGGTCAACATTACCTAGGTTAATAATGACAAATTTTCTTTTATTACTTCGGTCTGAAAGACCTAAGTATTACATTCATGAGCGTTCAAAGTGAAATTCTTACCCCCACTTTTTTGACATTTCTCGACGTTTTAGGACCTCCTGATTCTAAAAAAGCAATATAAAAAATGTATGTCTGTCTGCCTGTCTACCGGCCGCCGTCATTACCTACGCTGCAGGGAAAACCGCTGGAGGGATTTCAAAAAATTTTTTCTTCTAAAAATAGGTATACTCAAGGGACAGGTCCGAAAGGACGCTGTGTTCGATAACTGTACAGGAAGTGTGTCAAAAAAATCAGATTTTTATTTATTTTTACCCAATTTCTTGGAAAATAAAATAAAATTAATTGTTTGTTTCAAATGAAATTTTATTATTATTGTAAAGAATTATGGCATTATAAGTTTGTCAAAAATATGTTGTCAAGTGTGTCAAAAGAGATTTTTATTTATTTTTACCCAATTTCTTGAAAAAAAAATAAAATTAATTGTTTGTTTCAAATGAAATTTTATTATTATTGTAGAGAATTATGGCATTATAAGTTTGTCAAAAAAATAATGTCAAGTGTGTCAAAAAATGATTTCATTTATTTTTTTAGCCAATTTTTTGGAAAAAAATTTAGCTGTTTTTATGACGTAAATGTATTTGAAAATGAATTTGGACATGGAAATTTTTGAATTTGTTATAGTTTTTCAAATATTTTTGGAATTTTGAAAAAGTTTGTATTTTTGATTTTGTAATAATTTTTGCAATATTTTTAGAATTTCGGAAAAAGTTTTAATTTTTGATTTCGTAAGAATTTTTGGAATATTTTTAGAATTTTGAAAAATGTTTAATTTTTGATTTTATTATAATTTTTGGAATTTTGAAAAAATTTTCAATTTTTGATTTTGTAATAATTTTTGCAATATATTTAGAATTTTGGAAAAGTTTGAATTTTTAAGAATTTTTGGAATATTATCGGAATTTAGAAAAAGTTTAAATATTTGATTTCATTCTAGTTTTTGGAATATTTTTGGAATTTTGAAAAAGTTTGATTTTATTTAATTTAACAATATTTTTGGAATTTTTATTATAATTTTCCGGCAACGTATTGAAATTTCGTGTTAGTTTTGTAATAAATTTTTAAACAGAAATATAAAAAATACTTGTACTTTAACAAAGAGTTATGTTTGATATACATCGCTGCCCAAAACTAAAAACCATGTCCTCGTGAAAGTTTTTTGCCGAAAACTATATCAAAATCCTTTACCCAGACCGAAGTCTTGATATCTCAGAGCTGTGAGATTTCAGCCCCTCCATATTTTTTAATTGAAATGAACAAAAAAAAACACAAACAAATAATAATTGCATTCCTTTATTTCGTTTTATTTGTATGAAACTAAACTTCCAGGCTCCTTGATATTTTAAGATATTTAAAAAATGCAATAGAAAATGACTAATATCAAAATCTAATCAAAGCAAATATGATAATTAGGCCCGCTATACACTTGAGCTAAACTATGCGAACTATGTTTTTAAAAAAATAATGTTTTAACGCGAATAATATTTTTTAAACAAAATGTAATGAATGTAATGTTTCCTTTTTTATTTTCTTTTTTTAAATGTTTTGTTTCCGTAATGTTTTTTTGTATAATTACGTTGTATACAAAAAACATAGTTCGCATAGTTCACATAGTTTAGCTCAAGTGTATAGCGGGCCTTAGTGTTAGTAGTTAAAAAAATTCTATATATACCTCGGTTGAGAAGACTAATATAGACCTCGAACATTGTATCCCACGGCGCTACGCGCTCAGGATCTAAAAGTTCTCGGTCAATAATAGCTTACTTCTCAACCTTGTTCTATAATGTACTATAATCTTGTTAGCATAATACATTTAAAAAAAATATAAAGTTTGGGTGGACAATTTATGTCAGTTGTAACAGACAATATCTAGACTGTTACAACTAAACCACTTCACAATATGTTTAAAATCCATTAATTGCATTCCAACGTACTTTCATCAATTAAACTTAATTTTATCGATTCTGTGGATAACAACAACGAGGTCAATCCCTTTCGCAACAGTTTAATCGTTCAATTTATTTAATTTTCTATTTTCCAATAATTTAATTTTATTATTTACCAAACATAATCTATAAATATTTTATTATTACCAAGTGAAAATTTGACGTATAAAATTGAATTAAAATTTAATTTATTTTTTCAAAATCATATTAAATCCAATTATGTATGCTTTTTTGATTTATATTTTTCATTTCTTTTTGTCTAAAGGAATTACTAGAATTTTTGGAAATGATGAAGAGGATTGATTACAACCATATGAGCTTAAACTTTTTGAATTGACGATTGGAAAAAGAGGGGTAGAAACAAAAGATACATATAGGCGAGTTAAATAATAATATTACATTTTTTAAAGTCCAATCAACTGGAATAATAAAATCAGCTTGTTGGTTTATAATAATCAATCATTGTGACATAATACAATAAATTATATTTATTTTTACATAGACGATTTTTTAAAACAAAAAACAAACGTTAATGATGGAATATATTAAAGCTCAAAAGCTCTATGATTAGGGAGAAGTTTTCATTTTCCTCACATCGATGAACACATTGTTATGCTAAATAGAGGTGTTTGTCTTCAAAAAGTCTGTCTGTCAAACACTCTTTCTAATGCTAAAGTACATATTCGGTGTTTCACAGCAACATATATTAAAACAAACAGGTTCATTTAATTTAGACACCCGCTTCAAGTCACCCAATGATGTGCAGTATCATTGAGTATCACTACCTAATTAGGTACTTGCTAGAAAAATTAAATAATTGCTCATTTTTTTACTAAATTCAAACGAATGAATGCATTTAAATTTTTCTGTAATTCAATACTAGGTATTTTTAATTCGATTCAGCGCAACCCCAATATCAAAAACATGTAGCCATTAGCGAAATTTTTTTTAAATATCAACTAAAGCTTAACCTTTATTAACAAGTAACAACTTTCCCAATGAATTCTTACCCCATTTTTACAGCTCTCTTTAAATCTCTAAATCATAAATAAAAAACAAAATCAGGGTTGAAATCAAATGAAAATCCCCAAATAGAATGAAAAAAAGAAATTCCATTCCAAATCTAGTTCATATGTTTTCCTTTGGTTGAAGAATCTTTTTCTTATAAATTTCCCTTTTTATTTTTTTCCGATGTCTACAGTTGTTTATCAATTATCCTTGTTTACTGTTTTCACTATTACAAAATAGCAGAATATATATTTATAAATATGTATATATTTACAATGTACATATGTTAATGTACATATATACAAACGCTTGTTGTTTTTGTGTTTACTGAAATAAAATCAATTTTTTATGGCGACATTTTTACTAAGTGTATGTTTTCCAATTATTTGATATAACAAAAATATTTTCTTTATTAAACGGAAGAAAATAATTTCCATTTTATTTTGGAGAAAATTTTCCTAAAAAAAATAATATAATTATCATTCTTTTTAGTAGATCTTAAAATATGTTTTCTTCATATTGTATATGTATCGAAAAGGTATTATTTGTGCAGAAAGAAAATTGAATCTCCTCAAAATAATCTTGTATATAGAAAATATTGAGTTTATTAAGTTGATGTTGGTTTGAGATAAAAAAAACAAATATTGATCATCGACGCCATATATGTCCCGAGCAGAAATTAGTTTGGGAAATCTTTGGGCGTCAGGGCGTGATGTGTACAGAATCAGTACTGTACTGATCAGTACAGAAAGAGCATACTCTATAAGGACAATTTGATATGGGCCTGATTTAGTACACCCTTATAGGGTTAACTTTATTTTAGTATATTCGGTCCTGATTTATTTTTTCGTATTTGACTCTTAGTTGGACAATCTTATCAGGTTTGATACGAAATACCTTACTAGGGTTTGCCCTATTTAATTGTATACGGCGAACTTGATCAGGGCTTGATCAGGGCTTGATCAGACTATTCCAATAAGACACTGATTGGGCAAACGCGTTACACACAGAGCCCAATCAAACTAGGGCAGACCTGATCAGAACCATATTTGAGCAAGACAAATTTCTACTCGGGATATTTAAAAGACTTTTTGATTAAGGAATTTAGTGATAATTTTAATTCGCTTGGTAAAAATTCACAGATAAATTTTAAACATTCAAATTTAAACGAAGTGAATTTATGGGTTTCATATTCTTTATATTTTCTATATTTTCCACAAGACTTCTTTCATTCTTTGAACTTTTTTATTTTTAATAAACTAAGAAACAAGAATAAGCTATTCAATTTTTTTTTAAATTTTAAAAATTTGAGAGAAAATGTAAACATTTCTGCATTCCTCTAAGAAATAGAAAACTCGAGGACCGCAGATGACATTTGCCAAAATTCAATAGATAATTTTCATTCATAAATAGTATTTATATATTTCTAGAATTTCATTAAACCGAGCACAATCAGAATTATTCAGGTTCCGGTTCAGAACCAGTTCTTCATTTTAGGTAGATTTAATATAAAGATATCTATTGCAATGTGCGTCATCTCGGAATTTCGAAATAAATTTTGGTGCGGAGACGGAAAAACCAAAAAAAAAAAAAGTAGGGTCTGCGTCGGACCAGACGGTGGAAGTTATACTTCTTTGGCCATTCGCTCGCACACAGACAGACAGATAGGATACATTAAAAAAAAATAACTAAAAAAAAACAAAATATTATTCAAAAAAAAAAATATAAAAAAAAAATATTATTCAAAAAAAAAAATATTATTCAAAAGAAAAAAATATAATACAAAAAAAAAAAATATCGTTCAACAAAAAAAGCAAAAAAAAAACATATTGTTCAAAAAATAAATAAAAAAAAATATTATTCAAAAAAAAAATTATTATTCAAAAAGTATAAGAACGTATAATCGTCTATTTTTCTTAGTTTTCTTAGTTAAAAAAAACAAAAAAAAAATATTCAAAAAAAAAAATATTATCCAAAAAGAAAAAAAAATATTATTCAAAAAACTAATAATTATTAATTACTAGAAGGTACCCGCACGGCGATTTCCGTGCTTCCCAGATAAAGTTGTTGAAAACTGTTTTTTTTTGAGTAAATTCTCCTATAGTTTTTTTTAATGTCATTTAATTTAACTTATTTTATTAGTAATATCAAATATGTATATAAAAAGTTTGAAAAAAATGTAATAGTATCATTTTACAGTCAGCAAAAGCCATTAAGTAAATGTCTCTAAAGCTATAGATAAATTTACATATTAAATGTATGTTAAAATTAAAACACATTTGACAGACAAATAATAATTAAATAATTTTTATACATGTAGATGGCAAAAGATTAAGGTTAGAAAAAAGTTAAAATTTTATTCCAAAGATTTAATTCAAATAATTCAATGTGTCACGAACAATTAGGTGAGCGTAAATATATGTGTTTATTGGATGTCACAATTGTCAATTACTTACTCCGAAACCACCGTACTCGTCATACAAAATAGGTACACTGGTTCATTGCTATTGGTTTAGCGTCCTATTTCATGTAGACTTATAATCATTTATCAATCCAGAAATTTTGCTGTTCTGATTGTTCTGAAGAGGGTCGTATTGCAATTTGCAAATATATTTTATCGATTGTCTGCAATACTCTACTACATTGATGCATACGCCGGCCGGTTAAAGAATACCACCATTTTTAGTGAATATTTTCGTTTAATGGGTTTTATCGCTTTATAGTCATCGTCTTATTTCGACATTCCTTCCCACAACTTAAAACAAAAATTGGAAAAAATAATAATAAGACTAATTTCATTTGTAAATTCAGACTTATATATTATTATTAAAACAGTCAAATCACACCATTTGTTAACATACACTCAAAAAAATATTGCAGGTAAGATTTACAAAATCGTTTTGTAAAATTGCCAACAAAATATTTTTGTGAATTTACCAAAAAATCCTAAACTTTATAGAAAATTTTGTATACTTTTTTAAATATGAAAAACATTTGTAAACTTACCAATTGTTTTTGTGATTTGGATTAAAAAAATACAAAATCATAAATATTTCTAATTACAACTTTTTTTTATTGTTTTGACAAAAATATTTTTAAGATTATATGTTGATTTTTTTAAATTTTAAATCATAAATCGTGTATCCATAACAAAATGAAAATCAATTGTACAAAATTTTGTAAAATTTTGTGAACAGAAAAATAACATTCTACAATTTTTGTTGTAAAACTTAATACGAATATTGAAGATTTTTTTTTAAACTTTACAAAGAGACTTTTGCAATTTAAAAAATCAACAACTATTTTACAAAAAAAAAATTCTTTTTACAAGCACTTTTATAAAAGTTTATAAATTGAAGTCATAACGAAAATTGGTATTAAACCTTTTCAGTTACAATCTGGTTGTCTAAGTAGAAAAGTAATTTTTTTTAAATTGTGCTAATTTAGTGGTCTATATATAATAAATAGTGGTAGTGATAGTCCCTAGTTTGAACAGTATTAACATCATCGTCATTTTAAATGACACTTTTGATGGTTAATACATAATAATTAATATTATGATGATATTATGATAATAGTTTAAACTGTCGACTACGATCAATTTTGATGGACAATAATAATGTAATAAAAATTAATCAAAATATGGCGACTGGAATAGCAGGACAACTGGCGAGCTATAATAAATCCGTTCCTTACTGAATGTATGGTAAGTTGTTTTAACTTAGAGTCTACATTCTTTATATATATGGGACGTTTTATCTCAAACGCATCAAGGCTGTGTTCAAAATTCTATGTCGTAAAAAAATTTGTTTATGGCGCAAATATAAGCAAGATTATAGAGTTTCTTAAACTGTTTAACTGCTATACTTGTAAAATTCATCGCATCTTTTAATAGAAACCGTTTTTTCAATTTTTTTAACTATTATATCAAAATGTTTAAGGGTATGTTCGTGCTTAGCAAGCAAAGGTCAGAAAAAGGGTTCAACTTTCAACGACTAATAGAATTTTGAGCTCAGCGTTGATCCGTTTGACGTGGTACATTCCATACATAGTTCAAAATCACGAATTTTAAACCAGAAATTCGATTTTTTAACACAAACTTTTTGATTTGTTTTAACTTTTTTTACAGTGGAAGAGAAAATAAAAAACAACATTTCATAAGGAAGAAAAGTTTTTGTAATCGCGAGTGATTCTCCCTTTAAGTTAGGTGTAATTTTAAAAACCACGAGTTTCATATATGTTCAATTTGATGTATTTCACTAACAACTTAACGGCTTTCAAATTTTTTTTTGTTTTAATGAATGAGTAAGTCTTTTTTTAATTGAAATAAATACAATTACAGTTTTTGATTATTTGTTATAAAAAGCATTAAAAAATAATAAGGGATGGAGGGTGGATATCTCCGTTAAATTTTATTTTTTGCTTTATAATTTCATTACTTTTCTACATAATACTAATCATTTAGATTTTGGCGATTTTTTTTTGGAAATTTAAAAAAAAACTATAGAGATATAATAATTTATTCAAAAATTTCTACAAAAATATCGCACAAAACCCAATTTTTTGTGAATTAATAAAGTTTTAAAATTATAAAAAACAATCGATGAGATATAAACATTATTATTTTTTAATTTTGCATAGTAAATTGTTAAAAAATTATTACTTAAAATATTATTATCAAAAATGTCTTTTTTTAACCTTTAAACACAACAAAAATTTTTAAATCTCATAGTAGCCCATTAAATTAAACATTTATAAAACTCGTGCTTTTTAAAAATTAACCCTAGTTATAAAGGGAGAACTGTTCATGACAAAAAAATAATTGTTCATGGGCAGAACTAAACCAAAATTGGAGAAACACTTGTGTTACAAGACTAAAATTAATTAAATTCAACGCCTCAACGGGAGATATATTTCTTAATTTTCAACAGTAGAGGAAACCATAGGGTTAGAAATTGGTAAGCATAAACACGCAGCATGCAAGTTTGATGAAAAAGTTGATAATTATTTATTTTTTAAATTTTTTTACAGATCGAAAAAGATTTAAAATGGCAAAGTAAACCTATGCCACAAGAAAAAGTAAAACCATTTGGTGACGTAGCATTTTTCTCAATATTATAATATAAGGATAATCTGCAATTTTATTTCATTTAATACACTACGTTAACATCACGTTAAGTGACGAAAGAAAATGTAAAACAAACATGTATCTTTCTTTAGGATTTAGTGTTCCGGATCCCAAAAAAGTTTCCTTTTCCTGATGAATTAGAGAAACTGCGATTTTTAATTTAGTAATTTAGAAAACGAAAATTCATTCAACATACCGAATAGGCATATAAAATATTGTAAAAAATTTTAACTAGAAACTATTTACAAAATATAGCAAATGTATGCAAAAAAGTGTTTTATTTATTAACGGAGTTCCCATATGATACATGTGCATGTTTATGCACATGTATGTTTATATAAATATTATATATATATATATATATATATATATATATATATATATATATATATATATATATATATATATATATATATATATATATATATATATATATATATATATATATATATATATATAATATTTATATATATTACAAAAAAATATTATTAAATCCATAAATGCTTTTTGTTGATACTATAAAAGGGTTTGTACTTTTTCTAAAACTTTTGTGAAAACAATTTAATAAGTTTTATAAATTTCACAATATCTCTGATAAACTTAAATTTTTAATTTGAAGATTTTACAAAATATTTATTAAGCCAAAAAATGTTTCTGCCATTTTCATAATTTAATTTATAAACCTTAAAATCTTTTGTTGGATGTAAATAAAGGAATTTGTAGTGTTTATAAATAATTTTTTTCACAATGACAATATTTATTGTAAAAATGTAAATTTTACAAAAATTTTTGTGTGTTGTATATTTATAAAAAAATTGTAAAATGTATGTAGAATTTTATTAGTTTCACTTGGTTTTTTTTTTGAGTGTATTTGCATATATTTTATAGATCCCTTGCAATAACAATAATAGTTTTGAAACTAATGGAGAAGCATATTTCACTCAGTAAGTAAAACACTTTAAACCTGTAGCTTTGATATTGTTCATAATCTTTTTCTTCGGTACTAAGGCTCCAATGCAAATTCTTGGTTAATCAATGTTTCTAAGGAAGAGGAAAAGAAAGGTCAATTTCCAATTTTTGGAATATGTGAGGGCAGTTCTGCTAATGCAAGCAGGTTTGTTTAATCATATATAAGCAATGCTTAAATGTATCGTATTGGTGCTAATGCATAGAAATATGTACATATTTTATATAATTGCAAACCATAAGAACATATTTGTTGTAAATTAGAAATATGTATTTGTTAAAAATAATTTTACATAATTTTCATATAAATGTACATATTTGTTTGTCACATTATACATTAACTATTCCTTTTAATGATAATTCCGAAAAGTGAAAAAAAAATTGATCAAAGATAACTAAGCGAATAATGTTTTATTATTATAAAATATGATTGATTTAGTAATTTCGTCTTTATTACCTTACAGCATAAGGTTGATTTACTAATTTCGTCTTTATTACCATACAGCATAAAGGTTAAAATATAACTTAAACAAGCGTGACGCGGTTTCTCGATTAACACCCCATCAAAATATTTACAACGAGCGCAAAGAAGTATAACTTCAAAAAATTGTATATACATGGCATTCCACGTGAACGGGAACAAACAAAAAATGTTATATCTCCAAATTTTGGGGATTAATAGTACTCCATCAGAAAACAATTTCGGAATTTTTTTTAGATTTTTTGGCCAAACCCCTTGCCATCAGTGTGTGACGGTCACAAATTTGAAATTTTTTCTTGGCTGACAAACTTCTTCTTTTGTAGTCAATTTAATGCGTATGAAAAATTAAAAAAATAATATCAGTTAGTATTTTTCCTGTAGAATAAGTAAAAATATTTAAAAAAAATTTGAGGGTAGTTTTTTCCCTTATTTTCTGGTTTTAAAGTTTAAATTTTTCAAAATGTATGACACGTTTTTTTTAACTTTTTTTTGTCGCGTGATGGAAGTAGAATCGATATGAGCACTAGAGGGCGTTGAAGGTAAAAAACACAGTTATCACGTAATACTACAACTGTTTTTTTCTCTGAAATGGCACCATGTGTGGGGGGGCCTGGGCCTATTCCAAATTGTAAAAAGCCCGACTTTCACTCCCCGTAATGGCGGTGATAATAGTTTTCTACTAGATCTCTATCTTACCACAATGCCAGATATTACGAGTGTCGATGTTGCGAAAGGTAGTATTGGAAATTCTGATCATTATTTAATCTCATCAGTTATCAAAACTGATTTACTTAAAACTACAGCTCCCAAACCCCGTAAAATATTTCACTACTCAAAAATGGATAAGAGTGGTCTTCAAAATTTTTTCCATGGTTTCCCTTTCGACCGTCATTGTTTTTACACTGACAATGTAAATGTTTCTGCTCAAAACTTTACAGAAACCATCCAATTTGCTATCAATAAATTTGTCCCTTTCTCCATAGTAAAACCCAAACAAAAATACTTGTATTCGAAAGCTGCCAAAACGGCACTTAGAAACAAACGTAGATCATTTAATATTTGGATTCATAACAAAACTCCCACTAATCGATCCCAATATCTAAAGGCCAACAAAATATCTAATCAGATTATCTCAAACGAAAAGTCCGAAATTGACAGAGCGAAAGCCTCAAAACTTACGTCTATGTCTGTTTCTGACAAGAGTTTCTACAGTGCCATTAATTCTTTAAATTCTGGTACAAAATTTTCTATTCCCCCTATTATTGATGGTGATTTAATCGTCAATGATCCCGCAAGAAAAGCTAACTTGTTCGCTGAACGCTTTGCTCTGAACTCCACTGTTTTGGAAACTCCTAAAGAAATACCCCAAATCCAGTCTTCAGGAGTTAATATGAATGAACTTCACTTCAAACCCAAAATAGTCGCTAAACTTTTAAAGGGGTTAAACATCAACAAAGCATCAGGAATGGACAATATTCCACCCATTATTTTAAAAACCTTTTCCAAAGAACTTGCACCAACTTTAACTAAAATATTCTACCAATCCTACAAATCTGGTATATTTCCCTCGTGCTGGAAGTTGGCAAATGTCCAGCCCGTCCCCAAAAAGGGACCAAAATCCGATATCTCAAATTATAGGCCAATAGCTTTACTATCGGTCCTATCCAAAGTCTATGAGCATTATATTAATACACATATTTCAAAATTTCTGGAAGAAAATCATTTAATATCCGACAGCCAATACGGTTTTCGAAACAAAAGATCAACTACCGATCTATTAAACTATGTAGCGCATTGTTGGAACAGCATACTTGATAAAGGTGGTGAAACATACGTTATCGCTTTAGACATCTCCAAGGCATTCGATCGAGTCTGGCATGCCAACTTAATCAACAAGCTCGTTGCGTACGGTTTTCATCCCAATGTTGTGAAGCTGATTCAAAATTTTCTATCCGACCGATACATTTCGGTAACCTTAGACGGATATTCTTCTGAGTCTAAACTAATTAACGCTGGTGTACCCCAAGGCTCAGTATTGTCCCCAACCCTATTTTTGATTTATATCAACGAATTGTTGAAAATCACCAGCAACCCAATAAATAGTTTTGCAGATGATAGTACTCTGCACAAGTCGTTCGAGCCCCTTCCTTCAAAAGGTAAAATGCACGAACGAATTAATCCTGCCCGGAGAGACGCTGCCATAAACGTGAACAAAGACCTGAATAAAGTCGCCGACTGGGGTGACCAAAACCTTGTCAATTTCAACTCCACCAAAACACAGCTGTTGATTGTTTCCAGATTAAAGACCGAGTTCCCCAAAGATATTTTATTTAGTATGTGTGATGAACCAATAGGTGAATGTAAAAACATTCGTTTATTGGGTGTCACAGTTTCAAATGACCTACTCTGGAACGATCATGTAATGGCGATGGCAAAAAGCGCGTCTAAAAAACTCGGCCTCCTAAATAGATGCAAAAAATTTTTCACTCCATACCAATTGCTCCATGTTTATAAGTCCTATATTCGTCCCTGTATGGAGTACTGCTGTCAAGTTTGGGGTGCTGCCTCTGTTTCCATCTTGGCCCTCTTGGACTCTGTTCAAAAGCGAGCTATACGAATTGTAGGTGATCGAACTTTGACATCACAACTTGATTCCCTACAACATCGTCGCACTGTTGCTGACCTCGTTGTTTTTTACAAATATCGTCATCAGCAGTGCTCAGATGAAATCAGCGGCATCATGCCTCAAACTTATTCTTACCCCCGTTCCACTCGGCAATCGGCTGCCGCAACCAGTGAAACGGTAAAGATCCCGCGCTGTCATACTGGCAGATCGCAGAGAGACTTCTTTGTCCGAACTGCGTACAAATGGAATAGTTTGCCGGAACACTTAGTCTCAGGTGGCTTCAACCCACAGATGTTTAAAAAAAGCGTTAATCTACACCTCAGAACGCCAGTTGTTGTGGGACCCAGGTCTAGACCTAGGTCTTAAAAGGTATTTATGTGTTGTTGTGACACATATTCTAAACCCTATTACACAACACATTTTATTAAAAAAAAAAAAAAAAAAAAATGTAGGAAAATTTTGCTCATATCAATTTTCACTTAGAATTTTACGTAGATTATGAGAATACATTTTTCTATTTGCAAAACTTCGTCAATTTAAAAAATATTGGCCGCCATTTTGTATTTTTATAATTTGACACAGGATTTCTATTTCATGACCATGATTATTTTATAATACATTCTTTGAACTTTGATTACCGTTTTACAGCACGTTTTACATATATCGTGAAAAGTGGTTTTGGAGGTGGTTTTTAACATTCAGCACCCATCACACGACAAGAATTATTTCAAAGTGTAACGATTCGAACAAGGCACTGAGGAGGTAGATTCGAATTCATCCGAAACATGAAAAATTAGAAGTGGAGTTTTTGGGGAAACTTTTAACCACATCTTTGAATTGAAAAAATTCCAATTACTTCTTTACTTACTTGAGTTTAATTGATCTCAAAAATCCCCAATAAATTTAAATTCCCTTAATGTAGTTTAATATATAAATACATATAGGACTACAAATTGACCAAGTGTCAGTCATTGATTTCACTTTGATTGGAAAAAATCAATGATAACTATACAATCGTGACTTAGGATGTTAATTAAAATAGAAAAATTCCCCATTCTATGAATTCACACAAAGTATTGTCCAGAAATTTAATGCAAAAAATCCCATATAGTGTAAAAACATCTCCATAATATGGAGTTTAAGAACTGAACAATTACAATATTACCACATATAACCAAAAATTATAAGAACCAAGAGTTTGTAACAGTTTGGACAGCTTGTTCGGGTTTTTACGTCCTTTAACCGTTTCCTCTCCTATCTAACGTATTTGGGAAATAAAGATTTTGTCTTAACAAAACTCTAGCTTATGTTTATTTAATTAAATCTATTCCCGAAAATGGATTAAATTGCTAAGCACACGGTACATTGGTCACGCTAATATATTTTTTCTTATATGTATACGATGTGAATCTCTGGGCAGATCTATGAAATGGTCCGAAGCGTGATATTCTAGATGCTATACTTGGTTCTAGTCGAGTTCCTTAAATTGGAAGAATGAATCACACTTCCTACACTGAAATAAACAATCACAACAACTTTTTCTGTACTAACCGAATGTCCCTTATCAGAATGGCATTGAATTCGGTTGTTTTCTCTTCGTATTTTATTATGAAAAGCTTTGGTTGAAACGACAATCAAATATGGTGTCAGATTGACAGGAAAAATTACATGTCACAATACACAAAAGAGATGACAGTATCCGATTTTTTTTAATTGTAGTTTCCTTAGACAACCAGCATCGTATATTGAAATTGTAGTCGTAATGGACAGATAAATGTAAAAATATCCGCAAACATAATTTTTGCTCAAGTTTAGAGGAGAATCCAAGCCCATCACCTTCTTACAAGGATGTAGATTGATAACACAGGTTATTGCATGTAAGGACCACTATGCTCATGCACAGAAACATTAAGTGACATGTTGTACTGCGACCAAAATGATTTATTGTATCCCTTCCGTTAACTCCCTCGTGATTACCCAGTTAGAGCAAATCCTGCAATCCAGTCTCTTTTCGAAACTTTTCGAAACCCTAGTCCACACAAGGATTCCGAACGGACAAAGGATAAAATACACTCTTACGAAGCAGTTGTACAATCTCCTTAATTTAGAATCGCTCTACTTTCTCACATGCACTAATTTATAAATTAAGCTCAATATATTACTGCTCATTTACTTTAATGCCAAGAACTTTTGAAATTGTTCTTTTTCTTTTTTCGAACACAATTTCCTACATTCAATTCGTAATCATCTTTTTTATAATTTTTTTAAGTTTGTTACGAAGCAGATGTGCAATCTCCTTAGTGGGTATCATTATCGTTAAAAAAATTAAACAATCTACCAGATAATATAAGAACTGAATTTAAAAAATTATGGTGCAAATTATGAAACTTTTTGCAATCCATACAATTTTAGAGCGATCTAGTTTCGAACCAATGAGAAAATTTTTAAACTTTAAAAAAGTTTATCATTCTCATCAGGGCTAGCCGACTAGATAAACTCTACCAAAAAATGTCAACGCTAATGTATATAAACTAAAAATTAGGTTACAACTCTAGCGAAGTGTAAAAACAAAAAATTTACATAAACATACATTTAATAAATTCAGGTTTAGTCAATTAATTTCTCTGGTGATCACTGTTTTGTTATACTCTAGACATTCTAGTATTGAATAACAAAATTGTATCTGTGAGAAGAAGATGACTAGTCTTCACTTGTGTCTATTGACACATGATCAACAATTAATTCAGTAAATTATTTGTGATATCACATCACCCCGATGGAAAATCTCCCATCAAGAATAATATAAGAACTGAATTTAAAAAATTATGGTGCAAATTATGAAACTTTTTGCAATCCATACAATTTTAGAGCGATCTAGTTTCGAACCAATGAGAAAATTTTTAAACTTTAAAAAAGTTTATCATTCTCATCAGGGCTAGCCGACTAGATAAACTCTTTATTAATTGTTGATCATGTGTCAATAGACACAAGTGAAGACTAGTCATCTTCTTCTCACAGATACAATTTTGTTATTCAATACTAGAATGTCTAGAGTATAACAAAACAGTGATCACCAGAGAAATTAATTGACTAAACCTGAATTTATTAAATGTATGTTTATGTAAATTTTTTGTTTTTACACTTCGCTAGAGTTGTAACCTAATTTTTAGTTTATATACATTAGCGTTGACATTTTTTGGTAGAGTTTATCTAGTCGGCTAGCCCTGATGAGAATGATAAACTTTTTTAAAGTTTAAAAATTTTCTCATTGGTTCGAAACTAGATCGCTCTAAAATTGTATGGATTGCAAAAAGTTTCATAATTCGCACCATAATTTTTTAAATTCAGTTCTTATATTATTCTTGATGGGAGATTTTCCATCGGGGTGATGTGATATCACAAATAATTTTCTGAATTAATTGTTGATCATGTGTCAATAGACACAAGTGAAGACTAGTCATCTTCTTCTCACAGATACAATTTTGTTATTCAATACTAGAATGTCTAGAGTATAACAAAACAGTGATCACCAGAGAAATTAATTGACTAAACCTGAATTTATTAAATGTATGTTTATGTAAATTTTTTTGTTTTTACACTTCGCTAGAGTTGTAACCTAATTTTTAGTTTATATACATTAGCGTTGACATTTTTTGGTAGAGTTTATCTAGTCGGCTAGCCCTGATGAGAATGATAAACTTTTTTAAAGTTTAAAAATTTTCTCATTGGTTCGAAACTAGATCGCTCTAAAATTGTATGGATTGCAAAAAGTTTCATAATTTGCACCATAATTTTTTAAATTCAGTTCTTATATTATTCTTGATGGGAGATTTTCCATCGGGGTGATGTGATATCACAAATAATTTACTGAATTAATTGTTGATCATGTGTCAATAGACACAAGTGAAGACTAGTCATCTTCTTCTCACAGATACAATTTTGTTATTCAATACTAGAATGTCTAGAGTATAACAAAACAGTGATCACCAGAGAAATTAATTGACTAAACCTGAATTTATTAAATGTATGTTTATGTAAATTTTTTGTTTTTACACTTCGCTAGAGTTGTAACCTAATTTTTAGTTTATATACATTAGCGTTGACATTTTTTGGTAGAGTTTATCTAGTCGGCTAGCCCTGATGAGAATGATAAACTTTTTTAAAGTTTAAAAATTTTCTCATTGGTTCGAAACTAGATCGCTCTAAAATTGTATGGATTGCAAAAAGTTTCATAATTTGCACCATAATTTTTTAAATTCAGTTCTTATATTATTCTTGATGGGAGATTTTCCATCGGGGTGATGTGATATCACAAATAATTTACTGAATTAATTAATCTACCAGATAATGCCTACTTTTTTTTTGTTGTCGTTTAAAAACGGCCTTTTTCAAACTATAAATGCCGGCCGATAGAGGCCTTTTTTCTCTTATTCGATTCTTATCTGATGGGATCACCTCTGTTTTTCGTTTTGACGTCTATCTAAGTGTTTTGTGTTGTGTTAGATTTTTTTCAATTTTAAAACTAAATAATATAGTAACGAAAGTCATAAAAAAATATGAAGATAGATAAGCGATTTGGGATAATTATAACCCAAAGGTAATATTTCTTGATTTGTGTTAAAGTTAATGGCCAGAAAAAGAAACGAACTGAAACGTTTCCCGAATTATTACTAGAGTTTTTTTTTGTTGGTTATAATTGGCTGAACGAACGATACACAGGCTGATGATAGAATTCAGATTGAAATCAGTATACTTAATTAAAAATGTTTTTCTTACGGTGTGTTAAATTGTTAATCAATAAAAGCATATCTGTATTTGTATAAGATAATTGTTAAAATTCTGTGATAGCATATGTTTCTAAAAGCTGTGATAAACTGTTAAATAATAAGAGCATAACTGTATTTGTATAAAATAATTGTTAAAATTCTGTGATAGCATGTGTTTCAAAGAAGTGTGATAAACTGTTAAATAATAAAAGCATAACTGTATTTGTATAAAATAATTGTTAAAATTCTGTGATAGCATGTGTCTCAAAGAACTGTGATAAACTGTTACATAATAAAAGCATAATTCTGTTTATGTTAAATGATTGTTATAATTCGATGATAGCGATTGCTTCAAGGTGAAGTGACCCATTGAATACGACTGAATGGTAAATTCGTTCTGGATTGTAATTTACATTAAATAATTTATCGCATGCTACAATTACGTCCTGTGTGATGAACACTTTGGGGTACATTTCCGTGGTAACCATTTTTGTGTTATGTATTGTCGTCATCCTGAATGCTGAGTAGTTTGACGTATTTCCGGCGACATCAACAGTCTCCGTTATCATCAACGAATTCTTATTAATATCTACACTCTCCGTTATTATCAACAAGTTCTTATTGCAACAATTTTTCCAATGTTGTCATCTTCCTGAATGCTGAATAATTGGATATATTTCCGGAATATCTACAGTCTCCGTAATTATCACCAAGTTTTTATTGTAACAATTTTACCAACATTGCCGTCTTCCTGAATGCTGAATAATTGGGTATATTTCCGGAATATCTACAATCTCCGTAATTATCACCAAGTTTTTATTGTAACAATTTTATCAACATTGCCGTTTTCCTGAGGGCTGAATAATTGGATATATTCCCGGAAAATCAACGAGTATCGTTATCATCAGCAAGCTCTTATTGTAACAATTTTTCGACCTGGCCGTCATCCGGAATGCTGAATTCCCCGAACTATGAACGTGATGAGGATGAATGAGTAATTGAGCTTTTGGAGCGGGATCTGGACTAGCTATGGGGTGAGTGATTTTATTAGTTCCTTTTTTATATGTAAACGAATATGTATGTATGTATGAATGTGTACGTGAGTGTGTGTACGTGGGTTTATGTGCATGGGGGTGCGTATGTGGGATGTGAAGATTTCTTTAAATTATTTTATTACACAGAGTCTTGCGTTATTGATCTGTGAAAAATTTATAAAAGTTTTGGAGTATGTACAACTTAAATAAAAGAAGTTCAATTCGTAGAATAAATTTTTTTTTATTTCATCTGAAATTCATACAATGAAATTCTGTAAACTATGATGACATCATTAAATTTAACCAATCACAATTAAATTATTTAGTATCGGCTTGGCCTACAGCTGTAAATATAAAAAAAAAGCTGCCGATGAATTAATACTGTTTACAAATAATATAACCTCCGATGACTTAGTTACCGTAGAGGAAATGAAAAAAAAGCATATCAGCTTATTGGTATGATTAATTTCATTCATTATTAAGTCATTCAGTTATTTCTCATGTGGTAACCAATAAGAGCTATGAATATTTTTGTACTCGATTCTCCTTTTGATATGCTTATCCTTTTGTTATTTTTTTTTTCACTACTTCACTTTACACTCACTTATTGTACCGGACTGAATGGTCTTTTCTAGAGTAACATGTTATTAATATCAAGTTTAAACATATCACGAAAACATAAACCCAAAGAACCTAAATCATCATTTTCTAAAAATATTATTTAATTTTCGTTCGTGATTTTAAAAAGGGTTGAGAAGAAACCATACAGTATTTATATTACAAACAGAGTTGATTGATTTTAAGTTATTATTCACAGTATAATTTTTTAATTTTATTTCAGATTTTGTAAACTATACTTACATATATACTGCATTCACAGCGACATAGCAAATTAGTAGATAGTATATTATAATTTGCATCTTGGCATATTTAATATGAGTTTAAAACGTAGATTGTAATTTGAATCGTAAGTATTTGAATCGTTTGTAATTGTAGTAGGCCTAGATATCAAATTAGTTGCAAGATTTTAAAATAAAAAGTGTTTACAGCACAGATTTAAATTACATCTACTAATTTGCTATGTCGCTGTGAATGCGGTAATAGATAAACAAATTAGATTTGATCATAGCATGTTAAGATTTCTTACTTGGATATATAATTAAATAATTCGGGACTTTCTACTAACTTTAGACGTCGAATGAAAGGTAACAGTAAACGAGGGTTAATCATGAACAACAAAGTTGAAGAAAAAGTATGATACTAATAAAATGTAGTTGTGACTTACCTATAGAAACCACCAATAAACTGGTGTTTCAATTCGAAGTGAAAATATAAAATCTGAAATAAAAAAAAATTTAAATAATTTTTTTTTGTCACATTTTGATCGAAGTATATAGTTGCGTAATTATACAGGGTGAACCATTTAACTTGGCACAGCCCAAAATCTTCCAAACAACGCAATTTTGAAAATTTTGAATTTTTTTTTTTTGATAGGCTTCATAATGTTATTATTTCTTTTTATTAAGATGAAGATTCCAGATCTTCTAATGGACCACCACTTTTTCTTAAATTGAGACCTATTTTTGTGCCAAGTTAAATGGTTCACCCTGTATATCGCATTATATGTCAATGGCCTATTAGAGTTGAGCGTGGAGCCGAAAGTTGTTTACTTATAATCTCATTGGCTCTCGAAAATACGCCATGTAAGAACTACACAAAAAATATTGGTGTCGCTGATGCATGACTTCACTACCAAGTCTGAAAATCTTGTTGGTTAATATTCATCACATACTTCCATTGTTGGCTAATTATTATCATAGATTTTTCTTTCGATAAACCGCATCTTACAAAAAACCGCCTCTATACAAAAACCCTATATACCAAATTTGAACCAAAGTGAATGCCAGTTAGAAGTCATTATAGTTTCAAATAAAGTTGTTCGAGAGACGCCACTTTCATTTCCTTTTCTAAGTGAACCTGGATTATATACCAAAATTTCATAAAGAGCTCATGCATTTGCGTCAAACACCCACCCATTCACGCACCTATCTACCCGCCCCCAACAGGCAAACAAATTTGACAACTCAGGCACAACAGGCAAATTTTTTAGCTCTTTGGATTCAGGGTTGTCCAAAAGAAAAGATAAAATAAAATTTGCGGCATGTAAGATTTTTTTCGAGTAACTGGATTACTTTCCTACGTTGGAAGACAAAACTTGTAGACAAATTTTGTTTAAAACGTAATGTTAAACTCATCTCGAAGTTTCATATACATGGTTTTTCTTTACTTGTATTACTAAATTGATATTGTAAAATCATTATTGTATGAAGATTCTCAATAACAATAAAAACGTCATATAATTTCCTTTACTTTTCCAATATCTGACATAAACTACTATCTAACAAATACATATCATAAAAACTATAATAAAAAAAGAGTTTAAAAATATTTTAATTAAATGCAGTGATTTAATCTCGGTTGCTGCTATCTTTAGAACTATTATTAAAGTCAGGGTTTTTGGCACGCCATTTCACTATCGAAATTTATAGGTTTAGAAAACAAGATAAAAACGTTTAATCGAAAATAAATAAACAACAAATTGCCGATTTTTTTCAATATTTTCATAACAGATAAGATAATGAAGCAATTTTTTTTATCTTTTGTTTATATATGATTTATACATAATTTAACGAGATATGAATGATTTCATAGTATTATTAAATATATAGAATCTATTTGACGTTTTGCTATGATGTATGCCACAAGTATTGAATATTGATTTGATAGAAAAAGAACGTCAGTTTTTTCATCTTTACAAGTTCTAATGGTTATGCTCATTTATAACGAACGCCCTTATCACTTGAATTTGAATAAATTATGAATTTCAAATTCTATGGGATTAAACGTGTGGGTGGGTGCATCTGAAATTCAAATTGAATAGGATTTTGGTGATATCATATCTAATTTATTGGTATTTTATCTTTTGATGTACCACGTTTATAATTTTTTATGGAAAATACTGAACACTGTTTAGTATTGGCACTTGGCGCAAGTTTAAATCTTTTTTTATTTCTTCATAAAACTTGTTAAGTAAGTTATTTACATAATTAACAAGAAATTAACATTAAGTTCACTGAAAAAAATATTGCGACGCTGATGCATAGGCTAACTTTACCACAGCTCTGGAAATAAAATGTTCTGGATATATAGTGAGCTAATATTCATCAAAAACTTCGAATAATAACTAATTATATAAACAGATTTCTAATCTTCTAAGAAATTCTAATTATATAAACAGACATAAACCTTGTTGTACGAATATAAAAAGCAAAAAACCTTTACCGGAAGTGACAAACCGTAAGTTGTAATGCAGAACTGTTACAAATCATACGCTAAGCATATATACCCAGTTTAAATAAAATCAATTATCAGGAACTGATATTATTGAAGTTTCAAATAAACAGATGTGGGAGTACGTCCTCCACTATACTTATCCAAATATCGTCCAAAATTTAATCAGTTCTTTGTCATTCAAATCTCATTAAGTGTCATCAAAATTAATAAATGAACGAAATCTATATTCTTGATTGAAACTTTTTACCAACGTTTCATGAAATCGATTTGAAACTGTAGGCTACAGTAGGGATAAATACTTCAAAAAAAAATTTTAACCGGAAGTAACAAAGTGGAACTTGCAGATATATTGGAAACAGTACTAAAACATTATATACCAAGTCTCAATAAGATTGAAAGACAGGATTAGAAGTTATTGGAGATTCAAACTTACTGGTGTTCGGGAGCGCCCCTGCCATTTTGTTCAATTTTGAAACGAATCCAGATCTTCCATTTTGGAGTTAACCGTTAACCTTCCGTTTTGGATCATATACCAAAGTTTCATCAAAATCATATGGGTTAATGTTATATTACATGTAACACAAATAAAGCTATTTTTTGTCAGGAAAATATTTACCTTTAATGAGCGTCCAAAAGAGAGAAAAGAACTTCTTTTTATTGCTCTTGAAAATAAACTGTAATTTTACCAGTAGTGGAAAAAATTCATTTAATCACTTTAAAATTGACAGTCGGTTAGTAAATGTCAATTTTTTTTATACAAAAAAATAATGATTTGTTTTTTATGGACATACAGTTTTGGTTATGATTTAGCCGTTGGAGAATAGATTTTTTATTGTAAATATTTACCACAACTTTTGTGCTTTAATAACTTTTCTTCTGCAAGATTATACCATTGAGAACTTAATGAACTGTTACATGAAGCAAAACACGCCATAACATTTTTCTTGAACATATGACGGATGAACACTGATGATTAATAGCCCCTGGGCCCACGTCGATTTCATGTGATGATTATCACATATTTTATACTTAGTGCATTTTTTTTAACTGTGGGGGTTGGAAATTTGTTTAAGAACACGAGGGAAAGCTTGTCCGACCAAAATGTGTCTGCGTTTGTCGAGTCCGACAACTGACATTTTGGTATGTTTGGGTTGTTAAAAACAAATTCCCAACCCCCATAGTTAAAAAAAAAAATTACAAGATCTCGGGCAATCGGCATTTTTCTGAGCTTGCCGAACGAAAAAGCGGCCGAATCGAGAAAAATGACAGAACAAAAGTTAGCGGACTCGCCAAGGACAGTCGCCTCACGAAGTACTAAATATGTGGTAATCATCACATGAAGTCAACGTGGGAACAGGGACTATAAATCAGCTCAGTGCGCATATTAACTATTAAACAACAAAGAATAAATAATTGTAAAACCTAATAGGCTGTTAAAAGTCCATCGCTCGCAGTGAAAATCGAGGAGTGTAGATGGTGCGTTGTGGTTGAGTTTTGCAGACTTACATAAACTTATCAGCGACATTGTGGTTGTTTTATCTTTTCTTTGAAAAAACTATTGCTATTTATACTTAAGTCTCCTGCAAGATATATATTCGTATATGCCTAACAGAAATGTTCAATAATTAAATTGAACTTTAAGATAAGAAATTAATAAAACTTTAGTTTGTAGCAAAAACGTTGAGTGATCTTATGATTAAACAGGAACAAAAAAATTGTGTTGCGAGTAATAATTATTTTTTGGACACCCAAACATTTTAAAACTGTTAAATTGCAATATAAAATCCAAAAAAAAAAAATTTTTTTGACTGTTTTGTGTTGTTAATAAAATTCCTCAGTTGGTTTTTTTGTGATTATAATTCCTAAGTAATGAAATTCGGGTTCAACCGAGATCTTACTACAAAATTAATTCAAGAGTTCAGCACATATGACGAAGTGTCGTACTTTTGACACATGTAAAACAGTAAATTAATATTCTGCCATTTATATTGATTTGATATACAATCATCGCCTGTGGCACACGGTTAAACGATATATTCATAAATATTCTACCATTCATATTGATTTGATATACAATCATCGTCTGTGGCGCACCGGTAGACGACATATTCATAAATATTCTACCATTCATATTGATATACAATTATCGTTTGTGGCGCACCGGTAGACAAGATATTCATAAATATTCTACCATTTATATTGATTTGATACACAACGTTCGCCTGTGGGGCACCGTGTGAAGAAATGTTAATCCAGATGGCTTGTTAATTTTAGAAGACATGAAGAGGGGGATCTAGACGTGAGTTACTGGGTGAGGGGCCACATTTTAATTTTTTTTAAATGTAACAATTGTGTTAGGGCGGGTGTTAATGCGGGTGTGGTGATCTTGGTTTCTTCTCTGGGGTTGTCGGAGTCTCTACTACTTGTTTGCCTTATTTAAATCCTTTTACCCATGTAAACAATGTCAAATACGTCCATGTCTAATTATTTGTACTGAACCAAAAATATTACTTCGCGAACACACATGACTGAAGCTCGCCGGCATAAAACCCAGCTTGGCACGCAGTCGTCCTGACACAAATGACTGAAGCTCGCCGGCATAAAACCTAGCTTGGCATGCAGAAGTCCTATTGCTTCCTGTTTGTGACATCACTAACATAATCAGTGTTCATTATACTGTCTGTAGTTGTCCCAATCACCGTGGAATTGTTTAAAAGTATTTTCTTTTGTTTGATTAATAAACTGCTAGCTTCCAGATGAGACTGTTATTACTGTATTTTTTCAGCTTTTTAATAAAATATTAAATAAATGGATAAGCCAAATGATAATAATCATTTTTTACAACAAAACACAAACCAAAATGGACTACACATGCTTCCCACACCCGTAAAACAGACATTCGTTATTTTGATAAAATATGTTGTGTAGTAACTAGTAGGAATTACAATAAGTGCCCCAACAACATATAAGGACCTTTTAAGACCAAGGTCCCACAACAATATGCATTTTAAGGATTTTGCCATAAAAAAAATAAAAAAACATGTGTTACACACATACACACATTTTTTTTTAATATTTTTTTGAAGTAAAACTTCTTTAGGGGCGTTATGAGAATTTTGCAACGGAAGTTATCATTTGAACTAGGGTTGCACCGATAAGCAAAATTGCCGATTACCGATTAATCGGCTTTCTTTATCGGCCGATACCGATTAATCGGGTGCCGATTATTTGATGAAAATGAGTAAAACAAATCTACACAAAGAATTTTTTAATTAGACTATTAATTAGAACGCGGGACTTTTCTTTAAAAGTCGGGACAATTCCACCAAAATCGGGACGCTTTGTAACTATTATGCAAATGTCGCTTTTATTTTTTTAATTTATAGTTCGACAATATTAAAATAAAAAAATTCTGTAACTGTTGAAAGTGCTTTTTTGCAAATTTCTGGCAACTATTTTCCATTTTTAGGTAAAACAATCTGCAGTCCTGCTTGCTTATTTTTACCCAAATCCATAAGTATACTGTGTTACATTTGGTGGATTCACGTATTTGAGAACGACTTTTTTGTCATTATTTCAAGCATGGTTTTCTGGTATGGACATAATAAAAACATACGTATTTATAAGACAGAAGTCACGAATGGCAAACTTCGTGAACCACACTGACATTAATGACCGAACGAGAATCTTTGCACCGAATTTTTTAACACAAATCGAGTTTTTCTAATCTGAAAGAAACTGTACTTCTTATAACGTATTGACTGCAAGGTTGGCATGATATATATTCGATATATATCATTGATATATATCATGATATTTATTCCCTGATATATATCATGATATTTATAAAAAAATAAATAATTAATTATTCCTACCCTAAAGTTGAAAAAACTGTTAACAGTCGCACCACTGCTTGCAAAACGCATGCCAAATCGAGGTAGCCTGGTTCAGCTATGCCAAGACCATAAAGCTGACATAGATTCTGACAAAACTAATCTTATGACAAACATTGTAATAAATGCTAAACATATGCTTTGTTATCTAAAGACAGTAGCAGTCGCTTTAGACAGAACTCAAAGAGATAAAACGACTATTGCCGTTGTAGTTAAAATTAGGCATAACCCATACAAGGTTGTACAACTGGTTCAGTAATGGTCCATTAATGGCAACCAGGAACGCAGCAATGGCCGAGTACTGGTAACCATGACTTGGCCATTAACAAAATTTTACTGGATGATAACTTCGGACAATAAATGGCTGCCATTCATAGGCCAGAGAAAAAAAACAGCAATGGCGCATACAAGGTTGAATAGTTGGCCCAGTAACGGACCAATAATGATGACCAGTATTGCAACAACGACCGAGTACTGGCCGCCGTGACTGGACCATTAAAAATCATAAAATATTATCACAGGCAAATTTAAATAAATTAAATACAATTTGTATTTGATTTCCTAATTTAAAATAAAATAAAAATGTCTAATGAAAAACAATATAAAACTTATACTAACCTTCTCAATATTATCATAGTCTTTCAGTTGAGAAGCAAATAGTAAACTATAGATGAAAATTTTTCAAATGTGTATTTCTCAAATGGATTTTAGTCTAGTGAATTTTAACCAACTGACATAGATCGGCCAATTCATGGCTGCAGTACTGCCCTAATAACAATAGCCAATTAATGTTAGCCATTAACGAGCCATTGCTTGGTCATTTAAACTAAAGTGTACTGGTTATTTTCTATAAACCGAATATCGGTCGATTTATGGTTCCAGTAATGGCCCAATAACAATATCCAAGCATTGCAAAGGTAACTATATACTGGCTCTATTCTGTAAACCACAGATCGGCCGAAGAATGGTTCTAGTACTGGACCAATAACAATAGCAAAGTACTGTTTACCATTAATGGGCCCTTTGCTTGGCCGTATTTCAGAGTCCGGCAAACCCTGATTGGAAAACTGGTAGTCGATCTTAAACTAGAGCAACCTTTAGAAGTTAAGAAACTTTATCGAAAAATAGACATGGCTTTAAATGCACCTCATCAGTCATCACTTAGCTAATTTATGCTTGACCATCGATTTTTAGGTAAGTAAACGTTACAACAACCACCAAAGAGAAGAAGCATATATTTCCTTATTTAAATATAACTATTTCAGTCTTCATTCCATTTGTAATGGCGCTTTTAACTGAATCTACACCTTTTTCAAAATATGTATTTCATTCTTAGTTCAGAAATACACCACCAATGGTGTGGTGGGATGGAATGACTACCCAAGCAGGGTATTCCAGAATTTGAAATACGACCAAGCACTAGTCTATTAATAGTTAACAGGACTTGCCTTTTGTTATTGGGCCTGTACTAGAACCATTCATCGGCTGATCTATGGTTAACAGAAAATAGCCAGTATTTAGTTACCTTTGAATGGTTAAGCACTAGCCAATGAATGGTAAACAATACATGGGTATTGTTATTGGGCCATTGCTGGAACCATGAATCACCAGATCTACGGTTTATAGAAAATAACCAGTTCAGTTTACTTTAAATGGCTAAGTAATGGCACGTTAATGGTTAACATCAATTGGCTATTGTTATTGAGCCAGCACTGGACCATAAATTGGCCGATCTTTGTCATTTGGTTAAAACACACTAGAGTGTTATCCATTTTAGAAATATATAATTTGAAAAATTTCACCTATAGTTTAATTATCGCATCTATGCTGAAAGACTGATAATATGCAATGTTAAAATTTTTATAAGAAGTTTTAAATTTTTTTTCTCTGAGCACTTTTACTTTATTTTAAATATTTTGTATTTAATTTATTTAAATTTACATATGATGATATTTTTTTTAATGACCCTGTCATGTTTGCCAGTTTTCGGTCATTGCTGCAATACTGGTCATCATTATTGGACTGTTACTGGGCCAGTTTTACAACCTTGTATGGACCATTCATTGCTCTCTCTCTCTCTGGCAAATGAATGGCAGTCATTTATTATCCGAAGTTATCAACAAGTAAAAGTATGTTAATGATCGAGTCATAGTTGCTAGTACTATGAGCCATGGTTGCCAGTACCTGGTCATTGTTGAATTACTGGTCGGCAGTAATTGACCATTACTGGACCAGTTGTATAACCTTGTATGAGCCATCATAAAGTTACATGATGTTTATGGTCCAGTTATAGTTGCCAGAACTCTACCGTTGCTGATCGGCAATGGACCATTACTGGACCAGTTGTACAATATTGCATAGGTATTGATGATGCAATTTGACCAAATAAACAAGACAAAGCAAAGCAAGTAAGCGTTTTCATCATTTGGACTTGTGCAATTGAAGATATGGACGAATAGGCTTGATAAATGCCGATAAACTAAATTGGAGTTGCCATTTTTGAATTTAGTTTATAGGCAAAGAGGTAAGAAACGAGGAAGTGATGCGCTGCACTGCACACAAGTCTGGAAAGGGCCATATTTTGAATAATATTTAAGATAAACAACTTATTCAAAAATAAATATCAGAACATGATATATATCAGATATATATCTGATATATATCGGATATTTTGATATTTATATAAATATCATGATATTTGCAACCTTGATTGACTGAGACCATTTTAGTCCAGAAAAAATAGCTTTAGTGGTTATTTCCTGTTTATAAGCTAAACGATTTTTTTTTTGCCAATTGAATTATATAGATCTAGTTCTAAACTCTTTTTAAATTTATTTTCGGTTACTTTTGATATTTTCTGGGTGCTTCGCATTATTAACGCTACAGACTATTCAGCCCTCGGAACCATGATTTTACTGGTTTGAAAATATTTCTGACTGATATGCTGCATGTTTTTAAGCATACATGATTTTTCTAATATATCGAGTATCTCATAAACTACAAACCCTATGGGTCTGATTGAAATTTAAAATGCGTATAAAATTAACCTGTCCACCCCAAAATGGCGTGATTGTTTATTGTTTTGCAGGGATGCGATGTAAGGTTATAAAAAATATACATTTTTTACCGAGCCCACTAGCGTATCAAATAAAAGGGCGGTACATCACTATTTTTACATTTATTTTTGAAATTTACACCGCGCATTTTTTTGTATAATTTTGATTAATAGCAGTCCTTTCAAGGTGTTTTTCGCTTTGTTCCGAACCTGATTGACTGAAAAACTTATAGTTCGGAATGATAGAAAAATTAATAAGTTTACAATGAAAAATACAATGATGTCTCATGTAAGAATTTATGAATGGGTAAAACCAACATTCATGACACAGTTTAGACAAGTGTCATTTGAAAGAGCTTTTAATTTAAGTAACATCGCAATTTTTTGTATAATTTTCAGACAGATTTGTCATATTTTTAAACAGCCCTCTCTCAATAGTATACATTTTCAAAAAGGTTTTTAACTATGGCTGACTATGGTGTTTTAGAATTCGGTATTTGTTGTGTTTAAAATGAAATAAACAATTAAAAACGCATGTCTTGATAATCGGCCGATTAATCGGACAAAAAAGCCGATACCGATTAATCGGCAAAACGGCCGATTATCGATTATCTACCGATTAATCGGTGCAACCCTAATTGAACAGATATATAACCACATATATTCAGCTCTATCATACTAGTCTGATTTTCAATTTTAAATATATACATACATGCACACAATTCCAAAAAAAACGAAAGTAGAAATTTAAACACAATGAAATAAAAAAGAAATTAGAATTTAGAAGTAAAAAAGGCAAACGAATATTATGTTCGGCATGCATGCGATACAATTCGATTATGTGTATTGTATTTTTAATACACTTATTCAGTATCGTACTAAATGTTATATGAGTTGGGCGTGTCGATTTTAGATTTAAATATCTAATAATATAATATTCGTAATATTTTATTGAGTTTCGTAATTTTTTAAATTTATATTTTCAATTGTTCTAGTTTTTATTTGGTTGATTTAAATTGTATTCTATTTGGATTGATTTCGAGAGGGTCCCATAGTTTTCTATGATGTGAAAAACACCGTTTTTTCAGAAAATTGGAAAAACATGTATTTTTATGTATTTTAGGCGATTTCGTCAAAACATCTTAATCTGTTTGGATAGTTTGAGTTGTATTATATTGCTATAGATTTCGAGGTGGTCGTATATAATTCTCTATGACTAAAAATATGCCGTTTTTTCAAAAGTTTATTTCTAAATAAAAATATTTGTGTTGATTAAATTTGTTTTGTTAAATAGAAAAATGAGTGCGTGTAATCTTTGCACGCGGTTGAAATACATTTTTTTTGCTACTGTGGCAATTAATAAAAAGATTGAACGTAAAACAAATATGTCATATTACAATTTAGAGTTGCATTGCTTGATAATATAATTTACAGCATGTGTAATAAAAAGCAATATTTATATGATGTATTACAAAGTCAATTCAATTATTATCATATAATTGAAATATGAAATTAGAGGTTTATGACAAATTTGCTAAATTTATTGAAAAACTGCATCAATTTTTACCAAATCTTGTTGTTAAATTAAGTGGACATGTATTCATCGTGAAATTTAATTTGTAATACGTTGTAAGACATTGTAAAACATGTATATATGGCTTTTTATTACACATTGTTGTAAATTATATTATCAAGAATATTAGAAAGAAACTCTAAATTTCATTATGACATATCTATTTTATTTTATATTTAATATTTTTAGTAATACCTGCTGCAGTGGCTGAAGAAGTTTTACTTCAACGGCGTGTAAAGATTACGCACTTCATTTTTTTAAAAGAGTGGATAGCTTAACAGTAAATCATTTCACGTATAAAATATGATAAAGGCCAATATTTTAGGATACAAAAGGATACAAAAAAACAAATAAAATGTAAAACAACATGAATGCATTTGGTAAGTAAGCGTGTAAATTCAGATCTGTTTAGAGTTAAATTTCAAAGTTAGCGAGGATATTGGGATAGGAGAAGAAGAATATTTCATTTAAGAAATTAAGCCACTGCAGAATTTTTTTTACTTAAAAAATAATATGTTATAAACTAGAGAAAAAATTTGAAGTCAAAAAAATTATTTTTTCATCAACATTTTTTTCTTTTAAGATGGGCATGTCTGAGCAGTCCGTGTGACTTCTTGATGTAGATGGCACATAGGACAACATAATCGCATGTCTCTGGTTTTTTAATACATAAATTTTTCTGACATTTGTTCCTATTAAAAAATTGCTATTTTTCATCTCAAAAAGTTATTTCGAAATTTTAAACGCGTTTTACTCGAAGCATGCAATGTTTTTTGATTAGGGCACGCATAATAAATCGCGTAACTTTTGTTTTTTAAATTTTGCAGTGTAATTTTAACCACATCATCTAGATTAGATTCTAGAAGATGTCGGGAATTTTTGATATTTTGATTGTTTCTATTTTCATATTTAGGGCGAATTTTCGGAGTGAAAAATCGATTTTTTAAACGACAAAAATTAAGATTAAACATAAAATTCTTTAGCGAAAGCATATAGTAAGCACATCCATCTTTTGAAACATATTATAATAATAATTTTTTTTGTAAAAATATATAATTCATTATTGCTGTCTAACCGTTTTTTTTGTCCATACTCCGTTAAACATTAAAATTAGTCTAAAAAATGCGATGATCTGACGAGGGTACAGAAGACGAACCCCTTAATGATTTCTTATCACTACTTCACAAAACCGTCAAAACATACACACTTTAAGCATTTTATCTGTGACATAAAGGTAGATCTAAATTTCTTCAAAATTGTTGATTTTTTGCAAGTGGATTATGAGCTTTTTGGTTTAAGGACTATTGAACAAATGATCAAACATTTATATAAAATCGCCTGTTCTGTATAAGATGTACCAAAACAAAGATGGTTTATTCTTTTAGCTTGGAATATGTCAGTCGTTAATCTTTTTTCGTTTTACATTAAACCGGTTTCGCTTAGATCGTTGTCCACTTTTAAATGGATATTGATTAATTAGTTGAATTATACACTTAACCAAAAATGGAAAGAAATGTCGTTTTTTATTTACAATTAAAAGAGCTAATAATAAAATTTAAGAGATAACTACCTAAAGGATCACCATTTACAAGAATTTTTTTTATTAAGTTCGTGTAGTCTCTTTAGTATCTGGATTCTAGTAAGTTCAATATTTTATATTATTCATTCGTTTTTTTATTATGTGTTTAGATCGGTGGTCAAAACTCAAAATTAGTTAGATTAATTAGGTAATTACTTTCATTAATTAGTAAAATTGACATATATTTTTTGTAGATTTTACAAAACGGTTTCAAATTAAAACCTAGTAGAACTTGATATACTTACTGAAATTATTGATATTGAACAAGCCTTAATTTAAAATTAAGTAGTCGACTAAACGTAATATCAACAACATAAAAATCCAATTATTGTTTTTTACTAAACTATAAATTTCTCTTATCTACGATTATTTACATTAGTTTACAGTATTATACCATATTAATACGGTAAAAATCATTAATTTTAATTATATTGTTAAAATTGAAATATGAGTTTTAAAGGTATTATAAAGTTAAAAATAAAAATAGTAATTATTTGATAACTTTATGTGCTTAGGGAGTTCATAACTGTTTTTATTGCATATATACCATATAATTATTATAACACAGGAAAATTTAAAAAATCGAAGTAAAGAACGGAGGGTGAATATGATATGATATTGCTTCAGAAAGTGTGACGCTTATAATAATTATTGCCATCAATCTATATTTTAGGTGGGAAATAACTCCTAAATATATCATGTAAAAGATTAATTTGTTCAAAAATGATTACCAACTGTCAGCTTTGTTTCAGAAAGATCAAATTTTCTTCAATTGTTTTAATTAAATTTAATTGCAAATAAAGCCACCAATATATATATATATATATTGCGGTGCACTTTTGTAGACAAATAATTTTTCTGTGTATTATTCATTTTCGGAGGATTCTGGGAATGAAAACCAAAAATGACATTCATTTGAACCCATCGTCAGCATGTCCATCAAGATAATTTGATATATTGTGCACATTTAAACTTTCCCTTAATAGTCGTGTAACGATTGCCTTAGACTATAGATTCTTTTTTTAAAAGCTAATGTGAAGTTTCGTTCGCTTTTTAAACAGCAGACAAAAATATTTCTTATCAAAGCTGCTCTGATTCCTTTTTCTTTTATCTGCATTACGATCGAAAAAAATATGAAAATAATTAAACGCAAAAGAGAGGTTTTGGTGTGGTAATCCTCCAGAAGATCAACATGCATAACGCGTTCCATCGTGATTTATTTTGAATAAACAAAAATGTCCTAATGTGACTATAATATATTTCATTTTTTATTTGATCTTAAATATAAATTTATTTATTTGAAAACTTACATATAATACTTAATCTTGTTTTAACCCTTTTTTAAGACAACTGATGCTGGCTTGTGATATGTAAATATATGAGCACGTGTCGTGTTATTGTATGATATTAATATTAATTTAAATTATATGTCTTGTTTGTTTCAAGTTGATATATTTATTTTGTCCAATTTATGGTTTTATATTTCCAATTGTAATATTTTCATATCAGTATTTCGCATTTATTCATTATTTTTTTAGCATGAAGTTGGTTGTTGAATTGACTTGAAGCATTAATAAAGAATCTATAAACTGGAGTTAAGTAAATTTACCCTTTCGGTTGAATAAATATTTATTTTCAAATATCTTAAGATTTCTTTTGCACTTCAATTTAATTGAAATCAAATATTGGCATACACTCATTGTTTTATTGCAATTATTTTACGTTCATTGTCTGTCAAGTTTCTTTTTAAATTAGGCAAGTGCTCTATCTTAATCTATCCTTTTCTAGTTTAGTTTTAATGAATAAAACTGTTATATCTGTTATATCTGTTTTTTTGTGTCGTTCTAAGTTCAAAGATTCACTTATACAATATATCAGACTTACTATACGGTCAACTACTTTCTTTTGTAATGTTCAATAGTAGATTCTAATAAATATTTTTATACTACGATCTAACTAGATAGAAATTTTCACTTGATACACTTTTTAGGTATTTAATGTAAAACTTAATATAAAATGCCATTTACAACTTAATTCAAACAATTAATTAGTTAAACCATTTACATTAAAAAAACTTGTGGCACAAATCACTACAGATAACCATACTCTTTTGATCAACATTTACATGAATAGATTGATCGATGTTGTATAGCGAGAATTTCCTAAGTTTGTTTCATTTTACATATATATTAGTCGCATGACCGCCACATGATTTCAATATACAATTTCGATAAAATAAGCAAAAAGACAACATTTCCCACTTACTTTCCGATTCTATTTCTGTTCATATCATAAAATCCAATACACACACCAACACGAAAATCAAACACTTATAATTTGCGTTTAATAAATCTTGAACTATACTGTATGCTTTAATTATTATTATTGAGACAAGTCTATATTTTTATTTTCATGTTGATGAAACAATTAACTTTATGGGTAATTCTTTTACATACCGAACACTTTTCCGACCGACATATTTTTGATTTGGCTGAAACTTTTTTTATAGGTTTTATATCGAAAAAAAAAAGATATGCGTGTTCGAGGATTTTTTTTTTGGAAAATATAGCTGTTCAAAATTTCGTGAATTTCGTGATTTTTGGCTTGACGAGTTATTTTCAAATATTCATAACTTGGGTTCTATTAAAGAAAAAAACCTCTAGTTTATTTTATTTTAAAGTTAAAAGATGGTAGTTTACAAAAAAATAATTAAAATTAATAAAAGTTATTAACAAATTCCTATTTTTATAAACAAATAAAATGTTCAAATTGATCTTTAGTCATTGCCCCATTGCCAAAAATCACACAATTCTCGACATTTAGACCCGCTCTATTTCCTCTAAAAAAAAACAATCCTCGAACAAGTATATCGTTTTGTTTATATAGAACCCGTAAAAAAAATTTCAGCTGAATCCAAAATGTCTTAGTCACATTTTGTCCTAATCTTTTTTTTTTAAATAAAAAGTGTTGTGTTATAGCCTATAGGGTTTAGAATATGTGTTACAACAACACATAAATACCTTTTAAGACCTAGGTCCCACAACAACTTGCGTTCTAAGGCGTTGATGAACGCTTTTTTTAAACCTCTGCGGATTGAAGCCACCTGAGACTATGGATTCCGGCAAACTATTCCATTTGTATGCAGTTCGGACAAAGAAGTGTTTCTGCGATTTGCCAGTATGACGGCGCGGGATCTCGAACGTTTGACTGGTTGCGGTAGCCGATTTCCGAGTGGAACGGGGTAAGATCTGTTCGGTATGTAAAAGAATGACCCATACATCTAATTTTTTGTCGTCCCGCGCTCGATAAATTCATTCATTTCTAACAGTAAAATCATTTCTCCATTAATTAAAAATACTTTGTTTATAGGAAATGAAACGTAGAATACGATGGTCATACTAAAAACTCATTTCGTGGGTGGGGCGGCTGATGACTACAGATCGGTTTGTACTATTTATTAGTTTATAACAATAGCAAATTGTTAATCACTTTTATTAATTTTAATTTATTTGTAAACTACCATCTTTTAACTTTAAAATTAAACAATTTAGAGGTTTCTATCTTTAAGAAAACCGAAGTTATGAATATTTGAAAATAACTCGTCAAGCCAAAAATCACAAAATTTAGAACCGCTATATTTTCAAAAAAAAAAAAAATCCTCGAACAAGTATATCTTTTTTTTTCGATATAAAACCTGTAACAAAAATTTCAGCCCATCCAAAAATGTGTCGGTCAGATTTTGTCCAAATCTGTCTGTTCGGTTTGTAAAAGAACTACCCATATGCAGTACTGAAATTAGGATAATAAGTCCTTATTTTAGGGAATTGTTTTTATGGTTTTGATTCTTAATTTAGAGCCAGAATCGAAATAGGCCCGATCTTGCAGCTTTTCAATTCAGTAAATCTATCTCCTCGATCGCCTGGTTCGAACGCTAGGTTTTATGTAAACACCAAGCTCGATAAGGTTTATAACAATTTTATTGATTCTCAATTCAATATGCCGCATAGATTATTTCTTTTACAGCTTCAGATAAAATCCCACCATTTGCATGAAATATTCATTGGTTTTATGTAATACAACACCAAAAATTTGAATTTTTTTTCACCTATTTGGTGTGAGTTGTGTTGTGTTCATCCTTAATTTATAGCAGAAAATTTTTAAGAAATAAGATACTATTTTTTCTTTTGATTTTGACTGCTCACTTGTTTTTCATATAAAACATATGAATGAATATATAAAATATTTCTACTACTTTTCTTAAGCTTTAAGCGTAATTTTATTTTTGTCTCAAGCAAAACAAAATATATTTATATTGTTTTACTTTTTTACTTGTTCGTAAATTGACGTTCGTTGTGGCATTTCTTTTGATTTCTTGAAAGTAAAGAATGGATTTGGATTATGCATCAACACCGGTAAAACTAAAGTGTTAACAACATCTAGGAACATATACCTACCGGGAATCTGGATACTGGTGACTATGAAGTGGAACGCGTGGAAAACTTGAAATACCTCGGCTTTGTAGTAACATCGTCAAATGACATGCAGGCAGATATCAAAGCTCGTGTCTCTGCTGCATACAGTTTTCTCCGCATACTCAAAACTTCAGCGATCAAAACATTCTTTGTGGTCATGTAAGATAACACTTTACAACGTATTAATTCGACCTGTACTTACATTCGGAAGTGAAAGCTGGACACTGACTACCTCCGACTGTAGAATTCTCCTAGACTACCTCAGACTGTAGAATTCTATCTGGAGAGGAAGGTCATACGAACAATTTATGGTCCATGTAAAGTTGGTGAAAATCAGTATAGAAGCCGAATCAATCACGAAATTAGACAGTGCCTTGGATGCTGCGATGTGGTCTGATTCATTAAATCTAACCGGATTAGATGGTTTGGTCATGTAGAAAGGGCTCCAAAATTTGTATTTTATTTCAATAAAAAAAAAATATGATCCATCACATGAAAGGGGTGTAAAAATTAAGTCCGGTACACGAGTTTTACGAATTGTAACATTACACCAGTATGAAAATCTCAGGAAAGTGTTGTCAAACATTTAATATACATCTATACTTCTTAGCTTACGAAGTCCGAAATTTAGAAATTGTTCAAAAATTTTTGAATTATTCACAGCAAAAACCTAAATTAAAAATGAAATTAAAGCAACTAACCTTAATAACACGCAACTAACCTTAGGTAGTTTACAAATTTTGATCTTTTTTGTCTCCCTGACTAAAACCAAACTTTTCTTGTGGATTTTGACCTGCTGAATACGAATATCGTATTCTTTTTTTAGGTTAGCTCTTGTTTTTGAGATATATGCGATAAACCAATTTTTTCCTATGAAAAAAAGGTAATTTCGGTTTTTGGATTGCATATTATACAAAACAAACAAATTCAATGCATTAATGAAAGAAGTGCATAGTAAAGATACTAACAAACATTTTGAGCTGTTTTTCGAAAAAATCCATCAAGGATTGTGGAAGTTATACTCGAAAAAATTTGAAAAAATATCAAAAATTTACGTTTTTTAAAAAATTTTCCATATTCAGCGCCATAAATTTTGAACAAACAATTTTTAATTTCTTGGAGCTTGTGGTAAATTCAATTCCCTTTATTTAAAAAAACACGAATTTTGGTGCAGGTTGCACCAAGTTATTCAGATTTTCCCAAAAACGGCAAAACTAAAAATCTTGAAAAAAAAATTTTTACTAAGAGTAATTTAAATTATGCAACATAATTGGTTAGTATTTAAGTTGTTACTCGGATTTTCGAATAAAAACTGTGAGCCATTTTGATTTTTCCTTATTTCAACCGCGTTTATGTATTTTTTCTTTTTTTTTGTGCTGCATCGTAAATAATATTTTACAAGATCAGTCGTTCTCAAACATCAGTTAAGAATTCTTTTAAATTAGTAAAGTGTAAAGTTAAATTTATTTAAATGGCTTCTCAAGAAGTTTCAAGTGTAAAAATAGTACAAATTCATTTTGTTTTATTTGTGAAATTTGCATAATACACCTTGCTAAAAAAATCACTCAATATATAAGAATTGCATACCTTCATTGCTTTGGCATAAAACTGAATAAAGATAAACCGTGGATACCGAAAAATAGTTATGTCAACTGCAACTTAACATATTCAAGATGGTACAATAGCGAAAATGTTCATTTAACGTTTTAACGACCAGGTTTTGACCATAACTCGTAATTTTAACTCGAAAATCTGTATAACAACTCATATATAAATCAATTATGTTGCAGAATTTAAATTATTCTTAGCAAACATTATTTTTTCCAAATTTTGAGTTTTTACTTTTTTGGGAAAATGAATAACTTGGTGCAACCTGCACCAAAATTGATTTTTAATTTAAAAGAAAGGGTATTGAATCAACTGTAGGCTCCAATTAAAAAATTTACAATCATTGTTTGTTCAAAACTTATACGTTGAATATAAAAAAATTTAAAAAAAACATAAATTTTTGATTTTTTTTCAAATTTTTTCGAGTATAAAGCAGGCTACAGACCTTCAATCAATTTGTCAATCAATTCGAAAACGAAAATAAACGAAATAAAATTTAGTGTAAAAATCCCCTAAATTTTATTTCGTTTATTTTCATTTTCAATTGATTGACAAATTGATTGAAGGTCTGTAGCCTGCTTAACTTCTAAACTGTCTGATGGATTTTTTCAAAAAATAGCTCAAAATGTTTTTAGTATCGTTACTATGCATATGTTTCATTGATATATTAAATTTATTTGTTTTGTAAAATATGCGATCCAAAAACCGGAATAACCTTTTTGCTCACCGAAAAAATTGGTTCTTCGCGAATATCTCAAAAACAGGAGCTAACCAAAAAAAATGAATATGATATTCGTGTTCAGCAAGTCGGGTTTTATTTAGGGAGATTTTTCTTGTAAACTAGTGCAATTATCGATATTTTAAAGAAAAATTTTAAGAGTTTAGTGCCCCAGCAAAATTGTAAACGTACCAAGATAGAAACGTGTGCACTTATTTGTGAGCACTGGCTGACATAACATCAAACTCATGCTTGTGATACCAAAAATAAACGGCTTGTAAATTAAGATTCAATTTAATTTCTAGAACAAGAAAGCAAAATTGCTGGAAAAAACATAGGTACTCGTGGAAAATCTAGTCAAATGTGAGATATTTATTGCTTAATCAGCTTAACATATTGAGCTGATATTTAAATTTGATTGATTTTGAGAATGTGCTCCACAATAACACTTCCAAATTGACTGCAAAAAAGACAAATTTATTGAAATTAAGGTGTAACTAAAAAGAAAACTAAGCAAGTGTGTATACTTAAAATAGTACCGTTATAACTTATAGGTTAGAAAATATTCAACAAACACATTAAAGTTTTTTTAATAATGCATCGCTATTAAAACACCTCTCACTAAGAAGCATACAACAAAATGAAAAAAAAAAAACAGAACCACTCCTATAAAAATAAAATAATCCAACAATAAAAAATAATAAAATAAAATTATATAACTTGTAAAAGGGCATTTTAACGCATTCGTAAGAAAATATAAAAGAATGTGAATAACCTCTACAATAGTTATAGAAAAATGTGTTTAAATCAAGATGTCATCACACTACAAATAATTATAAATTTAACAAATTATTTGCATGAATGAAAAGAAACTCTTAATATGAAACGACATATGTATTTTTTTAAAAACAAAATAAATTTAAATTACATAAACTTAATTTTTAACCTTGAATTTAAGTTGTTTACTTAATTTTAACCGCTACTAACTAAAAGCTTATGACAAAATGAATTTTAAATTATATTTTACGAATTCGTTAAAAAAATTTATTTATGTATTCAAATATGCGGTTGTAGAGTTGCTGGATATATCAGTGTTTTGTTTTGTATCTATACAGATATTAACGAATAAATGTGTTTGATCAAAATCAATTTTTTTTAAATTTTATATATGTACACATAACACAACGTTCTGAAAGAGTGATTATATTTATGGTTTACAACGACGTTTAAAGACTCTAAAAAAGTTAAATTAAGAAATGGAAAAGAGGAAGGCTAGAATGGTGTCAGAGGTAAAAATAATCTAATTGTTTGCATTCTATGAAAATTACACTAAAAACGATTTTTTTTAACTAATGAACACAGTGTATATATTTTGTTGTATAATTTTCATACAAGGAAAAAAAACAAAACAAAAAAAAATAAATTATAAGAATTGTGTCATCGTTTTCGCCAATATCAAGTTTTTGTTATACTTTGTAGTAGTAATTATATGTCATGGTGGTTTTAGATATAAATATTATACCATTTCGCGTTAGCTTATTCAACAGAACAAATTGTAGATCATAAAAACATAGGAAGCTAAATTATATAAAATTGTTAAATACTGTGTGACGGCAAGTTCTAAAATTTAATATCTTATTGTGTTTTAATAAATTGGACGAAACAAGATAATTAAGACAAATAAAGAAGCAACAGGACAAATAAAGAAGCAACAGAGGTTTAGATGCCAAACAGCAAAACTACTTGGAATATATAGTATTACAACGGGTAATGGCTACTTGGGTATAATTAACATGAGTCCGGTTTTTTAAGATCGTTTTAAACGTTAGTTATACATGTTTTCCAAATACAAAACATTTTGAATTGTATGCTATTAATTACTTCATACCACCTTATTCCGAATTTGATAGCACATGACTGTGATTTGATAATGGTAACACATGACGATGACTGCACGTATACAACAAATCGTGATAAGAATTGTCTAAAGCGTTCGAGAACTTGGTTAATAATGAAATGCATGCAGAACTTTCGACGTATCACAGCGGCGATCATATAATGGGAAAAAGTACATCTAGAAAACTTGACTATTTTAATAGACCAAAAAATTACTTCATTACAATCAATAACATTACACTGCATAAAATGTTCTATCTCCAATCGATATGATGTTTTACCTCAACCTAGTCGCAAGAGCGACTCATCGAACCGAAATTTATTTAACAGTTGTACAGGTTAGAATGGTGCAGTTGAGGCAACCGCACTTTATTTTTATGTGAAAATTAAATATAGTTCAATCAATGTCTAATGCTCCATAATGCTATCGGGTCTACGTGCTCCTTCCTTGTACGTGAGTTAATGATCCAGGTGTGAAGCGAGTCACGTTAAAGTCATCGTACCGTGCTGATGATCGTTTAGTTTGGTACCCATTCAAATAGCTCAATCACGAAGGAAACCGCCTGGATACCAAGCGACCTCCCGATGTATTTTGATTTTCCAAGTTGACAGGGCTCTGACTTGGTCGACCTGCTTTCGACCTAAAAAGGGGCTGGCAGCATCTCGAGAGAAGTACCTCAGGTACTACCACCGCCTAGGGAGGTAGCCACAACCTTAACGACACTTAGTGAGGTGGTAAATATGGTTGTGGAAGAGGTGGAGGATGCTGTTGCAGAATATTGCAGTAGCATCGACGACGTGGAAACCGAGGAGGATGAGAGGTTGTTGATGGATGAAGAGGCAGATACGCCCGCTCTGACAACATCTAGTGGAGGCGGCAGGAAGCTTGCGCGTGGCCCAAGTGAATGTCCACCACGCCATAAAACCGTCAGCTGTGGTAATCACGACATTCACTTAGAAAAGCTTAGGGCTCACGGAACCTTGGATCCAGAAAAATTGGGTGAGGGGTCTTGCAAATAGCGAGGTGGATTTAGTATGAGATACTAATGCAAACTCACCAAGAGCGTGCAATCTGATTACATTAATGAATGACATTAATTATATTTGTCTTTCAGATTTTCTTGCTAGGAACTTTGTGGTCATATCAGCTACTATCACACTCGGTAGCATTCGTATGGAGTAATGATACCGCCTACAGAGAGAGGTACAGAGGCTGGTGAAATGATGCAACAAGAAGTGGACTTTAGCCGTCGGGTATGATGCAAATGCTCACAACGAGACATGAAGAAGTACGAATACACACCAGAGAGGTTTGTTTCTGTTAGAATTTTTAATTAAAGAAAACCTTAGCGTGTTTAACGTCGGAAACACACCCACTTTGGTTATAAGACAGGAAGTGTTAGATTTAACGGTAGGAAGTATTAAAGTAGGACAGTTCATAAAGAACTGAAGTCTCAAATGAACCCTCCCTCCCAAAGAATGATTCTGTATGAACTGGATAGTACGAAAGAATCTCCCGCGGTTCGGAACTCCAGAGATACAAGGTGGGATCAATTTGAAGAGAACTTGAGAGAAGGTTTACAGTTTGTAACGGTTAGAGGGACAGTAGAACACTATAACGCACTGGAACAAGCTGTAGCGAAGGTAAACCTGGCAATTAGGTAGTCCTGGTGGACAACAAACAAGTTGTTGTCTGTGCCTGTCTAGATATTGAAGGAGCATTCGATAACACCTCACATGGAGCGGTCAAGAAGGCTCTTAGTAAGAAAAAGGTCAACATTACCACAACTGACTGGATGTGTGAGATGCTGAAAACTAGAGTAGCAGAAACCAAGGCAGTTGATTGTAAAATCAGTCTTGGCGTCACTAGGGGCTGTCCGCAAAGTGGGGTCTTATCATCCCTCATGTGGAGTGTGGTGGTGGATGAAATTCTGGTTATATTAAGTAACCAGGGCATTAAATGTCTTGGGTACGCGGATTACATTGTCATTATCGCCAGAGTTAAGTTCGAAGAAAAAATATGTGATATTGTACAGAGGGGACTGAATCTGGTAGACACTTGGTGCACATCTGTGGGATAAAAACTCAATCTGAGTAAAGCTAAGTTGGTCCCGTTCACTAAGAAACATTCCATGAAACCCATCATCATGAGGGGCTCCATAAATGAATCTGGACAGGAGACAAAATATCTGGGAATAATTCTCGATAGCAAACTCCTGTGGAGAAACCACATGAAAACAGTGGCAAGCAAGACCGTAGGAGCTCTGATGATATGCAAAAACCTTGCGGGTAAAACATGGGGCTGTAGCTCAGGTAAAATAAGGTGGATGTATACCATAATAGTGAGACCCCCCCTAATTTACGGAGCAGTCGCATGTAACATCTGCACAACGGGAGCAATGAGCACATGTCCTACCGAGTCAATGGAGATACTGTTAGGACTGGTTCTACTCCACTGAGATTTAGCAAGGGTAAGGCAATCGAGAAATTCTTTCAGAGGAGAATCCCTTGCTTGAGTTTCCAAAAGCCGGAATAATTAAGGAGTTCGACTTTGATAGGAAATATACATCGCTGTTGTGCATAAATAGCGGAGTACAGCAGTGACTTCACTACGTACCATCTGGGTAACGACGTTATCAAATGGTACGCGGATGGTTCAAAAATCGAGTTAGGGGTTGGCACAGGAGCATTTCGACCGAAAACCAAATGCTTGGGCGAACCCTTGGGCACCAACCAAAGCTTCCTTCAAACTGAGATATTTGCAATCGAAAGATGTCTAAGCAAACTTTAGATTAGAAAAGAAGTGTAAGAACAAAAGAATTGCCATCTTAGCGGACAGCCAAGCAGTAGTTAGTGCGTTAAGCTCATTCACCATCACATCCAAAATTGTTGGAGACTATGTGAGCGAGCTAAACAAGCTTGGGAATAGTAACAAAGTAACAGTTCACTGAATACCTAGTCATGCGGGTATTACAGCTAATAAATAAATTGACAAATTAGCAAGGCGAGGGGTGCTTTGGGGATTGGGTGGATTGGGAACAAACGACATCAAAGAAAGGTGAAGGTAGTATTAGGGTGGGGTACACTAGATCATTTTGTGCGCAGTACAATATATAATCACCGAATTTCATCTAATCTAATCAATGTCTAATACTTCTGTTTTGAAATATTATATTCATGATGTAAGGCCGAAGTCAATTTCTTTCATGGAACGGATCGTCGCAATAACTCCCATGAAATTATTTGAAAGCATTTTTGTCTTTCGAATAATAAACTGTTAACTTCGGAATGAGGTTGACAATAAATACGTTAAATGTTTTTTTAGTGTACACTTAAAAACACTAGGCTTCAAATCCTATTTTTTCATGGTTGCTTTGTTTTAAAAACATTGCGCACTAGAGCTTTTTCCTTAAACTTTAAATCGTTATATTCAAATCGTTACAGCAATGATAATTAATAATCTGCAGTAATTATGTATTAAAATTTGCTCCAAAAATAATAATAATTCAACTATGTACAGTAAAAATAACTTAAAGACAACACAGAGCAATCTTGATTTGCAAAAAATAACAATTATTTAAAGTTTTCGAAGTAGATATTAGTTGATCACAACTGGCAAGTTTTTTTTCGGGAAAAAAGGGCTTTTACATGAAAATACCATAGCAACTACAATTTGTTATTTAGCGAAAATGATTTTACCGTAGTGGAAAAAACAAATTTTTACAGGAGATTAACCTCAACCTTATTTTCATTCAGAGTTAATAACTTAATATACTGTGAAAATTTGTTTTTTTCACTAGGATAAAATCATTTTCGCTAAATAACAAATTGTAGTTGCGATTGCATTTTCATAAAATAGAACTTTTTCCCCCGAAAAAAACTTGCCAGTTGTGATCAACTGATTTGTACTTCGAAAAGCCAATTTAAAAAAAAACCATCTAAAAGTGAGTCGCCAATAATCTAACTAGTGGAATTTTCCTCGATCATAAGTATCTGACGAGTGCCATCATCAAGGAATAGTTCATAACAAAGATTGAGGTTGCTACCGTTGACTAAATGCAGTTATCCGCCAGCATCCCGTAAATATTACCGTGGCTTGTGATATCTGATTGGTATATCAACATCCAGAATTTCAAAAAAAAACACGTCATGCAAACCTGTCATGGCTATAAATTTCAGTAATTTGTGATACAATTAAAACAAATGAATTCATCTAACAGAAATACAAGCTCGTCCAAATTTGATTTATGAAAATAATATATCAATGTCAAATTAATGAACGTTAAATTACGAATTTCCATTACTTTCATAATTAGGGCAAGAATAATTAGCAAATCATTTTGTCTATCCTTTCATATGTCAGCATATTTAGAAAGAATGACATTTTAAAAAGAGCCACTAAAACAAGTTCTACAAATAAACAGCAAAAAAAATGTTATTACATAAAAAGTAAAATAAAAATACGATTGATCACTGTAAAAAAATCCAGTTACATACAAAATCATTTTCTTCAATTTACATCATTATCACTCATTACCTTTATGAAAAAAAAAATAATATTCCGTTTCAGTAAAACTACAAAACATTTAAAACTAAACCAGTAAAATTACAAATCCTTTAGCTGGGTACAGATCAATAAAAATTTACGTGTGCGTTGAATTTACTGTACGGCGCAAATATTTACGGCGCAAATTTGCAACACACAATCAATAAATAATTGTGTTGTGCGCGCTGTACTTCTTGTTCCGTCTGTGTGTGGTATTTTTGCGCGAAATCGATATCACTATTCACTATACACAAATAACATGTATGTTTTTAAAACTTACGTTGAATTCCTTGTTTATGCAATTCTAGTTTAATCAATCTTTATTACAAATTTCAGCTAAACGTATTTATTGATTTTGCATTCGATTTATTTAATATACTTATAAATGACAAACGTCAAATGTTAATTTTTCAACACACAAAATTTTACGTCCACATACAAATTTTTTGTGGCGCAAATCCCTTTGATGTTCGCGAGAAAACCGACTTTGTATGGTTTGTGTTTTTTGTGTGTGGCGAAAATTTTTGTGTGTGGCAGAACGTCTACACTGAACGCACGCACACAAAATACAACACGCACAGCCCACACAACGTAAATTTTTATTGATCTGTACCCAGCTTTTGAAACTAAACCAGTAACACATTTAAAGGGTGGTGCAAGATTTAATTTCCATTCTATCATTGTAAAATGTTTGCTTACGCCTTACGGTATTCGTGATACTGAAATGTGAAATAAACCAATTGACTTAATTTTTTACTGCGTTGGAGTATTTTTTTAAAAACGGTTTCCAAAAATTCGCTATTTTTAAACATCTGATTTTATCATGAAGACTTTTTGATATTTCTTGAGGAAAAAATTAAAAAAAAAACGTAAAGGAGTAATCAAAATAAAAAGGTTTCCAATAAAATGATTTTATCAATTTATATTGTTTACTCCCAAGTTTTTTATTATTGAGTGATGTCGGAAGGAAATCAAATTAGGTACTATTCAAATCTGGTGTGTGAAACTAATTTTTTAGTTCGTTACAAATAAGTGTTTATTTTTTATTTTTTTTTTAATCATTGGATATTTTAGCATTAATTTACTATTCAACCACCCTTTTAATTTTCATGTTGTCATTTTTCACTAAACTAATTAAATTATTTCATTTTTTTCTTACAACTGTTAAAATTAAATGCATATAAATTAAACTAATAAACTAAGTATAACTGCAGTATTTAAACATTAATTATTTGTAGTATTTATGGCTATAGGTTCTAAATTCAGAAAAAATCGATAGTTATTTTAAGTTTTTTTATAAAACTGTTAGTAAATGAGTACCGACAGGAAAAACAATTAAGTTTTTAAAACATAAGACCTATTCATAACTGGATTCTATAGCTTTCAACTGAGAATTCAATTTCAATAAAATTTCAATAAATTAGACACCCAATAAAAAAAAAATTATTAAACTGAATGTTTTGTTTAATTGGGAGAGTATTGTTATAAAAATAAATAAAAAAGAATGCCGAAAAAGTATTACTACTTTTCTTTTACATATGAAATGATAAAATATAAAAATATTATCGTCTCTAAAAGAGTGAAGTAAAAAAATAAAAACTTCGCTCTTAGGAGTAAGAAAGAAATAAAAAAAATTAAATCTCGAAAGAAATTTTAAGCAGTGTTAGAGCGCATAAATAAAATAAAATTATAAACTCTGGAAAAAGTAATTAGTTCTTTCTGTTGCAGTTCTTAATAATGTTGCAAGATTGATCAAAACAGTTTACGAAAAATTTTCAGATGGAATACACATTGTGATGAACTGAAAGAAAATAAAAAAACTTACTGGAATTTATAAACTGACTGCAAAAAGCTAACATGCCTGAACAAAATACTAGTCGGGATGTTGATACAATGGTGTGGCCGAGTGCACTGCAAAAGTTACAAGTCGATAACTTTTTGACAGAAATTATTTGGTTGAACTACGATCGATGTTTTGATCACAGTTTTAACAATAATTTAACGGTTTCAGCCTTTTGGGAAATCCCCACAATTTGTTTAAAAAGCACCTCAAGCAAGGTTGTAGACGGTCAAATAATTCGTCAAACACCTAATGCTTGGCAAAATAATTGATCGTCTACAGGCCACATTACAAGCAAAACCAATTCGAGCTTATAATAAAACATGGCGAACATGTAGTATCAAATATTGCTCGTATTCATAACCAAACTAAATTTGTCAAATGAATAAAAAACTAACAAAAGTATTTACTTGATTTTGTCTTTCTTGGCCATACATATTCATCACATAAGAAGCCTTTCTTGACTTCACAATGTTGGTCACATTTAACATGGAACTGGCTCTTCTGATTAAGAAAAGCGAACTCTATCAAATGTATCAGAACTAACCCATCAATCAATCAAATTTTGTTCAGTAGACGGAAGTCAAATTTATGTTAATGTAAAAAGAAATATAGAAAAATAAACAAAAAAATTAAAAAAACACCATTTTTTCGAAACGAACTAAAAAGGAAAAAACAAGTTTTGCATTGATACAACAACATTATGTTGCAAAGAAACAAATGATATGTTCGTACAAACTTTATGTCTTTTGTAATTATATTTTCTTTCAAATTGTAAGAGGAAAAAATATTTAAATAGTATTTGAAACACCTTAGCACAGATGCAAATATTAGATCTTTTACTTGTAGTAATTTTGATAGATAAATAACTTTTCGTTCCCATTTTTTACATAAAATAGAAGTGGGTGGCGCAGTCAGTATAGAAAGGGAACAAAGTTTGTGGTATCTTGTTAGAGATTAATATTTAGTTATTCCCACATATTTTACATATGTACATTTGTTTCTTTTCTATATTGAATGCGTCAATTATTTCTATTTTATGTGGAAAATAGGAACGGAAAATTGTTTGTATATCAAAATCCGGAGATCTCTTTATTTATTTATACAAAGTTAGGCATTTTTAGTGCTAATTATAATAAAATATAAGTTAACGTCTTTGAATATCCGAAGATACCATGCCAACTAGGGATTAGGGTTAAGTTTGAATAAATTAAGTTTCTTTAAGAAATTTATGAACGCCAACTTTAAAGTTTTGAGGATTAAAGCTATCGGGGAAAACCCATAAGGGTAAGGCATTTCAGAGATGAGAGACTCTGTTTAAAAGGTCACGTTGAAAAGCAACAGTTCTGCACCTTTTTATATGAACCGTAAAAGAATGGGCTACAACAACATTTGCTCTGGTGTTACGCGAAAGGTTTGCTAGCTCAGGTAAAATTGATTTAATCTCTGTAGAAGTTCGTTCATCCATAATGTCCCGACTGGAAATTAGTTCAGGGAACCCGGATTATGATCAGATCCGGATCAGATTTTCCGTAATACGGCCATCTGATCAGTTCCTGATCAGCGTACAGTACCGTTTCCCTTGATCCGGTTATCTGATCAGTTTCTGATCAGCGTACAGTACCGTTTCCCTTGATCCGGCTATCTGATCAGTTACTGATCAGCGTGCAGTACTTTATCCGTTGATCCGGCTATCTGATCAGTTACTGATCAGCGTGAAGTACTTTATCCGTTGATCCAGTCATACGATCAGTTTCTGATCGAAAAAACTCATCTTATCCGATGTCCTGAACTGGATAATAATACAAAATTTAGTTTTTTACCTGATCCATTCTGTATATAATATATTGCTCATTAAACAATAAATTCGTTATTAATGGTATAACTGAATTATTATTTTGATTATATTATCGACGTCATAATAGTACATTTACCCGAGCAGAAATTAGTTAGGGAAAACCTGAATACAGTCAGGTCGTGATCAGGGCGTGGTCAGTCCTACAAGGGCAATCTCTATTAGAGCAAGCTGATGTGGGCCTGTTTAAGGCCTGATTTAGAATACCCTTTTAGGGTTAACCTTATTTGAATACATCCGGCCCGGATCAGGTTTCTCGTATTTGACCCCTAGCTGAAATTACAATTGGTTAAAATTCATTAGAGTATTATCCATTTTAGAAATATATAGTTAAAATCGTTTCATGTATATTTTAGTTATAGCTTCTCGGCTGAAAGACTATAAAAATAGTGATTAAGGTGGTATGTATGTTTGAATTTTTTCCATTGTAATTTTTTTATTTTAATTTGATTAATTTATGTATATAATATATAAATATATATCAGGGTCTGGACCGGATATCCCAATCAGGGCCTGATCCGATTATCCCAATCAGGGTCTGATCCGGTAATCCCAATCAGGACCTGATAGGGCAAAAGCGTTACACTCATGATCAGGGCCCAATCAGGCTGTCCTACCAATGCCTGATCCGGGTTACGGCAAACCTGATCAGGGCCTTACTTGAGCCCTGACATATTTCTGCTCGGGTACTTAACTTAAAATTTTTTTGTGAAAAAAATTTTCTCATTCTTCACGAATTTTGAATAACTTTTTAAAAAGTTAATTATAATATACTTAACTGTAATAATTAACTGTAGACTGAATCTATTTAATTGTTTAATATTTTGTACTTATAAGTACAAATTTATTGTAGAATCGAAAACAGCATTTTCAAACTTACAGTTGTGAGGGATCTTGCTTATTAACCTTAAAGCATATAATTTAAATTTTTATCTTGCATCTCCTCTTTACTCAAGAATTTCCAGATGTTTTTTGTTAGCAGTAATTGGTGAAATACTTATTATGTTGCTCAAAAATTATTCTATTTGAAATATGACAAGTGATCTAAAGCAGGTATGGGTGAAGTTAGTTTTCGAATCCAAACTTGGATCCATACCTTCATAAGAGCCTATGTGACAAAGAGTTTTATGATACCATTGGAAAAATCATCAATAATGCCAAAACTTGGACTAAATAAAATAAAAAAGAAATAATTAACAAACTTACTGCTAAATTTATAAGCATTTGAAGTGTACTTGAAATTATGAACAAAATTAAGGAAAAATGGTAATATTTTTTTCATTTATTTAATGTCAAATTAATATTTAAGAACAAAATTAATTCTAAACCTTTGAACGGATCTGGTATGGTATGACCAGACCGGACATGAAACTGTTGAATGGATCCGGCATGGATCTTTAAGATAGATCCGGAATAGATCTTTGAAATGGATCCGGAATGGATCTTTGAAATGGATCCGGAATGGATCTTTGAAATGTATCCGGCATGGATCATTTAAACGGATCCTGTACGGATCCTATATGGCATGACGATTTTTCATCATGTCCGGATCAGGAGGCCTGATTCATCCCTGATCAGTCTTCAGGCAATCCTGATCCGGATCGGACCCTATACTGATCCAATTTCTAGTCGGGGTATTTATAGGAAATTGTCAGATTAGCAACATTTCTTTTGTGCTATAAGGAATCAAGCTCATTAGTAAGAGTTGAGTTGCCAATCAATTTAACAGCTCTCCGCTGAACAGAATCAAGGCACTTCAAACTAGTAAAAAATGCTCCACCCAATATGTGGGAACAGTACTCCATACAAGGTCGTATAAAAGAAGCTGTTCGCTATTGAAAAATTTTCGGTATCGCCCCCAAAAAACCTAATTTTTGAACAGCGTTCTTAGCTAGGTTAAAAATATGAGAATTCCACTTCATATTGTTTTCAATATGATTCTTTCAGTATGATTCAATATGATTCTTTCAATATGATTCAGATTCTTTCTCTACAAGATCTTTAGAGTCAAACTTTAATGGAAATGGATTAGGTGTGGATAATCTAGAAAAATGACAAACCTGTGTTTTACTCGTATTGAATTCAACACTATTAGGAACCACCCAATTCAAAATAGTTTTAAGAGCTTCGTTTAATGAATCTATAATATTTGATCTACTTCCCGACTAGCAATTTCTTCAGGTATGCCCTAATATGATCCGGGCCGGATCAGGGTGTAATAAGGTAAATCCTAATAGGGCATTTACATCCGATCCCTATCAGAAATCATACTTGATTTCACTACTAAGGCGTATTTGTCCTGATCCTGTCCGGATTTCAAATGCCTATATCATCCCTAGTAGTAAGTGCCGTATCAGAATCATATCTGATTTTTCAATTAAGGTATGCCCTATTTGTCCTGATATGAGCCCTATTTCATCTTAATAAATTTCATTTGGTTAAAATTCACTAGAGTATTAACCATTTTAGATATACATAATTTACGAAATTTGACATATACTTTAGTTATCGCTTCTCTGCGTTATGAATACATGTAGGTAAGTATAAAGTTAGATTATTTTGATAAACATTTTTTTTTCTAATGTACGTAGTAATAATTTTTTTAATTTATCTAATGTATGTTGGAGTAATTTCCCCATTTTAAATGATCCGGTCTTGGTCCGGTTCTAGTACGGCTGTCTGATCCGGTTTGGATTGAGGCGTTACATTACTGATCAGAACCTATTCAGTGTGCCTGATACGGTCCCTATCAGTAGTAGGGAAAATCGTATCCGGTCCAGATCTTACATAAGGCTAGTCGGGTTGGTGACAAAGCAGAACCCTGAGGAACTCCTGCATTAGTTAAAAAGATATCCGAAGAGACACCATCAACATTGACTCGAAATTTCCGGTCGGAAATGAAGCTTTGTGTCCAAGAAATAAGTTGCTCATTTAAACCATAACATCTTAGTTTGCAAATAAGATTGTTGTGCCAAACTTTGTCAAATGCTTTGGATATATCAAGGGCAACACTGAAAGTTTCACCATGATTTTCAAGCGACTTGTTCCAAAAATGAGTGACAAAAGAAAGTAAATCTCCCGTCGCTCTTCCTTTTCGGAAGCCATATTGTCTTTCATTAAGCAATTTTGAAGACTCTAAGAAGCTCATTATATTAAAATTAATGTAATTCTCAAAAATTTTAGACACAACCGATAAAATTGAAATAGGTCTGTAATTTGTTGTATCAGTTTTACTCTCCTTTTTAGGAACTGGTTGTACGCTTACCATTTTCCATATTTCAGGAAAAACGCCTTCCTTATATGACAAATAAAAGATTTTAGTGAGGATTGGTGCTAGCTTCCTAGCAAATGTTTTAAGAATAATTGGAGGAATACGATCTGGCCCAGATGGTTTGTTAATATTAATTTGTAAAAGCATTATCCGAAAAATATTTTAATACAATATATAATTTCTTTTGAATTACCATTAGCGCGTTCTATTAACTAGCGTATAATAACTAGCAAGAATTGGTTTGTATCAAAAAATGAAAAAGAAAGTATAACTAAGCTTGTAATGGATAATGCGAAAGAAAAAACTTAGCCCCCAATGGTAGTACTTTCGTATGAAAGAGCCCGACTAGCAATTTGTTCAGGCATGCTCTATTATGATCCGAGTCGGATCAGGATGTAATAAGGTTAATGCTAATAGAGCATTTGCATCCGGCCCCTATCAGAAATGATACCTGATTTCATACTAAGGAATGCCGTATCTGTCCCGAGCCGGTCCGGATTTCAAAGACCTAAATGCCGGACCAGGACCGAATCAAAATCATATATGACTTTCAAATGAAGGTATGCCCTATTTGTCCTAATCTGAGCCGTATTTCATTTGAATAAATTTCATTTGGTTAAAACTCCCGAGTATTATCCATTTTAGATATACATAGTTTGCGAAATTTCACATATATACTTTAGTTATCGCTTCTCTGCGTTATAATTAAATACAGGTAAGTATAATGTTAGAATGTTTTTATAACCATTTTTTTCTAATATATTGTAACGTTTTTCTAACCTTACTTCGAGTTGGCCTTACTCTCAATTCGATAAACGTAATTCCCAAATCCCCTTCTGAGTTCGATCACTGATTAGTAAGCAAACACACCAGGTGTTATTAAGTATTCAACTCCTTAATTGTTCTACAACAACAGGAAACAATACAGCAAACAATATTCTTAACTAGAATATTCTTTCAACAGCTTCAGAAACTCCAACGGTTGATTGTAGAAATTTCCAGTAACACCACGGTCAAAATAATACACAAAATATTTCCACTCAATAACACTTATAACTTTATTCACAAAAACTAATTTAAAAAATCACTTTTATAATTTTAGCTTTACCGTCGCAGGTCTTAAATAAAACTAACTAAACCACAAGAGGGAACTCCTTTTATATACAATTCTAAATAATTTCTCGCGTATTCTAGGAAAAACTAAGAAAGGTCTAGAATAGAAATCTACGTTATTTCGATATATTTTATTTTATGTTGACCCAAGTTCTAAGAATACAACAACAACACTATTCGTTTCATTAATTTGTTGTTGTGTTTTGTTATGATTTTGCTATAAGCGTAACAATATGTAGTAATAACCCGAGCAGAAATTAGTTAGGGAAAACCTGAATACAGTCGGGGCGTGATCAGGGCCTGGTCAGTCCTACAAGGGCAATCCCTATTAGGGCAATCTGATGTGGGCCTGTTCCGAGCCTGATTTATAATACTCGTTTAGGGTTAACCTTATTTGAATATATGCGGCCCTGATCAGATTTTTAGTATTTGACCTCTAGCTGAAATTTCAATTATTAAAAATTCACTAGAGTATTATCCATTTTAGAAATATATAGTTAAAATCGTTTCATGTATGTTTTAGTTATTGCTTCTCGGTTAAAAGACTGTAATGATAGTGGTTAAGGTGGTATGTATATTTTAATTTTTTCCATTGTAATTTTTATATTTTAATTTGATTTATTTATGTATATAATATATAAATATATATCAGAGTCTGATCCGGTAATCCCAATCAGGACCTGATAGGGCAAAATTGTTACACTCATGATCATAGCCCTATCAGGCTGCCCTACCAATGCCTGATCCGGACTAGGGCAAACCTGATCAGGACCTTACTTGAGCCCTGACAAATTTCTGATCGGGAAATTTTCTAATTTGTTCTAATGTATGTAGGTAGTAGTAAATTTCATATTTTAAATGATCCAGTCATGGTCCGGTTCAAGTAGAGTTGCCTGATTCGGTTTGCATAGTTTGAGGCGTTACATTACTGATCAGGGCCTGATCTGGCGTTATATGTAGTAGGGATAGCCGTATCCGGTTCAGATCTGAACCTTTATATAATGCTGTTCGGGAATCCCGCTTATTATCGTAATAGTATACCAGGCAGTTAGGGAATAGGAAGCAGCGACTCGGGTTGAAGGACTGGCTTATTTTTTGAATATCGCCAATATATTCTATTCATGGTTGATGAAGGAAAACATTTTCTACTGCCCTTATCGTGGTTGGACATACTCCATATATGTCCCTAAGCGCATTTTGCATTTCAAAACAAATAATTTTAATTTTGCTTACATGTAATGCAACATCTATACTACAATCATTGAATATTGAATACTTTCATCTTCCCGGCTAACTTTCGCGACTTATATCCTTTCGATGCCAAGGCTATTGGTTATGCGAAACTTATTAATAACGAATCAAAACCACTTGTAGAATGTACCAAAAACAATGTCCAACAAATCAATGTTTTAAAGAGTTTGAAGGGATCGCTTAGAAAACCTTGATAGTTATTTAGGAGATTTTATATTAAATTTTTTGAAATGGTTTTTTATGCATTTCTTCGATTGGAGCCAAGGATGATACATGTTTATTCGAATACTGGAGAAATAACAAAAACAAAATTGGTGGAATTAGTGAACGAAAACGGAACTGTGATGATAAAGTCATCCAACCTGAATATTGGAGAAACGTTAACGTTTAGTGAAACATTAGACAACAATTTATTAAGTTTTGATAGTTGGACATTGATCTGTATGCTATTTTAGGAGAGAACTCTACTTTAACATGTAGAGTTCGATAGCTCAGTAGCATAGCAGTTGAAAATGAACATTAAACTCCAAAAAATTAGACGATAAAATTAATAAAGGTTTGCCAATACCTTCAAACTAAATTTAATTTAGCCAACATAAAAGCTTGAACCAATTTCGTGTATACGGCAGAAATTGCTATCAGTGGTCTCATCACAAAAATGGATCAATAATTAAAATGGGCAAACAGTAAAAAGAAGAGAACAAGCGACAAAGGGAGGAACAAATTAAAAATAAACAGAATTATTATTCGAATTCTGGAAAGAGAGCAAAAAATGGAAATAGTAACAGCAACTGCTGATGGTGATCTAGAACTGGAAATACTACAACAGAGATGATGTATGCTGGTTTAGCAAGATAGATATACAAAAATTTGTGGAACCAATGATGATCAACGCGCGAGGACTTTATTTCCTCCATGAAATAAACTCATTGTGTAATAAATTTGTATATGATACTTAAACATTTATTTAGTTAAGTTTTATATTATTATATTAAAATATGGTGTTTTATTATTTTATAATCGTTTTTAGTTTATAATTATCTTAATTCTAGATTTTATTGTAATAAAAAACAATTTCTTATGTAAAGAATAGCCTTAAAAGACTATTTATTTTATTTCATTCAAACAGCTACTAACCTATACGCTGAGATATATACATTAAAAACATTAAACGATCCGCTTTAAACGCATAAAATTTCAAGGCGATTTACAATATGGCTCCAGCAGTAAATCTATATTCTTTTTTAAAATTGGCATACACATTTGCTAAATGTATGATCACTACATATATTTTGAAAGCAAATATAAATCTAATAAATCAAATCCTGATTTGTATATCAGAAAGTTTGTTTCTTTATAACCATTATAGACATTTTATAACAGCCCTCAAATGCTTAATACAAAAATAGCGATTCACAATTGGGACTTTTACTTTATAATTTAAGCACATTAAATATAAAAATGACAAAAACGTGTAACATGTATTAACGGAATCTCATGCGAGAAATGGGTCGGGTCATTCAGATTTTATGGATATATTCATGTAATTGTTGAAGCTTTCATATGTTAGATGCAGAAAAAATTATTCAAAATTTTTAGGTTTTTGGGTCTAAAACTTTTAGAAACGCGTAGACTGGTTCGACAAACTTGTTTTTTTAAAATTGAGACTAATCCCATAATAAGAAATTGCTGAAAAATTGATAATAAAACCGAACCCAACACAAAAGTCAAATCTCACGTTAAATAAAAATGTGTAAACTGTAAATGAAAAACGTTTGCTATAAAAATAAGACCGTTGACAAAGAATATTTTACAAATATGTATAATACAAATAAAATACAAACTACACAATATAGTGTCATTCAGTTCTCTTGAAAAGAATAGAAAAGAAATTAGAAATGAGTAAATAATCATCAAATAATAAATTATTAAATTAATAAAACTTAAAAAAACAGAAATAAAATTGATTATAAAATACAAACGACTTATGAATCAACCTGTTTATAAAACACATACACATAAAACTCGTAAATAAAATTGACGCTAGATATAATCATTCGCCGGTGCCGGTTTTTTATAATTTTTTTTCTGAATAATTATTTTCTTCTTATTTTTTCTTACCGGTCGGCAATATGTATTAATCACTCACTATACTAACTTACACTGTTGTGCAACAGAGAATCTGGTTTGTTTTGATTTCATTTATTTATTTTTCTCTATCAAGTGTAAAGTTAAGCATGTTTCTTACAACATACAGATATTTTCTTAGACATAAATATAAAAAAGAGATATGGATGTGTATACTTATTGTCAGTAAATTTGTTTTTAATATTTGACTGCGATAAAATAAGATTTTTGTATGAAAAAATGTTAAAATCAAACATCATCTTGACCTAATCTTGATATATTACAAGTTCAAATTCGATGAGATTTCACAGATAATAGTCTATAGAAGAGTAGAAATTTTCTATTGAAACTCCTTCCTTCGATACTCTATTTTTCGGTAAATTGTCAGTTCAAATATAGGAGGAAAAAAAGTGGATCCGACACTTAACATAAATTCAAACTTTTACGGAATATATAACCTCAAATATCGTTAAGATTTTTAAAATACTTATATAAATAAGAAAATTTAGACAAATGGATATTCAAAACGAAGCGATTGTATAGTGTTTTATGAAAAAACGCAAGGATAAAGCTTCTTCTTCTTTCTTGCCTTTTATTAAATATAATGGAACTAATATTATATTAAAAATCTCACTATTTGGTTTCGCTGTTGCTTCACCGGTGAGGTTGGCGATTTCTTCTCAGCGTCATTCTATGTGTGATTCGGTTCTGAATCATTTTATCCCTGAGGTCGAATTGTTGCTGCTGTTTTTGCATTTGTGCTAGCCAAGTGTTCTTCTTTCTTGCTTTCTTGACATATGCTGATTCAATGTGAGTTGCCATTGCCATTTGAACTAGATTATCTCTTGGTCTTCTTTTCGCGTGACAATACCAATTAATTCTACCGTTTCTAATCTACTCGCATATGGGAGTTTTGACATGAAGACTGCCTAGCATTTGGTTACTTTTAATGCGCTCCAATTTAGTCACACCCGCCGAAATTCTTAGCATTTTCATTTCAGTAGCAGTCATCTTGTCTTCATGAATCTTGTAAGTGGTCCAACATTGAGATGAGTAAGTTAATGCTGGGCGTATTATTGTTGTGTAAAGCTTTCCCTTTAGTTTCATTGGCATTTTCTTGTCGCACAGAATAAACGAGTTCTCTTTCCATTTTTGTCAGCCGACACTCACTCGATGAGCCACATCATCATCGCAAGAAGTATGGTTATTCACCATGGAATAAAAATATTTGAGCTTTTCACAAACAGTTAATTTTTCCCCATTTATATAGAAATCAGGTATTGGTGAGTCAATTCCGGAGTTGTTGCAAAACATGTATTTAGTCTTGATCACACTCATTATAAAATCATTATCGTGCAAGATCGGTACAAACTTGTTGAGAACAGTTTGTAGCAAAAGAGGATCATTGCCTCTAAATGCTAAATCATCTGCAAAGTCGATATCAATCTCAAGTTCTTCGTGTATTGAGTTCAAGAGGAAATTCAGGACAACGATGAATAGTGTTGGACTAAGGACGCTCCCTTGGTGAACACCGACCCTAACAGGAAATTCGTCTGAAATTCCGGATGGGCATTTTACTTGAGTCGATACGCCTTCATAATATCAGTCACCATTCGTACGTATATTTCTGGGACTTTCTGCGATCGAAGGGTTGTCCAGATGAGATCCCTCGGTACTCGATCAAACGCCTTTTCTAGAGGCGGGTGCAGGTCTTTACCAAGTGCAGGTCTTTACCGGCGTCCCTATGTTTGTCCATCATGATTCTTACACTCTGGATAGTGTCCATTGTTGACCGACCCTCCACAAACCCACAGTAATTTTGCGGCAAAACAATAATCTTCTGCAGTCGGTTGTTTAATATTGTCTCGAATATCTTCATAGAGTGACTCATCAATTTCAAAGCTCTATAGTTTCCCAGTTTACGAGAGTTCCATTTGTTCTTATAAAATGGCAGGAGGTAACTTTTCCTGAAGACAAGCGGCATAGGATCTCCTTTCTTGATTTTGTTGAATAGAGTAGTCCGATATTCGATTCCGATATCACCGCAGTTTTCTTCCAAAACTTGGAAGGTATCAAGTCAGGTCCGGCAGCTTAATTACGCTTCATTTGCCTCACTGGACATTCTACTTCCTCCATCGTTAAATCTGACACTTCTTCTTGGATATAATCAACTGTATGAGTAGCCGAGCGCATAAACAGAGTTCCATTTTCATCTTCGATGTACAATTTTGTTGTCTGAATTTCACGCGCATTTCTCCTTCTCTGGGCTGCAAGTTTAAATATATTTGCACCATGTCGTGATCCTGAGTGCACTACTGGCCCTTGTGTGGATGCTATTTCTTCTAACTTTGGATAGAAACCTTTTGATGCCACAGCTCTTGCTCTTGCCACTGCTCTGGAAGCCTGCTTCTTTGTCTGATCATAAATGATTTTCAGCTGTTCCCTTTCGGCTTCACTAGAGTTACACTTTGTCCATGCTTTAAAAGCTGCATCTTTCTGCTTGATACCATTTTTGGTTTCCTCTTCCACCACCATGTTTCCTTAGCAATGTGTAAACGTCCTTTTGAAACTCCCAGGAGGGTTTTGGCTTGCTCAAAACATTCCATAACAGCACCCCACATTTCCTCTGCAGTCATTTGTTCGTCGCAATCACAGATCAAAATGTCTTTCAAATATTTCTTAAACACGTCCAAGTGCACCTTTCCAGTTTCCTCTTCCAACTTATGCCATTTGATCTTCTCCATTGGTTTATCGTTGCATTTACGATTTACTTTGAGATTAAACTCGGTTAGTAACAGGCGATGTTGCTCCACAGTTGATTTTACGATGATTACCTTACAGTCTTTAACTCGCTTTTTCATTGCTTTCAAACAAACATGGTAATCTATCTGAGTGCTACGGCCGCCACTGCTGTAAGTTATCAAATGTCGCTCTTGCTTCACAAACATTGTATTTCCTGTCGACCGACAAGTAGCTAGAATGTCAGCTCCGGTTTCATTTCTAGTCCGATATCCTTTTCCACCATGAAAATCTTCATAATTTAGATTTGATTTTCCTACATGCCCATTGAGATCTCCCCCGACGAATACAAGTTCATTTTCAGGTATAACTCGCAGAAGAGTGTTAAATTCGTCCCAAAATTTATTTTTTTCCTCTTGTGACAAGCCATTGATTGGGGGGCATAAGGGCTCACAATATTCCACACTTCTCCGATCACCAATTTCATGCTCATAAGTCGATCACTTGATTTCTGGATACTCACGATATTTCCTTGCAGCCAAGATGCCAATATTATTCCAACAAAGATAAAGCTTATAAGGAAATAGAACGGAGCGTTTTATTCTGTATGAAACTTTCGGCTTTTAGTATTTCTTTAAGTACAGACAACACAAATACATTAAAAAAATCAAAATCCATCGACAATAATCTATCAATCGCTATAATATTCATAAAATTATGGATAAACGATAAATTGATATTGATTGGAAATTTCATTGATATAAAATATAAATGTATAAGGAACACGATTACCACATTTTGTCATGTTATTTCCGTCAACCATAAAATAAAAAAAAATCACTAAAATAAGTCAAATAATAAAATTTAATAAATTATATATGGCAACATATGCACACAAATAACTATCACTTTAAATTATGATTAATTATAGCATAAATTATGAATCATAGAATTTAATTTTCTATATAAATGTTTGCATTTCTAATTAAAAATAATTCGGTTATCATTTTTTTAATAAAAAACACGGGTCAGAGATTAAAAAAAATTCAACGTTTAATTATAATTTTATAAATTTTTGTCAAATTAAGCATAACCAGAAAAAATTAATAAAAAATGTACATATTGACATCGTGAAATATAATAGTTTTATCATATATGTCAAGATATTTAGAATTTTAATTAAATTTAATTCTTTGTCAATTGTCTAATGAGGGTTAAAATAACAGCTTACGTATCGGCATAATTGTATCTCTCTAATATAATTTGAGTTTCTTGTCAGTTATCTTACCTGAAAATAAAAAAATTAAATATTAAGAATTTGAGCTTTGTATTTGTTGCTACTTTCAAATATACATTTTTTTAACATGTGTACTGAAGCTCTGGGCAAAAGTAGTTCAATTAAATAATTTTTGTTTTTGTTAAATTTATTTGACTTCATTTCATTCGGTTTGTTATTTCTGTAAAGTCGTGATTTATCAAACTTTCTTCCAAATAATAATCAACACAACAATTGACTTACGGGCAAGAAATATAATGCGCGATCATTTTATATTTATCTATCTACATAAAAATAATCATTATTATTGTTTTACATTTACTTTATTGGTTCGTACAACTATTGAATTTTGTGATAAATTTGTGTTTGATTTCATGATCATTTCATACTGTGTGGCATAATTGTGGTGATAGTTTTTTAATAGCAGTTTAAAGATTTAATTAATGAACTCATGCTGTTTTTAAACAATGACGGCAACTGAAAGAAATTCGTTTTCCGATAAAACATAATTTTTGTATTTTTAGTCTTGCGTGGAGCATGCCATCTTTTGGCATGCAGAACAATTTTAAGGCACGCATGTTACAAAAATTTTGTAAAACAACAAAATAAGAGGTAGTACCAAAAAAATTAATTTAAACTTACGTTAATGTCGAATTTATGATTATACACATATCGGAATGTGTCAAATTTTTGATTATGTATGGTACAAGCATTAGTTTTTACATTAAAAATGGTTATTTTAGAAAAAGATGTTCATACGCATTTTTAAACACAATTTACCGAACTGTAACAATTATATAGAGCAACTCCACGTCCCCGCATCATCGATGTTCCTGGCCCCCTCTGATTTCGATAAAATTTCATATATAGATAGCCAATGACAAAATAAAAATACCATTTCTTTCAGAAAATAGTATATTATTGAATTAGGGGCTAAAGTTGTACTTTTTGTGTTGAGTCTATAGTTTGGAGGCCGACCGTAGACGAGGCCGACAATTATAGACGAAACACAAAAAGTCACTTTAGCTCCGAATTCAATACACTATTTTTTCGGACAACGTTTAAATTTGTTTAAAAATATGAAATTAATGCATCAAATTTTTTATAAATATGTTTTAGGTAATAAGTTTTCTGAAATTAATTTTTATTGATTTTGATTCATGAATGAACTGAAATGCATTCTGTTTGGAACAAATTAATAATATCATGTTATTTTACTTTACTGCCGCCATAAATATATGACAATTACTTTACTGCCGCCGTAAAAATATGAAAATTACTTTAAAGCCGCCGTAAAAATATGAAAGTTACTTTACAGCCGCCAGAAGATAAAATAAAAATGGCGTTACTTTTGCAGCCGCCGGCTAAAAAGTAAGAATTTAGCTACTCCTCAGCGGCAGCAAAGTTAAACTTTACAGCCGTTTGCCGAAAAAAAATGTTTCATTAATTCTTAATCCAAACTAAAAATTGGGATTAACGATGGCATAATTTCTCGTTTTAAACATAATATTTTTACAAAATTTTCATTTCCGTTTTTTTTTTTTTCAATTTTTTCTTTAAACCAATGCAGTGAATCATCTGTTTAACTCAACCCACCGGAATTCTTGTTTTATAGTAATTAATTGACCATTTAATTATTTTAAAAATACAAAAGTATTTGAGGGTGTGGATGCTTTTTACAAAATTTATCTTTTCATCCATCTATATCTGTTCAAAATTAATTATAAATACATTTACCTGAAACATGTTAAAACCAGTGTTGCAAAACGAAAAAAAAAATCGTAACGTTATGCGTTTCGTTTTTATAACAGTATATTTATTTTTTCGGTACGTTATTTCGTTATAAAACAGAAAAATATTATATTTTATTATGTTATAACGTTATAATTACGTTATTTTAAAATTAAATGTAATGTTTAACAGATTAGTTTTAAACATTACAATTTAATTTTAAAATAACGTAACTATAAAATTTGACTCATTTCAAATTCTTTAATTTTAATAACGACACCTTTTATTATTCACTATTGTTATATATAAAAAACAATTAAAAAACAATAATTTTAAAATTTTTAAGTATATATATTTTTTATAATTCACACTACTATAGTTTTGATCTCGTGGAGATCATCGACGGGCGTAGATATGTAACTGACGTAATTAAAATTAAAGAATTATACAATGGATTATTCACGTCACTTCGACGAATATTTTGAAATCATTTCATATTAAAAATAATTATTTTTACCAAAACTAAGCAATCTTATCAGGAGTTTTCACAAATCTGATAGTTTGTTTATAACTATTAGAGTTGCTTTTAATAGATCTTCAGATTGATTTCTCGGCCAGCAAAAAAATATTCTTTCTTAAAATTATTCAAAAACCTGTGATGCAAAACGGCTACTACAGACTTGAAATTATTTAAAATAAACTTAAAATTGTACAACATTTTATTCCCGATTTATAGTCGGTAACTTTAACTTAACGTTAACTTAACGTAAAGTACAAATGTATGAAAATGCACTAGAGCATTTATAGTCGTTAACGTAAACTTAACGTTAACTTAACGTAAAGTTCATTTCATTCTATCTTAAAGATTTTGTTAAGGATTTGTTGACGTTTGGTATAAAAACTGAAGAAAAGTAATATTTAATTGCAAGTGTCTATAAAAATAAAATTTTATTTTTTAAAAAATGCAAAGGATATAAAAAGAGCGACTTTAAAGCCAAATATTAGCAGAAAATTAATATGAAAATAAATTTTTTTATTTTTAAATTTTGTATCAAATGTATGTTTCGAATTTTATTATTTTAAATTTTGATTTTAAAATCAGTTTATTACTTTTAAAGAATTGATTGATTTGTAACATTGACTACAAAACCATAATTAATATCAGATCAAACGTCAATGAATACGTAATTTCTTACCGACTATAAATCAAAATTTTTAGATGTCTTAAGTTAGAGTTAAGTTAAAGTTAACGTTAAGTTAACGTTACCGACTGTAAATCGGGCATTAGAACTACCAAAATCTGTAGTTTAAGCGTCCGCAAAAATTGATAAAGAGCAGATAAGTTGGATTTTATTTCACCGGTTTTTGCGCTTTGATTTTCATATACATAATTATAAAAAAGTCACCCGAAAAACGAAATAAAATATTGAGTTATCGTTACGTTTTACATTATTGTAACGTAGTTTAATTTTTAAAACGTTATGAACGTAATTATTACTAATAACGCTATTTCATTTCGTTATTCCGTTTTTGCGTTACGTTACGAGTAACGTTTTGCAACACTGGTTAAAACACATTCTGAGAAGTAAATAGTGGAGAAAATGATGCGAAATAAAATGCATGTTATATTGAAATCATATAATAATTAACTTTTTATTCTAGGTTATGCAATATTCTAGGTTATGTAATGAAAAACAATATACATCCATTATTAATATAAAATAAATTCACATAGCATATTAACGGCTTATCTTAAAAAGCACAGTTTTAACGGAATTAGAATACATTTTTGTGAGCAATGTTTTTTCATCTTTAGGTATGAACGTCCCGACTGGAAATTAGTTCAGGGAACCCGGATTATGATCAGATCCGGATCAGATTTTCCGTAATACGGCCATCTGATCAGTTCCTGATCAGCGTACAGTACCGTTTCCCTTGATCCGGTTATCTGATCAGTTCCTGATCAGCGTACAGTACCGTTTCCCTTGATCCGGCTATCTGATCAGTTACTGATCAGCGTGCAGTACTTTATCCGTTGATCCGGCTATCTGATCAGTTACTGATCAGCGTGCAGTACTTTATCCGTTGATCCAGTCATACGATCAGTTTCTGATCGAAAAAACTCATCTTATCCGATGTCCTGAACTGGATAACAATACAAATTTAGTTTTTTACCTGATCCATTCTGTATATAATATTGCTCATTAAACAATAAATTCGTTATTAATGGTATAACTGAATTATTATTTTGATTATATTATCAACGTCATAATAGTACATTGATACTTAACTTAAAATTTTTTTGTGCAAAAAATTTTCTCATTCTTCACGAATTTTCAATAACTTTTTAAAAAGTTAATTATAATATACTTAACTGTAATAATTAACTGTAGACTGAATCTATCTAATTGTTTAATATTTTGTACTTATAAGTACAAATTTATTGTAGAATCGAAAACAGCATTGTCAAACTTACAGTTGTGAGGGATCTTGCTTATTAACCTTAAAGCATATAATTTAAATTTTTATCTTGCATCTCCTCTTTGCTCTCGAATTTCCAGTTGTTTTTTGTTAGCAGTAATTGGTGAAATACTTATTATGTTGCTCAAAAATTATTCTATTTGAAATATGACAAGTGATCTAAAGCAGGTATGGGTGAAGTTAGTTTTCGAATCCAAACTTGGATCCATACCTTCATAAGAGCCTATGTGACAAAGAGTTTTATGATACCATTGGAAAAATCATCAATAATGCCAAAACTTGGACTAAATAAAATAAAAATAAGAAATAATTAACAAATTTACTGCACTCAGAAAAAAAACGATGCGTTTCTTACTTATGCGCTATTTTTTTTTTTTTTTTTTTTTTCCTTTATCTCCATTTAGGAGCATAGGGCGTCTACTAGACTGGACCATCTAACTCTGTTGGGGGCAATCGCTTTCAGTTCACCCCATGTCTTGCCAATTTGTTTTGCTTCAGCTAGCACCGTTTTCTTCCATGTCATGGGTGGTCTTCCAACTCTCCTTTTACCTTGTGGATTCCACTCTAAGGACATCCTTGTTATATCTTCGACTGATTTTCTCAGTGTATGTCCTATCCATCTCCATTTTCTTTGTTTTATCTCGGTCTCAATGTCTAACTGCTCTGTCTGCCGTAGAAGTTCCTGGTTACTGATGGTGTTTGGCCAGAAGCATTTGATCAGTCTTCTCAGGCATTTGTTCACAAACACCTGTAGTTTATTTGTGATCTTTCTTGTTTGTTTCCACGTTTCACACCCATACAGCAGTACTGACTTGACACATGCATTGAACATTCGTAGCTTTGTCTTTCTTGACAGGACGGATGCATTCCAGATCTTGTGAAGCATATTGAACGTATTTCTGGCTTTGTTAATACGCTGACTGATATCTTCTTCAGTCCCGCCTGGTTTTGCTACAGTACAACCAAGGTACACAAATTTGTCAACTTCGTCCACTTGTGTATTGTTGATGGTAATTGGTGTTATCGTTTTGGTGTTCAATCTCATAGCCTTTGTTTTTCTGATATTAATGTTGAGACTAGTGATGTAAATGTGTTTAATACTATTGTATAATACGCGGTATTAAACGTATACCGTATTGTCCAAAACGTAGTAAAATACAAAGTATTTTATTATAAAATTGTTTTCTATTGTGGTGGCATGGCGCGCGAATCAGTAATCTGCCATTTTATTGAGTTTTCGCGTGGATTACTTGAAGAATTTATAACTGCAAAAATATATACTACTTGGTTCTTGAATATATGAACGACATAGAAGAAATTAATGAGTTATTGCCCCTTGTTACTAACAGTTAGAAACGCATTCTTAGTGATTCGCAAATTTCTATGGCAACAAAACTGTAATATCAGCAGAACATAAATTTCAAACATCGAATGCTGCATCATTACTATTCACCGTTATAGATTTTTTTTTATGCAGCAAATCAAAGTTATGAGCCACGAACTCATTCCGTTCCACTCATTATGAGCTATGGACTCATGGACTGTCATTCAATTTTACATCTTTGAGTAGTCCTCTTTCTATACATTCAAATTTATCAACTAAAACACCCAAATCTCAAAGCTCATATTCTGAAACCGATGGCAGCTATATTGATTGTTTAACTTAGTGGCAAAGAGTTTGTGGCTGTTCGGAATGTTGCATCGTTCCGCATATTCCACTCTAACAGTCAGAAATATTTTTCAATCTCTTTCAATCCTAACTCATACTGCAAGAAGTATTTGTCTTACAAATCAACGAGGCGTAAACTTGTTTATGTGAAAAACCGTAATTTAAATCTTCAACAGTTTATCGATGGGAAATGATAAGTTTTCAATTTAAATAAAAACATAAATACAATAGCTCGGCGCGAATGAAAGTGATTAATATTGAAACTAAGCAGAATCAGATGAATAAATAGATCGTATTAGCATTGGTTTAAGAAATATAAATAAAGATAACGATAAGAAATCCAAATGTCGGGCAGTTATTTAGAAGAAAATGAATTAGTTGTGATTGATGGAAGTAATTTTTTGTTGTTATACCACTAACACTGTATGTCGGCTATTGCACTTTTGTACAAAATATACGGTATTTTATTTTGTATTATACAATGTATAATACGCTGTATTATACAAAAAAATAAAATACCGTATTTTAACATCTCTAGTTGAGACCGACTTCATGTGCAAGGGTTGATAGCTCTGTATTTTCTGCTGCATGTCCGTATGTGTGTGTGTAAGTAGACAGATGTCATCTGCGTAGTCTAGATCATTGAGCCGTCCTGTTGTATTCCATTGGATTCCATTTGGACTTGCATCATCGAGCTTTCTCATGATACTATCTAGTACTATTAGGAATAGTAGCGGGGATAGTACACAGCCTTGTCTCACTCTTCGGTGGTTGTAGTATTCATCACTTTGCTGTCCTTTGTATTGTATTCTGTTTGCAGCATCCCGGTACATTTCTTTGATTAGATCAACTATTTTCTTCGGGATGCCCATTTCACAAAGTGTCTTCCATATCGCGCTCCTGTTAATTGAGTCGAAGGCGCGTTCGAAGTCCATGAAGAGGAGATACAATGGTGAATTCCATTCATTTGATTGCTCAATGATGATACGGATTGTGTTGATATGATCGGTACAGCTTCTTCCTGGCCTAAAGCCAGCTTGTTCATTTCTTAGTTTCATGTTAATTGATGGAGATATTCTTTCGAGAATGATCATTGCTAGTATTTTCATTATTGTGTTGAGCAGAGATATACCTCTCCAATTTTTGCATTCTCTTAGATCACCTTTCTTTGGGATTGTTATGGTTAAACCTTCTTTCCATTTGGTTGGTATTTTACCTTCGTTCCATACATCAGCTAATAGTGGTGTTAGAGCTTCTGCTGTTGTGTTTACATCTGCTTTGAGTAGTTCTGCTGATATATTATCTGTACCAGCAGATTTGTTGTTCTTGAGTTTCTGTATGGCATCTCTAACTTCCCGTTCCGTTGGTGGATGGGTGCTGATAGTTTCGTTATAGTTGTCATCCGGAGACTGCAAGTTATTTTCTTGTTGGTGGCAGTTGTCTTCGAAGTATTCTTTCCATCTATTTAGCTGTTGTTCATGAGTTGTGAGGGTTTGACCAGATTCATCCTTTATTGGTGGAGTGTTTGTATATTTGTTGGTGACCTTTCTCACGCATTTGTGTAGTGTGCGCATATTTCTATTAGCTGCTCCTGTTTCCTTGCCATCTTTTTAACTTGTTTTGCTGTGCTTTCATATTTGTTGCGGATCTCGGTTGTGTTCTGGTGACACAACTGCAACTTGAGCTGTCGACGCTCTTCAATTTTCTTCCATGTATCATCGCTAATCCATGGTTTCCGTGATTTGTCTTGGTATCCAAGCACATCTGTAGCAGTTTTGACGTAAGCTTCTTTAACTTGTTCCCATTTTTCATCAGTGCTGGTGGTTTCGTTGTTTGGTAGATTGAGCTGGAGCGATTCTTTGAAGATGTTATTTGTATTTTTGTCGCTCAATCTACTGATGTTAAATTTCCTCTGACATGACTTGTTGTTTTGTTTTACAGCAGCTGGTTTAATTTTGAATGTTGCAATTACCAGTTGATGGTCGCTGTGTATATCTGCTCCTCGCTTTGCTCTGACGTCTTGTAGTGAGGATAGAAACTTCTTATTCACCAGTACGTGATCAATTTGATTCTTGGTTCTTCCATTTGGTGATGTCCAAGTGTATTTGTGTATGTTCTTGTGTGGGAACTTGCTGCCTCCTATGAATAGTTGATTTGTGACACAACAATCGATGAGCCTTTCTCCATTATTGTTACGTGTTGATTCTACTGCATGTTTGCCCATGACTGATTCCATTCCGGTGTTGTCGGTTCCAATTTTGGCATTGAAATCCCCTTGTATTATTTTGATGTCATTTCGGTGTGCACTAGCCAGTGTTGCTTGGAGCTGTTCGTAGAATTCATCTTTTGTCGCATCATCAGCTTCTTCGGTGGGTGCATAGCACTGTATGATCGTTGTGTTTCTAATTTTCGATTGGAATCTTGCTGTTATTATTCTGCTACTGATTGGTTTCCATTCGAGAAGTGCTTTCTTTGCGTTAGGTGTTGTTAATATTGCTACGCCTTGTTCATGTGTGTTGGATTTACCAGAGAACATCATATAGTTTCCTTCACTTGTTGTTAACTCTCCGCTGTTTTTCCATCTTACTTCACTGAGTCCTAGTATCTCGATGTTATATTCTTTCATTACTTTCTCAACTTGTGCTAACCGCGATGTTTCTATCAGAGTTCTGACATTCCAGTTTCCTACTCGTGTCCGGGTACGATAGCTAAGGGTCGATATTTTATTATTCCGGTTTGTTTTGCTTTGTTTATTTCTAGTATGCGTTTCTTTAATCATTTGAATTTCGGATTCACCTTTCGGATTAACGGGTGATTGGGCCATCGAATCCTAGCCAGTTTCCAGGGCTGCTGGATAAGGTATACTGGCATACCGTGGGCGAGATATTCCTGCTTCAATGTGATTCAATCATATTTCCATATTTTTTCTGGTGAAGTTCCCAAGCGGTCACCCGTTTAAGTTCGCACCCTTCCCAGTGTTGCTTAACTTCCTTGTAATTGATGTTGTTGACTTATGCGCTATAGTAACTCCAAAATTGTAAACATAACGTACGTTTTTCTAAAATTTACTAGTGCAAAGTATTTATAATTTAAGTAATATTATCCTGTGCCACGTTAAAAAGCAAAATTGGAATTGTAAAATTTTTGAAAATAAATTTACTACTGAAACAGTAAATTTTGAAAGATGAAAACAAAGTTACCTAATGGTCGTTACATTTACTTAACAATTTTGTAAAACATAACCGTCGAAAAATGCTAAATTTACATGGCAAATAGTGCTAAACATACTTATACACACGCGTATATATAATCCACTATTTACCCAAAGAGATTAACTTAAGTATGCTGGAAATTGCTTATATGATACGTGCTTTTTACTAAGGCATCTTTAAATTTACGTTTTCATAGTTTGAAAATTACGTATGACTTCGAGTATTAAAGTAATATAAAACGTAAATTTTACTTAAAATAATAGTAAAATTTACATATGTATAGCTGTCAATTTATGCAGCACATGTTCTTACGTTTTGGCGTGGTGTTTTGTTTGTTTACTAATTTTGAGAGATATATGTATTTCTTTTTTTTATTGTATTTTATGTTTTGCCCTATAGCTAAAAATCTAGATTCAAAAAAATCTTTTTAGGGTGAAAACTCACTTTTTTTGACCAAATAAAACACGTAATGTCAAATAATAAATTGATCTGAGAGCAAAAAATGTCAGAACAATGTTTTGGCAAAATGAATTTGACATATATATAATTGTTATTTCTGTGTTACCTTAGTTACATTATTATTATTGTCGGAATAAATTTGAAATGTTTAGGTCTATATAATTTTAAAATAACTACAGTATCGATAAATTGAAATGCTGTGAAATTGAATTTTTATGAATAAAAAGGAATCATTTTTATGTTATTTTAAAAAAATAATAAAAATGTAATAAAAATAAATAGTGGTCAGTCTGTGAATCGAACCCTCGAACGTCCTAATCTTAAGCATCAACATAATATTCATAAATAAATTGATGTAAATAATTATTTAGATAGACGAATGGTTAATGCTGCTGCCTTGTACACAGAGGTCTGGGGATCGAATCCGGGTTAAGTCCAAAATAAATATTAATAATAAATAGCATTTTATCTTTACAGGGCCCTTCTTTACCGCTGTTAATCATTGCCGTGTATAAAATTCTCTCACTCTGAATTGATAAAAAAACGATTAATAATTGCAAAAAAAACTAAATTTTTTTCATTTTTTTGGTGAGACAAGATGGTAGCATAATAGTAGCATAACAGCGCAAAATGTTTTACATGCTTTTAAGTAGATTTTACTTAGTCAATTTTGTTTAGTTTACTTATGCCTCCGCTGGCTCAATTCGTACGTCATTTTAAGTTAAATTTACATATACTTTACGTTAAATAAGCTATCTTTTTTTTCTGAGTGTTTAAATTTATAAGCATTTGAAGTGTCCTTGAAATTATGTACAAAATTAAGGAAAAATGGTAATATTTTTTTCATTTATTTAATGTCAAATTAATATTTAACAACAAAATTAATTCTAAACCTTTGAACGGATCTGGTATGGATCTCTTGACCAGACCGGACATGAAGCTGTTGAATGGATCCCGGCATGGATCTTTAAGATAGATCCGGAATAGATCTTTGAAATGGATCCGGAATGGATCTTTGAAATGGATCCGGAATGGATCTTTGAAATGTATCCGGCATGGATCATTTAAACGGATCCTGTACGGATCCTGTACGGCGTGACGATTTTTCATCATGTCCGGATCAGGAGGTCTGATTCATCCCTGATCAGTCTTCAGGCAATCCTGATCCGGATCGGACCCTATACTGATCTAATTTCTAGTCGGGGTATGAAATGATTGTGTACCTTATTGGTATAGCCTCTCTGTATCTTGCTTCTAGTCGTAACTTCATTTCATTATAATGATTTTTGCTGGTATATGCAAAATTCATTGTTGATTGCCATTTTCTTGCATATTCATAAAGATCCATTGGAGTTTGAATAATATCCTTGTTAGACAAACTATATCGATGAGCACCTCGTTTCAATGTATCTCCTATTCAATCACACGGTCCTTTTCCATGACTGGTAGCGTAAAAGTGTCACTCTACGTCTATATTAAAATTTTATTTGTGGTAGCATAGATTTATAAAATTATATTTATTTTTATACTGAGATCCCGCACCATCAGTCATGTAGACTATTTTTTCAATAGGATATTGTTCTATGTTATTTTTATAAAATCAATCATTTGTGATATGAAGAGATGCACTGCCACACTATCATGTCATGCCAGTTTTTTTTCCACATTTTCAGCACATTCCATACACTGCAATGAATGACATTCATCTTGTAATTTACCACAGCTAACAAATTTTATTAAACTTTTGTAGTCTAGAAATTGCTCACTACCGAAACAACTTAATTTTGAATATTGAAAGATTAGTTTCAAGTTTTGATGGATTACACATTACGAACTCCCTGGGCTAATTTTACGCATTCATCAGGTCGAAGACGTGCAAATTTTGAAAATCATACTTTTAATTCTGGAAACTTGCACTTAAACTCAACGTATGCTTCATTTAACGTGCATAGCAGTAACCGTTTTTGGAGAAATATTCGTTCACTACCACGTTTTACAGATATCGTATCACGTTTACCTGGCATTAATCTGCTAATGGAATCATTCGTATAAAATGTTTTTACTTCATTAATAGTTTCTTCTGGTAGTTTTTTATCGGCATTTGGAAATGATGACAGCGCTGTGGATTGGTTTATTTGATCTTTCTTGCTTTTTTCAATTAAGTGACGTGTTGCTTCTGTTCCAAATAAGTTTTGTATTTCTTGCACTTTCATATCCATTACATATATTATTTTTCGTTTCTCCATATAATCGCCATTTTTAAAGGACAACTTGAGATTCTCCATAATATCTCGATAATATTTTAATTGCACTTTTATTTCATCAGAATAATCAAGATTTTCACCAATTAAAACATTTTGTATGTTTCTACGCAGTTGCTCTGATTTATCGTTTCCATACTCAAATCTGCGACATAACCGCTTTCGATTAATAGGTGAAATTTGATTAGATACAAATGGTACGATATGTTCATTTATCCGGTTAAATAGCTCATCACGTTCCATATTGACTATCGTTGGTGATGAAATAATATCTCGTATAACGCTTGGTCCGCTGATAGGCTGTGGCTGTACCTCCAATATTTCATCACTCGAAATTGATTCTGTATCACCTGTATTTTCAGCTTCAATACCTCCAGTGGAATTGATCATTAGGAAACGAATTAAGACGAACAAATTCGAATTTGCGTATGTAAATTAAACACAAAGTTTATCGAACGTAATTTATTCTGAATTTCAGGTGTAACATTTCGTAAGGTTTTTGAAGCTTGCCGATACCAAATGGTTTTAAACAACGATATTTACTCGTGTTTTAAAAAAACTTATTTTAACTATTAAAACACTTTGAAGCTTCTTTGCTAACACAACACTAATACTTTTTAACAAGATTGACAAATAAATTTAGTAATGATGCTGTACGCTCAAAATATCTCTAAAGACTATTCTTTTCATTACTGCGCTCGTATTTTATGAAGATTTTGTATTATCATTAATAGGTAATAAAGTACGGTACTTGATTTGTCCATGAATTTAAAACTAATTTCGGACAGGTAAATGGATGAAAAGATAAATTATGTAAAGAGCATCCACACCCTCAAATACTTAATTTGTATCCTTAAAATAATTGAATGGTCATTAAATTATAATAAAACAAGAATTCCGGTGGGTTGAGTCAAATAGAGGATTCACTGCATTGGTTTAAAAAAAATTGAAAAAAAGCGGAAATGAAAATTTTGTAAAAATTTTATTTTTAAAACGAGAAATTATGCCATAGGGAAATTTTTAGTTTGGATTAAGAATTAAAGAAATATTTTTTTAAATGTGATAAAAGTGAGGGTACCTCCAACAGCGCCATCTTTAAAAAAATCTTTTAAGTTTAACACACTTTTAAAAAATTATTTAAAAATTTTAAGTAATTTTTTTTATAAGTTCTATCAATTACCTTTCCAATGAGCTATAAATGACTTAAATCGATTTAGTTAATCGTTAGCAATCGATATTCAAAGATACTCATGTTTCGCAAACCCCTAAAACTTTGCCGCCACCCTGTGTCATCCCTAGAGCGAAATTTAATTTTTTGAAAGAAATGGTATTTTTATTTTGTTATTGGCTATCTGTATATGAAATTTTATCGAAATCAGAGGGGGTCAGGTCACATGCTAGAACAAATGCTGTTGCGATGACGTGGAATTGCTCTATATGTTTAAAACAGAATGCCCCTCGATATTTTACGATTACCATATACATAATTTTACCAGTCTTCATAAATACATTGCGAAGCATTTGTTTTTTATGTAAATGTAGAATGCTAATATTTAAAACTCTAAAAAACATGGTCCTTTGAGCCGGTTAAATCATATATTGGAGCTCAAGTGATTTAACCAATGCAACGTTATTAAATTAACAAAGCAAAGAAATTATAAAACCACACGTGCATCAATTGATGAAAAACGTGATCTACACAAGTGAAAAAGTCGAAATTTGCACAGTTAAAAATAAGCTGAATATGTAATGCAAATTGCTACAAATATAGGTCCCACGGAAGTCTCCATTATAAAACAATGCAAAGCTTGCTTTAAAAACAAATTTAATGCTCTTTGCATTAGCAAGTTGTTTTCAAACTTCAAGCGTAGCAAGTTGTTTTCAAGCTTCTACCATTAGTATAACATAAATTATGATGGTAGAGTTGTACTAAAATTTGTGGTTTTGCATTAGAATTAGTTTTAATGCAACATTTGCTTTGCAATTTAATAAAAAGTTGCTATACATGGTTCTATGATAAAATATCACGCGAAAAAATCACACACGAAAGAATATCACGTCGAAAATATCACAGCGAAAAAATCACACTCCACGAAAATATCACATAACGAAAATATCACATTTCGAAAATATCACATCCTAAAATCACACGCGAAAAAATATCACATCCTAAAATCACACGCGAGAAAATATCACATCCAAAAATCACACGCGAAAAAATATCACATCCCAAAATCACACCCAAAAAAATATCATGTAAAAAATTTTATTGTAAAAAAACACAATGTCCGTATATAAAATAAAATTTTTTGAAGTACTCTAACTAAGCTACCAATCTTTCATTTGATATCGTATTTGACTTAGTGAAAAACGTTTTCAACAACTTCACGTTATAGTCCTATCAACTCAACATTAAGTAAAAACTCTTGGATATGTTCACCACAGAAATACATCTGTTGGTGTTAGTTATTGGCCATGCAATAAATATCGCAGTCTTCGTTTAAAGTCAATTCTACCAATGAAAATCAGATTGTACGAGAGTCGCTGATTACAACCATAGCGCAAAAAACTATGAGGGCCAAGCTCATAAGCTAGTTAATGAAATGAAGCAAGCAATAGCCAATCCTGGAGCTTCAACTCATCTCACATTTGCAATTGGAATGGCTCAAACTTCGAAAGGTGTGCTCTACCCAATTAATTTATTTTTAGTATTACTTTTATACACCGGTTGCTGCGTGTGTCTGTTACCGTCCTATCTGTTAACTACAAATATTTTCTGTTTTTACGAAGTCAAATACGGTATCATATGAAAGATTGCTATCTCAGAATTCTTTAAAAAAATTTATATTTTATATACGGACAATTTGTTTTTTACAATAAAATTTTTTTTACATGATATTTTTTCGGGTGTGATTTTTAGATGTGATATTTTCTCGCGTGTGATTTTTGTATGTGATATTTTTTCGTGTGTCATTTTAGGGTGTGATATTTTCTCGCGTGTGATTTTTGAATGTGATATTTTCGTGATGTGATATTTTAGTGATGTGGTATTTTCGTATAGTGTGATTTTTTCGCTGTGATATTTTCGACGTGATATTCTTTCGTGTGTGATGTTTTCGCGTGATATTTTATCAGGACACCCTTTTTTTTTGTTTGATAGGTGATTAGTTATTCGTTTGAAAAAAAATTAATTAATTGTTTTTGTAATTAATTTTAAAATATTAAAAAAACTTTTTAAGGTGGCGCTAGGGTCGAAGATCAGTTCTATCCTTACTCTAAATTAATTTTTAAATTTTTTTACAAACGACTAATTAATCATCTATCAAACAAAAAGTTTGATGACATCGGTACATATAGCCGTTATTGAGCAATTTAATTTCAAAGTTACATCGGATTTGTTGAATTTTCATTTTTCATGGATGTTGGGGTGCCCGCTATGCTCAAACTATGAACTTTAAAAAAATTGTAAAATTAGTTGTATTTTTTATTTTGTCCATACTACTTATAATATGCCAAGTTTCAGAAAAATCAAAAATGGTCAAGTTCACACAGTTGAAAAAGTTACTGCAATTTTTAATACAAGCTTTGCAATATGGGTTATGTATAGCGGTGTCCTGATAAAATATCACACGAAAAAATCACACACGAAAGAATATCACGTCGAAAATATCACAGAGAAAAAATCACACTATACGAAAATATCACATCACTAAAATATCACATCACGAAAATATCACATCCAGAAATCACACGCGAGAAAATATCACACCCTAAAATCACACGCGAAAAAATATCACATACAAAAATCACACGCGACAAAATATCACATCCGAAAAAATATCATGTAAAAAATATTTTATTGTAAAAAAACATAATGTCCGTATTTACAATACAAATTTTTTAAAGAATTCTGAGATAGCAATTTTACATATGATACCGTATTTGACTTAGTAAATACGTTTTCAACGACTTCACGTCAACCTATCAAACAAATCAATCTTATTTTATTGATTTTGGATCCCAAATTATTTAATCAATATTCATCTCAAATTTTAGATCGAAAAGATTTATAGTTTACAAGATAGGACGGTAACAGACAGACACGCAGCAAGCGGTGTATAAAAATAATACTAAAAATAAATTAATTGCGTGTTTTCACACTTATGTATACATGAGCAATTTTTCTTAACATTTTGATTCTCAGGATGGTAATTTGTAAAAATATTTGTCATCCTTTCTGCCAATATTCTGTACTTTATTTCACTGGATTCCTTTGCCTGAACACACTGCTTCATATAATAATAACCATGTTGTAGCGACATTTTCAATACCTGAGAATCCAAACAATTTCATATCGATGGTACACATTGCTGCAATCTCTAAATCTGTAATAATTATTCTAGGATTTGCATTGGATATTAATTCTAAAACTGCCATCAACATTTTACAGTAAGTATCATGTCTTATTTGGTAATAATGCTAATATACATGGCAATGCAACGCACCATATTATTAAAAAAATAAAAAATATTTCTGGAACCACTTTAAATGTTCCATCTGCAAGCCAACAATCATTAGTTACGAGCAAAACTGTCAAAATTGTATGAGCAACGGGGTATAACGTAAAGTTGTTGAAAACGTTTATCACTAAGTCAAAAACGATATCAAATGACAGATTGGTAGCTTAGTTAGAGCACTTCAAAACATTTTATTGTATATACGGACATTGTGTTATATACAATAAAATTTTCTACGTGATATTTTGTGGGTGTGATTTTAGGATGTGATATTTTTTCGCGTGTGATTTTTGGATGTGATGTTTTTTCGCGTGTGATTTTAGGATGTGATATTTTTTCGCGTGTGATTTTAGGATGTGATATTTTCGAAATGTGATATTTTCATGATGTGATATTTTCGTGGAGTGTGATTTTTTCGCTGTGATATTTTCGACGTGATATTCTTTCGTGTGTAATTTCTTCGTGTGATATTTTATCATAAAACCAAAAAAAAGTATGGATGAAATCGGTATAGCCGTTTTTGAGCAATTTAATTTCAAAGTTACATCGGATTGATTGAATTTTCATTTTTCATGCATGTTGGGGTGCCCCCCCCCCCCCCCTATGCTCAAACTATGCACTTTAAAAAAATTGTAAAATAAGTTTTATTTTTTGTTTTGTTCAGTTCATACTACTTATATGCCAAGTTTCAGGAAAACAAAATGTAATACTGCCCTGATACGGAGCCAGTTATTATATTGGACCTTTGTTACTATTATATATATAAAAAGAATTTACACGGGATACAATGTCTCACAATAAAAATAAATCAGCGGATAGACGAATCGTCTCCACGACGAATGTCAATTTAGGAATCTCTTATCAAGATAATCTAGTCTAGCATTTAATAGAAAACGGAAATTGCAATAAAATTAATACAATAAAAAGAACTTATCTTAATTATATAATGTTAAAGGTGATCTGGTCTTCTTATCCTTACACAACTCTTTCATTCAGTCACCAACTAATAGTTAACTCTTCCAAGAAAAATAATTTCCTTCACCAACTCTCAATTGACCTTCAACTTTTCCCCAAAATAATTTTCTTCCAAACAGTTCTTAATTGGCCTTCAGCTTTTCCAAAAATACTTTTCTTCAAACAATTCTTCCACGAAACTTTACTAGATCTTTCAATTTAGGATAAACATAACACAATTTCTTTTGTTATAATTCTCTAATTAATTATTGATTTTATTACGGGTTTCCTTTTTTATGAATCACCTTCGACATAGTTTCTATGTTTCATTAAAACACCGGTTATTTACAACATCATAGGCATCAAGAATAATACAATTTTTATTAGAATCTTAATAACCATTTTACTATTTTTCTTTCTAGAATTCCAGGTTAAAATTAATAGAATTCTACTATTATGAATTCTTTATATTTCACAACCAATGGTTAATCGAATCAAAAAAATATTTCACAATTTAATATTATAATCAAAACTTATAATCGTTGTTTCTCTTGAAAAAGTTGAACACGGAATGAATTTACTTTTTATCAGATTTTTAACATCGAAAAAAAATGAATCTTTTTTTAAATTGCAAAAATGTGATTTTGCTTTTGACATCTTATGATGTCAAAACAAAATCGGGTAATACTTGAAATTCAGCAATGATTAACAACGACGTCTGTTCATTAGTATTGGAAATAAAAATTTAGTACGTTCGTTTGCTTTTTATAGTATATTCAAAATTTAACTAGCAGTTAAGTTTTAGAAAATTTTAAAATTATTATTAATGTAAAAATGAACGGAAACTAATGAAATGCATTTTTATTGAATTGAAAACGAAGATGAATTTGGTTTTATTATTGTTTTGCGATTATTGCGATCGTTACACCATGAATTCAAGGTAGAAACCAAGATTTTTACTCTTGAAATCACAAAAACGTCGCCATCCCCTCCATGACAGAAAACCACCGAACTACTTCCACTTATTAAACTGTATCTGGGATCGAGATACCCACAGTCACTGGCGTCAAGACCGATGACCGGTTCCAACACTCATGAAGTCCTTAAGAACTTCACTGAGTATTGAGACCGACCATCCATCCGAACGTCAGCACCATGGACACCCCGATACAACCAGTAAGTATGACCTGAAGATGTGAACCCCAGAGACGACAATCAGCCAGAGGAACAACCCTACCTAACGAAAAGACATCATTCCCTGATGTCTTTCGCGTGATGGACTCCAAGATTCTTACCGCTCATATCTGTGCACTCGTAGAGTACATTTCCAATCTTAGTCTTAATCATTGCAGGTAAGAACTTTGGAGCCAATTTTGCCGAGAACTTTTTGGTAGCGTCACTCAAATGATGTTGCCGTACAAACACACGTTGTTGTGGTTGAAAAGTCCGTAGTTTAGATCGCAGGTTGTACTGATGTTGCGATTTTTTGAAGGCTGCTTTTAAATTTTGTTGAACCCGGTTCATAAGCAGAGTCAAATGATCAGTGCGTTCCATTTCCTCACCAGCATCTTCACCAAGCTGGTGTAGTGATCTCAACAAATGGTAAGTATTTCCATCCGAGATTGGATGTTGACCAAACAATAAATAGTACGGTGAGTACTTGGTAGCAGAATGTACTGCAGCCCGCAGTGCATATGCGATTTCACCAATTTGTGAATCCCACTTGGTATGTTGACCTTTTATGAACGCTCGAATTGCTGCTAGAACTGACCTATTGACCCGCTGACGCGTTGCTTTGAGGACTATAAACACCGGTCCTAATGTGTTTAATGCCGAAATCTGACAAAAGACTTTGAAAGTTCCTACTAGTGAACTGTTTGCCATTGTCACTGTGCAGAAACTCTGGTACCCCATATGTAAGAAACACTTCATTCCTTAGAAAAGCATTCACCTTCGGTGAAGTTGCGTTTCTAAGTGGTTTCAGTAGTACAAACTTCGTAGCATGATCCAGAACTATCAATAACACCGTATTCCCAAGTGTAGAACGAGGGTACGGTCCCAAAAAATCTATATAGACTCTCTGCCATGGACGTGCTGTTTCGAATTGATATTGCATCGGAGGACGCAATATCTGATTCGTGGCTTTTGTTTGTTTACATGTGTCGCAGGACACAACATAGTTGTGTACCTGCGACGCCATGCCCGGCCAATAATAAAGACGTCGAAGTAATTCTAAAGTCTTTTTAACACCCCCATGAGCAGCAGTACTATCATCGTGATGTTTCTGAATCATGTTGGAAGTCATCGGTTTTGGTACCCAGAGTTTCCACACAGGAACATCGTTGGGTATTGCATCAGATCTTGGCTCAATACGTATGTATAGCTTATCATCCACGACTTTAACAGATGGAAAGTCCTTAGGAGATGATTGAACTTTAGCTATCATATCCGTATATTCTTTGTGCCGATAACCTTCATTGTCGATTTTAATGTCGTTAATGTGATGTGTTAATGCTTCCGTCAATTCTCAGCGACAGCTCTTACCTTGTCAGGGTCTGTTCGAAGACCATCTTCACCAACCAAAAATCCCAAGTATTTCACCTCTCTCAGAACAAATTTGCTTTTCTTGAGGTTTATTGTTAATCCAGCCGCTCTTAACAATGACGAGACTTTGGACAGCAATTCCATATGTTCCTGGAACGTGGAAGAGACTACCAATAGATCATCTAAATAAACAAAGACATTTTCGTGATATTGATGTGGTATCACTTTGTGCATTAGCCGACACATTGTCTGGGGAGCATTGCACAATCCAAAGGGCATAACCCGGAATTGATACAATGGACGACCAGGCACTGTGAAGGCTGTCTTGTCTCTAGATGCTTCTGCCAGAGGAATCTGCCAGAAAGCATCTTTGAGATCAATACTGGAAATGTACTTTGTGCTATTTAGACGACCTAGTAAGCCATCAATCAAGGGAAGTGGGTAAGCGTCCTTTTTAGTTAGTGAATTGACACGACGGCTATCAATACATAATCTGTTTTTACCAGATTCTTTTTGTACCAAAACCACTGGCGAGCACCAAGAACTGTTACTCTCTTCGATCACGCCCATTTGAAGCATTCGGTCGAGTTCGGCATAAACCTTTAGTTGAACAGCCGGCGATGTGGGATAGTGCCTCTGTTTAACAGGTGCACTATCACCAACATCGATGACATGTTCAACCAAAGAAGTCTTTCCGAGCCCAGACACTTCAAATGACGGGAAAGAATCCTTGATCATATCCAGTTCATGTTGCTGATCAGTGGTGAGGTTATGTGTATTAAAAGTTTGTAGCTCTGTGCGAGTCAGTTCACTAACAAATGAAGGAACAATACCAAATTTCTCCCAGAAATCTATGCCCAGGTAGAGCTCTTCTCGTAGTCCAGGGACTATATGGAACCGCATTGGTTTAGTGGAGCCATTCACAGTTATTGGAATTTCGATGTAACCCAAAATTTTATTTGCAGTACCATCTGCCGTACGAATGCACGAAGTGTACTTACGGTAAGTTGTACCTGATGATTCCAATAAATCCAAGGAATTTCTTCCAAGTATAGTGATTGACGCTCCACTATCCAATAGTCCGGAAATATGTTTGTCCAAAATCTTTATTGCTAGTCGCGGCCGAGGATCCTTTGTTTCTGAAAGGATAGATGAAATACAAGCTTTACGAAATAATTTCCTCATCCTCCAATATCTAATGTTACGTTCAAGACGTCTAAAATATGTTCGATGTAATGATGGGAAATTAAATGTACTGGGTGATTTTATTCTGGTTTCCTGAGTGGTGATCGATCGTCCTGCGTTGCTACATCTCTCGTCGTTTTCTTCGGGCTCATTGGATGTTGAACCGAGGGTACCATCCCCGAAGCATGTACTCTCGGACGGAAGTTTACCGACGGGTGACAATATGAACAATTTGCATATATAACGTCCGGCTTATTACATTTCCAGCAGTGCAATTTTATTCTGTTTTTAGAACAATCAGGAGCTCGATGTCCATTTACCCCGCATCTAAAACAGACAATTGGTTGTCTGGACATTGATGGACCAGGTTGATTAGTATTACCAGATGATATCGCAGGTCGTTGCAGAATTCTTCTAGGTTGTGTATCCACAGCTTCAATATATCCATCTTGTTCCGGATCTATTTCTGATTCATAGTCGTCCATTTGCTGTAGTTCGCTAATCCTTAAGTTTGACATTCTGGTTGGGACTGGTGTAGACCACAAACGTTCGAACTTCTGACACAATGTCCGAAGCTCGTCCATAGTTGTGATTGTTGCTGCAAGTGTAGCGTTTTTCAGTTCTACACTCAGTCCTTCCCTAGCGATTTCTAATAATTCAGCTGCAGCAAATGGTCGAACTAATCTCCGATTTAACGAACCCACTTCAACTAAATACTCATAAACGCTCTCTTTGACTTTCTGTTTACGGTTCAAAAGAACACGTAATACCGCTTTATCATCGGTGAGCGTACCGAAGGTGCGTAGGAGTCCTTCCCTAAGCACTGAGTAGGTCACTTCCTCATATTCATGAGTCAAATTCAAATAATATCTATCGGCAGCTGCCTTGAGGTACCGTGGAACGATCGACCTCAGGTCGTCCCAGGACACACGGTCCCTCCTTGCAGCCGCCTCCACTCGATGGATAAACTCATGAACATCAGGAGAGTGACCATCCCCTGTGAAGTTCGGAACCCAATTTGAGTCATAACGACTCAAATTGTTCCTACGTACCTCTCGGTATGCTCCCGGTGACAATGCTGGAGCCGCGACACGAGATACCTGAGGAAGTGGGTTGTATGGTGGTGGTGCTGTTAATGGAGCTTGTGGATAATTTGTTTGAAATTGTTGCAACTGCTCCTGTGGTATCGGTTGATAATTCAGAGGCTGCTGTACCAATGCCGGATTGATGTATATTTGTTCAGCTTGGAACGATGAACCCAGTTGTGGTAATGCGAAGTCCTCCGCTCTTAAACCTGATTGTTGAAAATACGATGGTGGTAATTGTTCTGCCCGTCTTTGTTGTTGTTGATACCCACGATTTAAACTGTGTATCGTATCAGTTATTGGCTGTCCTGGTATTGGAGTGGATCTCTCCTCTGGCTGAAACGCAGGCGATTCGGATGGTACAGATGATCCTCCTGGTTTACTCTGCATAACTGGACGTGTCGACAACGATCTTATTATATCCCAAGCGCGTGACAATTGGGAGATAGCGTAGGTGCGGGCTTCTTGCAAATCATCGCGAGAACCCAACCTATTCATCCTCCCTGTATAGTGCAACACACGATTAGCCAGACCATCTAAGAATGGCTGATTAATCGGTGGCTGAAGTCTACGTATCTGATTCACAATTAGTTGTGCTGCCTGCACCACCATTTGAGACTCAGCTACCAAATCTCTCGCGTGAGATACAGTTAATGGAACTGAACCTTGTACCGCGTGGTTTCGAAGTTCCTCTGCCCAGTTGACCCCCCTGAAATCCACACCTCGAACCAGACATTCAATTTGCAGTTCGCTGGGTTCCAATCCATAAAATGGATGGTCAATGTCTATTTGACTTGACATTTTGATGGTAAAATTTATAGAATCCAGAATTCACAATAACAAATAACAATAATAAAACCAATCTCAACAAAAAAAAATGTAGCTAGTATGCTGTAAAAGTGTAAACAATAAAAAAGCGTAAAACGAAAAAAAAAACCAACGAACGCCCCAAAAAACAGAAAATTTTTGTAATAAAAAACAAACTCGTAAAGGAACCAAAGGAAAGACCGTCGTAGCTAATCCTTGCTGAATCTGTACAAAAATTCCTAAGATATTGTATATGTAAAAATATAATTTATTTATTTTAATTTCAGATATGCTGAAATTTCAGAATTAATTATATACCTAAAATTAGTTATTGACGATAGCACCCCTAAAAATATTTATTTATTTTTAAAAAAAATTGAAAAATAAAAAATATTCAAAAGAATGTTTATTTATCGGATGCACCGTCCTAACTTTGAAATATTGATTTATTTTTTTTTTTAAAAAATAAAAATATTTATTTATATCTTGATGTAATTTGCTTAGTTAAAAAAAATTTATTTATTTAGCTACCTAAAATTATTTAGATTCTAAAAAAAATTATTTATTTACCTAAATTTACTTTATTTAATAAAAAATTTTATTTATTTAATTTTTGAAAAATTGTTTGATTTATTTTATTTTTATTTAATATCATAAGAGATTCCCAAAATCAAGATTCGTCTGGAGACAATTTAAAAAGTAAGTATGGTTACAATATCCATTTCATTTAAACTTGAAATATCGCGTTCGCGAGCCCACTCCAACCATGCATGTGAGAACTGACCAGAAAAGCCCCTAACGACCAGATTCTACAGAACAGATTCTCCCCAACCTAATAAAACAATCACAACTGTCACGATTAGACACTTGGTCCATTTCTACTGACCCAGTTGTGCTTGTTTAATCTACAAATAAATTACAACTAAACCTAATGCGAAAGTTGTAGAACGCTCCCGAGCACCAGACTTCAAAACCTAAACTCCATGAAAATTGTTCTATTGTAAAACTAAATGGAAAAATGGAAAAGTTTTTGAATTTGTTTGAGGTGAAGCCTCTGATCCTGAAAGCAAAAGTATTATTGGTTCTTCTCTTCATTACACCGAAGAAGCCTCTGAGCAAAGAATGGTACTACTGGTTTGCACCTAAGTACAAACACAGCAACACCACTCCTCGTCCCTGAGGACTTCCTCGCCGAATGGAGAGAAGAAACCAATGTTCTTCGATCGCATAACCCCGGTGGCCATAGGCGATCTAAGAACGACATCAATGTTAAAGAGTGAAGCTCTATGGATGGCTTGTTAGGCCTACCGCTGAGAAAAGTGAATCAATAAACCTAAATAATATATAACTTATCCATAATCTAAATAATTTCTTATTTAAAAATGCTAAATCGAAACATGAAATACATAATATGTGTTAATAAAGTTTTACATGAAATTAATTAAATTTAATCTTCAGACTAAATAATAAATTGGTAATTTAAAAAAAAAAATTACGATTATTTTAAATTCAAAACTAAGCTTACTAATTTTTAAGTTATTAACTCTAATATATTTGTTTAGGTTAAATCTTTCGCTTTATTTATTGTATCCAAAACAAAAATAAATGTTAGCTAAAAATAATTATTTCTATATCTATACCACTTTTTAAAATTAATCGCAATGAAAAAATAATTCTAAAAAAAAAATGGTGGTAGCTAAAATGGACTCATACGAGATCTGTATACGCACATTAGCGGATCAATATGATGACAAATGTAGAGATATTGATTTGGATCCGGCTCACTCTATAAAGTTGATGGGAATTAATTATTTTCAATTGTACTTCCATAAACATAGACCAATAATACTTTGAAAGTAGTGACGAAAGATTTAAACTTATACAAAACTGTTGAAAAGCTGTTTGGTCAATGTTAACCTTTATTACGTTAATAACATCCTAAAACTCATAGAAACATGACTTAACCACAATCAGAAAAACATACGATTAATTTCATATATAAATTAATTGCATCATCCAAAAATATGTACAATATATAAACAATTATATGTACAATATGTACATGGTAGCATAAAAAAATTTCAAAAAAAAACTGCTTCCCCAAAACGGTTTTCTTTTTTCCAAATTAAAAAAAACAATTAGTATTACTAAAAGCAAATGACAGCACAAAAAAACAATCTCCAAAAAAATTGCTGTCCCAAAACGGTTTTTTTCAAAATTAAAAAAAAATTAGTCTTATATCAAAATTCAAAATATATAATTTCCTAATCAAAACCAAAACGAAACCAATAACTGGTTTATTTCAAGATAAACAAAAAGCTGATTGACAACCACGGCCCAAACCGGTTGCCACCACCCTATTACCAAAAAAAACCACAACTGGTTTATCCTAAAACTTACAAAGAGAAACGCGGAATTCTTTAAATTTTGAAAATATAAATTTAGAGTACTTATGATAAATATACACATGAACACCTTAGAAACTAAACCTTTATTTTTTCCTCTAGCTTTTTAACAAAATTTAGCTAAATAAACCGACGCGAAAAATAAACTATATATAGATATTAATTAATCTGAATTGAAATAATCAATTAATATATAAATATATAAATATAATAATATAAAATGTTCCACAAAAAAAAAGTTTTTTCAAAAAAAAACCGGCTTGCCAACGCCCAACCTGGAAAATATTTTCCCACCAAATAATATAACTGTAATTAAGCTAACGGGTCCCTTTTTGTTCGGCGCTAGGTTGTAATACTGCCCTGATACGGAGCCAGTTATTATATTGGACCTTTGTTACTATTATATATATAAAAAGAATTTACACGGGATACAATGTCTCACAATAAAAATAAATCAGCGGATAGACGAATCGTCTCCACGACGAATGTCAATTTAGGAATCTCTTATCAAGATAATCTAGTCTAGCATTTAATAGAAAACGGAAATTGCAATAAAATTAATACAATAAAAAGAACTTATCTTAATTATATAATGTTAAAGGTGATCTGGTCTTCTTATCCTTACACAACTCTTTCATTCAGTCACCAACTAATAGTTAACTCTTCCAAGAAAAATAATTTCCTTCACCAACTCTCAATTGACCTTCAACTTTTCCCCAAAATAATTTTCTTCCAAACAGTTCTTAATTGGCCTTCAGCTTTTCCAAAAATACTTTTCTTCAAACAATTCTTCCACGAAACTTTACTAGATCTTTCAATTTAGGATAAACATAACACAATTTCTTTTGTTATACTTCTCTAATTAATTATTGATTTTATTACGGGTTTCCTTTTTTATGAATCACCTTCGACATAGTTTCTATGTTTCATTAAAACACCGGTTATTTACAACATCATAGGCATCAAGAATAATACAATTTTTATTAGAATCTTAATAACCATTTTACTATTTTTCTTTCTAGAATTCCAGGTTAAAATTAATAGAATTCTACTATTATGAATTCTTTATATTTCACAACCAATGGTTAATCGAATCAAAAAAATATTTCACAATTTAATATTATAATCAAAACTTATAATCGTTGTTTCTCTTGAAAAAGTTGAACACGGAATGAATTTACTTTTTATCAGATTTTTAACATCGAAAAAAAATGAATCTTTTTTTAAATTGCAAAAATGTGATTTTGCTTTTGACATCTTATGATGTCAAAACAAAATCGGGTAATACTTGAAATTCAGCAATGATTAACAACGACGTCTGTTCATTAGTATTGGAAATAAAAATTTAGTACGTTCGTTTGCTTTTTATAGTATATTCAAAATTTAACTAGCAGTTAAGTTTTAGAAAATTTTAAAATTATTATTAATGTAAAAATGAACGGAAACTAATGAAATGCATTTTTATTGAATTGAAAACGAAGATGAATTTGGTTTTATTATTGTTTTGCGATTATTGCGATCGTTACAAAAAAATGGTCAAGTTTTCACAACTCGGTCTAGAACATATTTTTCTTCAATTAGAGATTAAATTCTTCAGTTGTTAAGACTAATGCTGAGGGTTGCCAGACCAAACATACAATAAAACAAACAAAAGTGACAATGTATAAAACCTATCAAAGTAATGATAGTGGTGTAATCGATTTAACCGAGCAATACTTAGTTGTGAACAGGAATTTAAATCAAGCTTTTTTTTTCTCCTTTGTCTCCACTTTAGTAGCATAGGGCGTCTACTAGACCAGTGTTTCTCAACTGATTTCATGCAACGGACCAATAAATATTCGCATGGTAAAACCCAGCTTCACTCCTAATTCGAAATAAATATTTTCTTTATACTTATTATACTTTTAATTTTTACTTTTAAATTTAATGCTTTCGTATTAAAAATAAAAATAGATTATTTTTGAATGATTTGTCAAGTTATGCAAATGTTGTTACTAAAATAAAATATAAATAAAACGAATGGATGACGAAAAGTACTAATTTTCATTTTCTGCATATGGAATGAAAGAAAATAACAGAATCGACTCTAAAGGAGTGAAATAAGAAAATTAAAATTCTGCCTTTACGAGTAAGAACGATATTAAAAATTTTACTGTTTTTTCATCAGTGTTGAAATTTGTTCACGTAAACGTAAAACGTTTTCATTTGGCGTAGGAAATACAATTTTTCCTTATACGATAGCAAATATATAAACGATATTTGTTATAAAGTATAAAATAAAAAAATTCATATTCTATTTTTTCGTGGTTGCTTTGATTTAAAAACTTTATACAAATACCATAGCAACAATTTGTTATTTCACGTAAATGCACTAGTGGGAAAAAAACCATTTTCACATGGGATTAAGCCTGCATGAAAATAGTTTTTATATCCTATCGTTGAAAAAAAATTAATTTGTGAATACTATTTTGAGGAGTGAAAAAAGCGTTCGAATAAAATAAAATTGTAAACTCTGGCAATAAATATAAAGAAATTCACATGCTATTCACAGGACAATCGCTTTTATTTCCCCATGTCTTGCCAATTTGTCTTGATTCAGCTAGCACTGTTTTCTTCCAACTCATTGCTGGTCTCCCTATACTTTTCTTTTACCTTGTGGATTCCACTCAAGGTGTTGTGTAACATATTAAACTATGTAGCAAATAACTCAAAAATTCAAAATTGTTAACTATTTAATTATAGTAGAGAATTACTTATTACTTTATATTTCGAAATTCAATACTATTTCACACGCGCGAAATTATTTTGAAATAAGTAAAAATACCTTATTTTGCTTTGAAAATTAAAGTAAAGAAATATTAATATCGTTATTTTGATAAAATTTTAAATTGTAATAATTTAAACAATCAAAAAATAAAAATTTGTCAACTTAACAAAAACAAACAGAAATCCAATAATTAATTTTAATAGTTTAGTCAACAGTTGAAGTAGTTGGTTAGTGAGTTCAGTTAAGATTCCATCAGTGAAGTAGTCAGTCAGAAATGCAATAGTTAGAGTTTAAGCAGACAATTTAGTTTAAGAGTCGGTCAATAGTTAAAGATTAGTCAGTTTTAGTTTAAGATTTGGTTAAAATACTCAGTGCTTTAGTTTAAGATTCAGCAAAAAAACTAGTCAGTCTGTTTCCTATTAGTTATTAGTCAGTTTAATTAAATAAAAAATTAAAACATATGTAAATAATAAGTGTACTTCATGTAATTATAAATAAGCCGAAAATAAAATATTGCAACAGAAGTATGTTCTTGTGTGTTTACTTTGGGTGTTAAGTGTGAATTCAATATCAAAGCTCCTCCAGGTCACAACAAAGTGACATTCTTGTAACATCTTCGGCTGATTTTTTCAGTGTGTGTCCTATACATCTCCTTTTAGTTTTTCTTATATCTAACTCAATATCTCTCTGCACTGTTTGTTGTAGAAGTTTTTGGTTATTGATTGTATTAGGCATTAGCCCAGAAGCATTTGATCAGTATTCTTGAGATTTGTTCAAACACCTGTAGTTGATTTGTAATCTTCTGTGTATGCTTCCATGTTTCACATCGAAACGGCGCTGCAGACTTTACACACGCATTGAACATTCGTAAGTTTATTTCTCTTGTCAGGACGGACGATTTCAGATCTTATGGAGCAGCTTGAATGTATTCCTGCCTTGTTAATGCGCTAATTAATATCTTCTTCAGTTTCACCTGTTTTTGCTACAGCACAACCAAGGTACACAAATTTATCGACATCGGCATGACATTTATCGACATTGACTTGTGTATTGTTGATGGTGATTGGTGTACTCACATTGATTGTCAATCTTATGCCATTGTTTTTCTGATGTTCATTTTGGGAACAACTTCATGTGCTAGAGATGATAGTTTTTCTATTTTCGGCTGTATATCTATGTGTACTGGCCACTTTGTATAAACCGTAGATCGGCCGATTTAGGGTTCCACTAATGGCTCAATAATAACAGCCAACCACTGTTTACCTTTCATGGGCAAGTGCTTGGTCATTCAAAGTAACTACAGACTATTGTCTGTAAACCATAGATCGGCCGATGAATAGTTTTAGTTCTCCTGCATATGTATGTCTACTGGCACAATAACAATAGACAAGTACATACTGTTAACCATTATTGGCCGTATTTCAATGTCTAACAAACCCTGCTTGGGTTGTATTGTCAAGCTTTCGCAGGATACTATCTAGTTCTAGATTTACCTAGAATATTGAGTAATTTCGATAAGTATAAATATATAAGGAATTTCAAGCATATAAGGAAATCTAACTATATAAGGAATATTATACCTTATAAGTATATAAGGAATTTCTCTTGCAAAATTAGAATTAGTTTTATTTTAAACTGCGGTTGGTTTTCCACTTAAACCAACCGCAGTTCAAAATAAAACTAAGTGATTATGTGATTATGTTAAATTTAATTAATTGAAAACAAAACACTTGTATTGTAAACATAAAACCGTGCAAATAGAAGAAGTTTTATTTTAATTGTAAATAAACTTTAAGTGTTATTTAGTAGAAATATGAGTCAAGGTAGCGTTGAAACACGTAACAATATGATCAGTACAGCTTCTACCTTGTCTAAAGCAAGATTATTCATTTCATAATTTTTTGTTAATAGTAGGATATATTTTTTCAAGAATGATCAGCTGCTGTTTGCTGTTTTAGAATTTTGAAAAAATAGATGTTAACAGCTCTTTTACTGTTTTGCCATGTTTTATGAAAGTTTAAGTTGGATTTTAATATATATTTTATTTCTTATAATAATATGTTCAAAATACGTTGCGTTGATAATGCCTAAGAAGAAAGGTGTGACCTTTTTTTGTACAGAAGAAGGCAGACACTGTAAATAATCTTTCTACATCCATAGATCCTGGCTTAATTGTAAATATTGCATTAAAATTTTTTTGTATGTATGTTAGTCTGTGGTTTATAGTGATAGAAAATAGACAAAATGTAGCCTTTAATAACTTGAAATTGTCTTGTCCAGGAGACACTTTGTGATTCATTTTTCTGAAGCTATATACAATAAGTTCTTCTTCTACAGTTAAAATTCATTTGTATAAATTATCGGTAGTTGTTTCAATAATTTCAACATCAATTACACCAAAAAGATATGCCAACGTATCTACAAAAATTATTATAGCTCTGGATCGTAGAATTCTTCAGTGTTGAATCTTCTCTCAAAGATCCTCAACAGCTAGTTCTACAGATCTCATCGCTTCTAGTAAATCTTTTAACGCATCTATATTGTCGATCAAATCTAAATCTGTTTTAAGTCTTGTTTTTATCAATCAAGCATTCTTGGGATTGATTTCTAGCGAGTCTTTACATCGAGGTTAATTACATTTACTCGTCCAAAAAGAGCATTTTGATTGAAACACATGATTTTCGACAGTTGACAGTTTTATGTATTTGATGAGCTTGCAAGAGTTCTTAAGTAAATCATTGTGGTCGGCATTATCTTCACTCTCACTATCGATCACATCAAAATCGCTTCCTTCTCAAGTGACTCTGAATTTTTTTTTCAGAGAGTGTGTAACACACTCCGAGATGAAGGCCATGATTTAGTTAAAATTGACGATATTCCAAAAAAACTTAGCTGGTCTGTTATGTTATTGTTTAAATCATATCGAAAGTACTACATAAACTGAAAATTCGAATGAATATCGATATATGTACATAATATTTTCAGTTTATCATGAAGATTAACTCCGAAAAAGTGGTAATCTCATGTGGTGCTAAGTGGTAATGCTAGACATGGCAACTTTCAATTTCATTGTGTCCATAATTTTTTTTCTCCTTTTCATCAAAATCCTCGTGCAAAAGTTTGATTAAAAAGCTATCATTATCGGGCAGTTCAAATCCATCTCGAGCTATTGACTAGCTAATGTATTTATTTCTGCTGTGGGTTTGAATTCCAAATACCATCAGTATTCAAATCAGAGATAATCTCTTTAAAAGTTTTTTGCTCTAAGAAGTCACTAATAGTTTTTTGTCTCTTCTCATGTCCACTTTCATGTTTAATATTTTCACTTATCAAAATATATTTGCGACTTTTAAGCGATTCTTTAAGGTTGTAACGACTGACTATTTCGAATATTTCTCTAAAAGTAAGAATATTCATAAAAAAAAATTCGCTAATAATTTGTCAATTTATTTCAATTCCGGCCATTAAAATGAAACAGACATAAAAGTGTTTATATATATATATATATATATATATATATATATATATATATATATATATATATATATATATATATATATATATATATATATATATATATATACATATATATATATAAATAAAAAAAATTCAAATTAATTCCATAGTTACTTGAGTTTAATTGCTCTCAAAATCCTGAATATATCAGTAATATTTTAACATTTTTTTAGTAAATTGCACTCAATACTAATTAATAATACTTGTTTGTGTCTACATAGAAATTTTTTGGTATGTAAAGCTCATAATGTTATATGTAGATAGAATGCAGTTTTGTACATTTGTAAATAATAAGAATGGTTGGAGGGGAATATATTTTCGTTTGAATAGATTTTTGTTTGGATGATGTTTGGAAGGAGAAATTATCAATTTATGTACAATGAGAAGGCTAATCGAAAAAGATACAAAACACTGAAAAAAACTACTATGTATACTGGACCATTTTTTGTTTTGGTCGGCAGATTAGATTACGTAAAATTAACACAAATAAATAACACATTTTACTTGTGATGTGCCTTAGTTTAATTAAAAAATTATTTCTGTTATGTGATTAATTTAATTTTAATTATTTTATTGAATGCTGAGAATTGTGTTGTTTTTTGTTGAGCCAATAAAGTTAAATTAATTTTTTACAAAAAATTAGATTGGAAATAATTATTGATTCTGTTGATTAGTTCATATGGAGTTTATTGTTTTACATCAAAAGAAGTTAAATGTTTCCTTTTGGTAAAGCAACAGCGGCTGAAATAGAGGTAGCTATTAGTGAAGTTGATTAAAAAAAGATTGTTGAAGTTAGTGGATTAAGTATAAATGAATCTGGAAATTCAGTTAGTAAAAGTGTTCAACTTCGAAGATCCGTAACTTATTTAATAGAAATAATGGGAATTATGTGTGATAAGGGGATGATTACGCTAAAGCAATTTATAAAACGAGAATGGTAAATTTACAATGTTAAAAATGGTTACAAGTGCTGAAGTCCTTGACAATTATGCAGAAGTCGTAACAAAATTTTTTATGGATGAAGATGAAACTGATAATGGTTTTAAAATATGTGGCGAGATGGCTCAATATTGTAATCAATCGGCAACGGTAGATTATAGTTTGGAACAAGTGAAATGTCAATTTACAGCGGATCACCACTCAACATTCAATAATGTAAGCTTATGTATTTTAATTTATATAATTTTTATTAATTTATTTTTGTTCTGTGAAATTATTTTCGTCATGTATTTATTACATAGTTTATATAAATATTTTGTGATAAAATAAGAGATTCCCTTGGTCAGGATTCAAGTATATTTCTTATAAAAGTCCAATTCTTTACGAGGTAGTGATATACTTTCCTGAGCACAATTGATTATTTGGTTACAACGCTGACAATATATTTTCTCGGATACGAACATTTTCTGAAAATGGTTGTCGTTTTACTTTTTGATAATATTGTGTCTTTTTCACCTTAAGATAGATGGGATAAAGAACAAAATATATAAAACTGTAGCGTTTTGTTCAATATAAAATTGCTTGGTTGAAACGCCTTACAATATCAAATAAAATTTAATCGTTACGATGAACGCATTGAAAAATGAGATTCGCGTTTCAACTTTTTTTGCAAGAATTCAAATTTAAATTTAAAAACATAAAAAACAGTAAAACAGTCTTTCTAAAACAGCTGTTTGCTGTGTTTGTTTTTTGTCCAAAAAACAGCTGTGTTATTGTTACTGTTAAACAGTAACCAGAAACCCTACCTAGTGTTAAGGGGGGGATATACCTTTCCAGTTTTTACTTTCTTTTAGAACACCTTCTTTGGAATTGTTAGGTTAAGCCCAAATAGAATTTTACGTAAATATAATGTTTAAAAGTCACCAGGGGCGTAAGATCTAGTATGAATGCCGGAATGATGAATCTGTTTGCTTGTGTTGCGACGTTAAAATTAATATCTTTGATAATGCGGGTTTCTATCTTTCATATGGAAGCTCGGTACTGTTTAATACAGCAAACGTGAAGACCAATTACCGTTTCTTGAGATATTTTTAATTGGTGAAACACATTTTCTTTCATTGATTCCATTGTAACATTGCCTATAAAATTCAAGTGTAAATCCAATATATCCACTTCTGATTGCAAAATGTTATCAATCGTATGAATTTTAAACATTTGTTCAATTTATCATAGCAACACCTTTGCTTGTGTATGTTTGGAATGGAAACCCTTAATATATTAGTCCTACAACGGAAAAGTTTGTAATTGATACAAGTTTGAATTTATAATTTTTTTTATTTTGTTAATTTAATTTCCTCGGTCAATGGTCAATGGTCAATGTTTTTTATAACTTTCAAAAACTAGTATTCTACATTTACTAAATTTACATACTACATCTTGTTATCTATTGAATTTTAAACGGATGCACACCCAAACATTTATGCACAATTAGCACACAAAGTAGTTGGTTTAAGTACTATATCTTGAGCAAGGTGCCAATCTCAGGTTTGTATTTCATGTAATTTTCTAGTCGTCACATAAATTGATGATTGTTCAAAATTGTATTTACAACAAAAACATGTTGGAATCAAACTGATGATCCATTAGTTTTCATGATATATTTCTCTCGTTTTTACTTTACAACCACTAAATATCAAATGTCCAAACTAAAGTTTACGAAAATGGTGACAAAACAAATTAGTAAGGCTTCTGTGTGAATACGTGTAATAATTGCAAATTGTGAATAATTGTAAAAAAAAACCACCTGAGAAACATGTTATTTTTTATCCTCCTAAATTTGTTTTGATTTGACTTTTGAGTCAATCAAATTTTTTCAAACGAACATGTAATTTTAAACAACGTTTTTGATTCACACACTCTTGTTACCAAACAATTGAATTTTTTTCTACACTTAATTCCTTTACACAACACCTTATTGCACTTTTCAATATAATAATAATTTCACTACACAGCTGCATTCAACACAACGAGCTTTCCAACACAGAAACATTCAAACTAATAATAAAATAATTTTATCGATGATATCATAGGTTTGCACGAAATAAAACAGTTAAACTTATGTTATTACATCATTGAATATAAATGAAATTATCTCACTATTATGAATGAAACCGACAGAAATATTAGTGAACGGAAAATGATGTAAATATTATACTTAAGAAAAACTTGTTGATAAATAAGACCTTCAAATTTATAATGACTTCTATATAAACAGAATAAAACACAGTGGATTTAATAGTATAAGATAAGATGCGCACCAGTGAATACAATAACACAAAGTAATGATAGATATCTAAATCACTGATTCACAATCGATAAGTTTTTGCTGATAGCTTTAACAATGATTTAAAAATGATAATATATAAATTTTTTAATAAGTAAAACGAAAATATATTTCTAATAAATTTTTTTAAAGTGCTATAGGAATAAATTTATAACGGAAAATTAGTTGCATGACTTATACATTTATTTTGTTTTTCATTTATCATATATAATGGAGGGCAATGACATTATTCAACAAGACAAAGATAAATTACCCCAGAGTAAATGTTTTCTAATTCTAGCTGTGCTATTTAGTTAACAAATTTAAATTAATAGATTAGAAACATTCACATGTATTAAAGATTATCACGAATACAGGACAATGATGATCGTAGCAACAAGAAGATTAAGAACTTTCACAAAAAAATTTCAATTTTATTTAAATTCAACTAATTGGGATAAGAAACTATAGTTTTAATTGTTGTACCTTTTAAACATTTCTTTAAAAATTTTTTAGTTTATTTTTTTTTTTTTCAGAATAAAAATTTAAAAGCTTATATTTTATTGATTCAAAGATAAAAAATTTATATCAATTTAAAATTTCTATGGCAACCTAACCTGATTGCTCATAAACCAATACTATATAAATTTAATTGTTGTATATGTAATTAACTTTAGCTAATTAACTTCCATCGTTTTAACGCTTCATAAAAAAGAAAAAACAAATATAATACCGGTTGAACACGAAACCACGATTTAATTTTTTCACCACTTCTTTATAATAATTTATGAAGAAACAAATAAAAGTTAAAATACTTTTTTTTACAAACCCATTTTTTATCTTTTTCTTTCTTAACTTCTTTTCACTAAAGAAAACGAGCATAAAATGTAGGGATGACATTTTATGTACATATTTGATGTTATATATCCCAACGACAATGTAAAAATCAACGTAGAAAATTCATGTTGTATTTAAAGGTTTACGTGCCCGTGCCCTACTTATGTTTATATTTCAATAAACGCAAGAAAACAAAAATTGTTAGATCGATATTTAACTTTTCTTTGTTTTATTTATTTTACAAATTATTTAATACCTGAAATAAATAAAAATGCAATAGTAAATAAATTTTTTGTAGATATACAGCAAACATAATTCAATTAATAATTACGCACACAAATACATTCTTATTCATTTTTAATGGATTGACTATATAACGTTAAGTAGCAAAAAAGTTGATAAATATCAATCAGTTATAAGAGTTACATGGACATAGTCTAATAAGGTTGAACCGAAAGTAGTTTTTTTCCTACCAGATGTCAATAGTGGGTACTAAGCGTACTTTAGAACTTAATTAACAAAGCGTGATTTAATTTGGGTCGGCGCAGCTGCAAATTGGTAGGGAAAATACTGACGGTTTGTTTTAACTTACTATCCTCCAAAATCTAATTAATTGTACATAGAGTATTGTCAAAGATCTCTACCAAAGTTTCATCAAAATCGGTCGGTATCTGTTGGCAGACCGAAATTTAAAAAAAAACCTTTTCCGGAAGTGACAAACCGGAAGTTTGGATGACGAACTATTAAAAACCTTAACAAAACCTTTAACATTAAACAAAATCTAATTTCAAGATTTTGAAGGCGAAAATAAACAAGTATGAAGGAGATATCCACCACTTGATCCAAATTCGATATAAAATGAAATTTTTGATTCTGATTTCCGAATATGTATAAAAGTTTCAAGCCCCTATGCAAAACCCCCGATAATCATAGACCGATTGATTGACGCCATAGGCAAAAAACAATGAACATTGCCACAAGCAAAAAAAAATGGATTAGCGTTTTTGAATAAATTTTTTATATGGAGTTTTATATTTCAAGACGGCCGGCGTAAAATATTTTAATTTCAAAATGGCGCTATAAGTTCACAATTTTTTCTGTGCTAAAAAAACGAGCAGGCTAACTATATGGAGGTTTTGCTCCAGCTCATGTCTAAACATTTTTTTAATTACAAACTCAGATTCAGGAGTATCCAAAATGTAAAACAGAATTGAATTTGTGAAACATATATTTTAAAATTTCCAGTGAGCATTTGGGAATGGGAAGAGAATGCTCTTACAAATAAGAGAAGAATCCAAATCTATTCGATTTGTAAGAGAATGCTCTTACAAATCGAATAGTTTTGGACAAAGTCTGACCGACACATTTTTGATTTGGCTGAATTTTTTTTTGCGGGTTTTATATCGCGTTCGAGGATTTTTTCTTTTTTTTTTTTTTGGTAAATATAGCGGTTCTAAATTTCGAGAATTTCATGATTTTTGGCTTGAAGACTTATTTTCAAAGATTCATAACTTCGGTTCTGGTAGAGATAGAAACTTTTTTCTGTTTTTCTTTAAAGTTAAAATACGGACTGTAAAAAAAAACTGTTATCTATAAAAATTATTAACAAATTCCTATTGTTGTAAACAAATAAAATGTTAAAATCGATTTATAGTCACTATCCAACAAGATGAAAAAGTGTTTAGTATGACCATCGAATTCTACATAATTTCAGCCAAATCAAAAATGTGTCGGTCAAAAAGGTGTTCGGTTTGTAAAAGAATGACCCATTTTCAACAATTTTCAATTGTGGTGCGTGGTGAAGTAAAAATGGTTGTTATATAAATCGCTGAACATGTTAATGTTGCATAATCCTCAAGACATTGTGAAAACCATTCATCTCTTAACTACTAATGTAATCAATAAAGCTGATAAAAACAATAGTGGTGCGACACAAATATTTTTTGGTGACCGAGAGCAAAGAGTCGATCGCGTTAATCGTATGTATTCAAAAACACAATCGATCGCGATGTGAATCCCATTTGCGTAACCACTTTAAGAAGATCCAATCTGTCGATGTTTTTCATACAAATGAAAATGTATCAGATATCGAAGGAGATAAAAAAACTGTACTGACAATGAATGCTACGATTGTAGAAAAGGAAAGATAATTTTTTGTTCCTTAAGTTAGATGGAGTGAATGTGACCTTTTCAATTGACACCCGAGCAACAATTTTGCCCTTTCGTTTCTTATGGTTATAGCGTAATGTTCACGAAGCGGTGCCTTTCGACCGTTAAGAATTAATATACACACGAATTAGGTATAGTAGTCAATAGCGCCAATCAATTTGCTTAATCAAGTTTATACTAATCACAGGGAATTAAAGAAAATGTTAAAGTTTTGTGTAACAAATATATAATCCAATTTTCGATTCAGGTTTTGGGTTTTGTCCAAATTTTAGGGCACACTTGTCCTTAAAGAGGATGTACAGTCAAAATTTTTTAAAGCGTAATCAAAGCCAATATCATTCGCTGCGATGCATGACGTTAAGGCTGAATTTGATCGATGCAATATAATTGAGTAAATGGATGTCACCGGTTGTCATCATGTTGAAGTCAGTTGGAGGTATATCCGATTAACTGCAGATGATTTTAGAGTAGTTCTGAGTGCATTGAAAATATTGATCTATCAGATGCATACCTGCAGTTGAAATTACATTAATCGTCCAAGGAATTGAAAGAACTAGTTGTAATTTAAGGTTTACAATTCGGATTCGCTAGTACTCCAATAATCTTTCAAAAACTGATGAAACAGCCAGTACTCGATAGATATTTGGTTGATATAATTGAGTTGAGTTGGAATACATACGTAGAAAGAAGGCTCGGCAAAATTGCTACTATACAATCTTAAGCCAAAGTGCCGCTAAAGCCGCTTTATCTTGACGTTTTCTTTAAATATTTCTCGCCAATTAATTAGTGATTAGTTAGTCGTTTGAAAAAAAATTAATCAATTGTTTTTATAATTAATTTTAAAATTAAAATATTAAAAAAAAATTTTTAAAGATGGCGCTAGGGTCAAAGATCAATTGGGATTTAATTAATTTTTTAAACAGTTCTATCCCTACTCTAAAATATTTCAAATTTTCAAAGAAGCGTAAATTCGTGTTCTTGAGATATTTAATTTTAAAGATTTAAGTCCTACTTAAAATTTTAATTTTTCACAATTTTTTCAAACAACTTACATTAACAAAAAAATTCAACTTCAATTAAATTTTCCTTTTTTTTTTAAATAGTTCTATCCTTACTTTAAAATATATCAAATCTTATATTATCTAATTTAAAAATTAAATATCTCAAGAACACGAATTTACGCCTCTTTGAAAATTTGAAATATTTTAGAGGAAGGATAGAACTGTTTAAAAAATTAATTAAATCCCAATTTATCGTCGACCCTAGCGCCATCTTTAAAAAAGTTTTTTTAATATTTTAATTTTAAAATTAATTACAAAAACAATTGATTTTTTTTTTCAAACCACTAATTACTAATCACCTATCAAACATAAAAACGTCTGATGAAATCGGTATAGCCGTTCTAGAGCAATTTAATTTCAAAGTTACATCGGATTGGCAGAATTTTCATTTTTTATGCATGTTGGGGTGCCCTCTATGTTCAAACTATATACTTTAAAAAAATTGTAAAATAAGTTGTATTTTATATTTTGTTTATACTACTTATATGCCATGATTCAGAAAAATCAAAAATGGTCAAGTTCAAATTTCGACTTTTTCACCTGTGTAGACACCATTCATCATCATCACTGTGTAGCTGTAGATCATTTTTCATCTATAATACAGAAAAAGTCAACAAAAAATAAAATAAAAATATGTACTAACAAAATAATTTAAATATTTACGGGTGTGATAAATGTGTTATGTGACAAACTTGCGTTCTCCAGTCCCTGCCATAGGAGTTAACGTAAAATCTCACATACCACTGACAATGGCCGTGAGATATCACTAGCCAAGGTGATATATTTGGGTTCTGACAAATGAACTCTATTCAGTCAACGGTATCATCCTTAATATTACCTATGGGATAATTTTTGATAATGATACGTTATTGCTTTCTCGAAGAAACAAATCTTCACATAACTCTATGTGTAAGCTGGAATATGCCACTAGGATTATTGACAACCCCCTTTAACTTTTGCACGGCTCCCGTTTTAAAGTCAGATTGAAAAAAATGGAAAAAATGGAAATTTTTCGCTAAAAAAAAGGAAAAAATGGAAAAAAATGGAAAACAAACAATTTAAAATGTGTAATACATAGGGTATCTTAGAATATTACGGTAAAAAAAATCCCTGTTTTTTCAGGTTATCCAGACTCGGTTTTTAATTTTTTTAGAAAATGTTTAAACTACGGTATTTTATAATTGATAGAAAAATTAATAAAAGTGTACATTTATTCATTTGTTAACACTTTTAATCGTTAATATAACAAAAACCTTGACTCGAAAATTTCTGATTGAACGATTCTCGTACATATTGTTTTTAAAATTGAAATAAAATGAATTGTTAAATTATTTTTATGAAGAAATGGAACTAAAAGATTATTTGATTGAATTTCCATTAACATATTTCTTAAAACCAGGTGAGATGAAAGAGGCTTGTTCAACCATTTTGAACAAAGTTTCGTGAGGAATATTTTAATATTTTTAATATATAATATTTTTCATCGGCTTTTCGATTAGGAGCATTGAAAGTAAGCAAATAAATTATAAGCGAATCAGATCATACAAATTCCACCACAGATCAATTCGTTGCTTTAACTCCAGCGTTAAATGCATTACTAATTTTACGTAAGCCGCAGCTGCCCAGTCAGAATTTCTTTATTACTCGAATCATGTGCTAAGTCCACCTTTAGATGTCAAATAGATTTTAAGTTAACATTAGTTCCGTTCATCGAAACTTGAATCCAAGTATTGGTTCATGGAATGCATAATATGAAAGTTTCTTACAAATTTTCGGCAGTAGTATGTCCCAAATAGATTGATATTAAACAGGTAATCGTTCGTGATTTGTTTTTATCACCATTCTATATACCATCATTCTTACAATATCAATTTGCTGCTTTAGACTCTCATGCAAATAAGTTACAGCAAAATATATTTTTTGAATTGAGTCGATTCAGTTCGATATAATTATTAATTCTACATATCATTCAATATCGTACATATCGTTCAATTTCACTGACAGAAAACATTGTCTTCATCATAGAAACGCTAATTACAAAGATCAAATACCACAATGTAACACAGTCTTTTAAAAAAAATTTCATCGTGTTGGACAAAACGAGGCACTTGTGAATAATTTAGGTCACGACAAGTGGCATACAATTATAAACTTTTTATTTATAAACTGTTCCTAATAGGAACGATATTCTTTTTAGTATTTTTCTGGTGAAAATTTATGTTTTTAATTATGAATAATTTATTTAAATCTAGCATAAGTTGATCAATATAACACGTAGGCTTTCTATCGTCTTGGACTTCACACAGTTCGGAGTTTACTAGCTTGCAGTTTCACACCTGCATATTATACGAAGTGAAAGTAATAACTGCAAGTCTGGTTTACCATCATCATCATGAACCGTACTCCACTAGGAAGCATATGGAAATATATTACGGAAGCTTTTTAAAATACATTTCTTTGCACATTTTGTTCTCATTTACACATTTAGTGGTTGCATTCGGCACATTTAGTGGTCGCCGAATTACAATAACATATTATTGTATGTGCAATAGTATTGCAAACCTCATGGATAATTTTTTAATTAATTAAATAATTAGAAAAATACTAAGATCCATTTTATGTTTCCCAAACCTTCGCCGTAAATCGAACGCAGGTGTTTTGTGTTAAAAGGAAAGCGTGTTAACACTTGAACCACTTCTGTTATTTGGATTTAATAATTGTTCATATTATATAATCATGTAGTATAGTTGTAATTGAAGCCATTTTGAAAACATTTTTCGTTAATCGATTCCACCAGTATACGAAATGAGAAAAGAAGGAATTGGTATAAATGGATGTTTCCACATATGAGAACTCTAAGGTATGCTTATAAGAATGCCCAGATTGGCTTGTTGCTCGTGAAGATCTACGTAATGGAGGCATTAAGTGATTAATTTCTTTAGAGCATAGCGTAGTATAATGTAAATGCTCCAACAACTCTTGTATGATCGGCTTCAACACGCCTATGAACTCTGTCGACAAAATTTTGATGTTTCTGGTATACTGCAACCCATAAATTGGGGTAGAATTCGTGGATTGGTCGTATAAATTCTTTATACATCGTAGTTATTTCAGATGGAGACAAAAATTTGACTACAACGTACGAAGCCAAGTCGTTGGGACTCTAATTTCGCCACAGAACAAATGTGATCATGCCATTTTCGTTTGTGGTTTATATTAGTACGAAATAGTTAAGTGCAGGTGAGTTTAATAATGCTAGTCTGGAAAACTTTTCAAAACAGGAGCTATAGAGTGAGGTTTTATAGGACAAAACTAGAATTAAATGTCATAAGGTTCAGTATACACCAGTTCCGATTGATTCAAGATCTAGATTTTAGTCCAGAATTGATTTAAGATCCAAGGATTGAACCATTTTTCTACGAGTATAATTAGCAGTTAGACTAGATGGCTGTTTCTTCTTTTCTTCTTCATTCTCTTAATATATGAATGTTAGATAGAACTTCGGAAGAGCTATATATTGGGTTTGTGGTGCTAAATAACAAACCGTTAAAAAAGATCAGAAAAAGCGGTGGCGAAAGAACCGAACCCTGATTAATGCAGGCTTGAATTGAGAAATTATCCGAAACAACACCAACTACTAAGAGATCTCTGGAATAAAAAGACTAAAAATAAAATTAATTTGTTGATAAGAGCCGATGCCAAACTCTATCAAACGCCTTGGATATATCAAGGGAAATGTTATGAGACTCACCAAAGTCATGAATTGCTACACCCTATTTCTCCGTGAGGACTGGATTAGGTGCAGTGATGAAGATATTATCAATTGTGTCTTTAAGAGAATTAAACGCGTCCAATGGGGTGATTATGGTGGTAAGGATAACTACGGTGTAAATAACACAAATAGATGTCATGTTTATTTGCGATGACTTTGAGACAGATAAAGCAGAATACAGAAATACTATTTGTTTCATACTGGGGGAGCTTTGTAGGTTTAAAATCCTTGTGTATATATGTATATCATTACAACACGGTGTTTAGAGCTCCGGAGAATGATTTTTACAGCCGAATCGTACATTATTGATATTTGAAACTTGTGTTTCACCTAGCTCAAGTAAATGAGGTTTGTTTTGGTTGAGATCGTATTGGATACCAAGAAAGTTTTTTGAGATACCAAGGATGTTAATGATATCGATTACGAAGCTAAATAATGGCTAAATAAACAGATTAATAGGAGAAATAACAAATACGAAAACCAGAAGGAAGAAATAGAGTAACACAACAAAGGCCACAAAGATTCGTTTGTGGAGAAAATAAAAGGTACTTCAAAAAAATTGAGGTTGGGGATGTGTACAATTATTTCTCAACAAGTGTACAAGCATTTCTCAACGTTTTGGATCATAACCAGTCTAAATGGGCAAACAAAAATGTCCGTCTGTATGCCATTGAAATGTTTTAGGGAAAATTGAAAACGACAGATATTTCAGTCTTCATCAATCACAATACCAAACCCTTCGGCCTTCCCACAGACCAAAGTTTTTGATACATCGGAGTAGGAGGTTTTAAGTCCATATTTTATAAATACTTTGAGATTGATTATCGAAATTTATGATATTTAATGAAATCTTCGGGTTTGCATTAGATTTATTCGGGTTTATGTTTTGTAGTAGTTGGCAACCCAACCCTATTCTAATATAAATGTCCATGCAAAATTACATTTGTCTGCAGGTTAACATAACAATATTTTAATTTAAGTTTTCAGCGTTTTTTATAATAAATAAGGTACTTTTTGTCGACTTTGTCGGTGTTTTTGGATGCCAACGTTTCGGTAGCGGCTTTTGCTCTTTATATATTAAGGCAAAATTAACAAAACTGCAGTCAAATTCTGTAACTGTGAAGCGGTGAAGTGATAAAAATTTCTTCGTTTCTTTTCATTAAAAAACTTATCATTTCACCGCTTCACAATTACAGAATTTGGCTGCTGGTGCTGGACAGAGCAAAGAAACAATTTTCATTTTCTTTCACTTTCAAAACGACAGCATCTAAAAAAAGCACCAAAAGTGCTTAAAATTTAATTATTATTCTGTTAACTTGTAAACAAAGATAATGTTACATGGACATCTATATTAGAATTAAAACTATGTTTATAACTTTTAATTACCATATTAATGTACATAAACATTAGCTGCATTTCATGAAACAGTGTGATCCGGATCCGCTTAAGTTTTACATGTAAACTGAGATCCAAAAACAAAGTTGGATCTCATTTTACATGTAAAACTTATGCGAATCCGGATCAAACGGTTTCATGAAATGCAGCTAATGTCTTTTATATAAACAGAAATATCCATTCAAATAAAATCTAGAATATAAATTGGTTTACTGCCCATCTCAATTAGTTGGAGATTGTCGTCCAAACTCGTAGATCAGTAGAGTATGGAAAACAGTAAAATATGTGTTCGTAGAGCAAACTTCAAACTAAACAATATACACTAGAAGTGAAAATTGAATAAAAACAACAATGTCTAACTTATGTAGATCTGATAAATGATGATGAAATTTCAACGTCAAATAGCATCGCTTCATATAGAAGAGAAATGGAGTTTTACTCTCACAAAGGTTGAACATATTCGAATTTCAAAATATTTGAATTGCATAATTCAAATTACTTTTTCCTTAGTTACTTGGGTTTAATTACTAAAACTATTAATTGATCGACGAAAAGGTTATCGAGGTTTATATCGATAAATTAATTATTTGCTCACATATTCTCCTACTATTTCCCTGAATTTGCATTATATATAAAACTAGTTGATGAATAACGATGGAAAAGTTTTTTAATTAATATAAAAATGTGTATATGTATTTTAAAAAAATGTTTAAAAAAATGGAAAAAATGGAAAAATGACGGAAAAAATGGAAAAAAATGGAAAGAACCAAAAAAAATGGAAAAAATGGATTCAGCGGGAGCCCTGCTTTTGTTCCTGCAAATGTTCCTTTAATTCATGATTAATACATTTACTAAAATATTAAGTTGTTTTCAGTAATTTAATCTGATTATTAAAATTAAAATACGTGATTGTCTGAAAATATTTAAACCTTTTATTTAAAATATTTAAACCTTTTATTTAAAACAATTATTTTTCAGTAAATGTTAATTACCGTTTCAATAAGTATAACTTTCTTTTACATTCTTCTTTTTTGACTCTTAAAAACAAAACTCAAAACAAAAAAGTCGGGCAAATGCGAATATAATTCGCTCTCTGAGGGTTCCGTGTATATAATATTTGAAAAAACAACAGTTTTTGTTAGCATAGTTTCACATTGGGTTGCATTTCACCGCCAGTTTTGAGGATTATTTTTGAAGCCAACATTAAAATCACCTATCACAATAGTTGGAGAAAAAAGTGTCGTCAAATTATTGCCAACGAGTGCATTGTTAACACAGTCGAGTGATTTGTCTACTGAACATTGGGGATATCGCTACACGAACAGGATTTAAACTTCAGCTAGTTGAACATTTACAATGACTACCAACAGAGCTAAAATCGAAGTGATGGTTGTTACTATTTTTCTGCACTATTGGACTGTAGCAGACCTAACGAAAAGAACAGATCCCCAACCTCGATTTACTTGACTGTAACAATTTTATACTTCAACAGTAGTTCAATAGTTCAACAATTTCAAAAATGTTTTTAATTACTGATCAACCTCACCGAAAACATTTGCAACGCAACCATATTAAATGATAATTTATCGAATAGCAAACAGGTATGTTATCGCATAATTTTTCAACCTAACACCTTTCGCCTGAAGTTGAGTTCATCTGACTTGTTAAACTTGTTTGATTCTTGTTCCTTCATGTTTGTTCATTTCTATATTTTGTTTCGCTCAATATTTTACTATAATACACATTTCCTACAACGTAGCAAAATTTACCTTTTTCTACGATTATTTTACGTGAATTTCACAAAAACACAATTTTAGAATTTTAATTAACTGAATCAAAAACGGTGTTTTCGAAAACTACAAAAAAATTGTTTTGGACTAGAAAAAAATTCATCTTTCAAATGACACCCCAACCCCACTCGACATAGTCAAAAATAATTTTTTTTTTTCAAAATTTCCACCCTCAACCCTCTCAAAATAACATTTGAAATGATGAGCCGACCGCTATAGTTTTCATTCAATCTTTACATCATTACCCATAACCATGAATTTTTCCAATTTTTTTCTTTTGTAATGTTCGAAGTTAAGGGAGGGGAGGACAGGAAATTTGTTTCACATTTGTTTCACAACTCATGGCTCATATGGCTCAAAAACTGCGCTTTTCAAAAATTACAAAAAAAAATTGTTTTAGACTAGAAAAACTTTTTCATGACACCCCAATCAACAAGGTCAAAAGTAATTTTTTTTCAAAATTTCTACCCTCAACCCCCTCAAAATAACATTTGAAATGATAAACCGACCGCTATAGTTTTCATTCAATCTTTATAACATTGCCCATAACCATGAATTTTTCAATTTTTTTCTTTTGTAATGTTCGAAGTTAAGGGGGTATTTGTTTTACATTTTTGAACATAACTCAAAAACTGCAAGTTTGAAAATTACAAAAAAATTGTTTTAGACTAGAAAAAAATTAACCTTTCACTCGACAAGGTCAAAAATAATTTTTTTCCGAAATTTCCACCCTCAATCCCCTCAAAAAAACATTTGAAACGATGAGCCGACCGCTATAGTTTTCATTCAATCTTTACAACATTGCCCATACATAACCATGAATTTTTCGAATTTTTTTCTTTTCTAATGTTCAAAGTTAAGGGGGAGTATTTGTTTTACATTTTTGAACATAACTCAAAAACTGCGCGTTTGAAAATTACAAAAAAATTGTTTTAGACTAGAAAAAAATTAACCTGTCACTCGACAAGGTCAAAAATAATTTTTTTTCAAAATTTCTTGGACAGGAAATACTCTAGGTCATATGAAAAGTACTAAGCAGTCTAAGCACACTAAGCAGCAAAAACTATGCACGAAAGAATTAATCCCGCCCGGAGAGACGCTGCCATAAACGTGAATCAAGACCTAAAAAAAGTCGCCGATTGGGGTGACCAAACCTGGTCAATTTCAACTCTACCAAAACACAGATGTTGATCGTTTCCAGATCAAAGACCGAGTTCCCCAAAGATATTTTATTCAGTATGTGTGATGAACCAATAGGTGAATGTAAAAACATTCGTTTATTGGGTGTCACAGTTTCAAATGACCTACTCTGGAACGATCATGTAATGGTGATGACAAAAAGCACGTCTAGAAAACTCGGCCTCCTAAATAGATGCAAAAATGTTTTCACTCCATACCAATTGCTCCATGTTTATAAGTCCTATATTCGTCCCTGTATGGAGTACTTTTGTCAAGTTTTGTGTGCCGCTTCTGTTTGCATCTTGACCTTATTGGGCTCTGTTCAAAAGCGAGATATACGAATTGTGGGTGATCGAGCTTTGACATCAAAACTTTGACATCCCTACAACATGTACTAATTGATTCACTTCGTGAATCGGATTGGACTTTTATCACTTTGTTTCTGTTCAATATACTGTTAAATCTATACAAATCACAAGCACATCTGATATTCCATCGTTTTTATAGTAGGAAAAAAAATAAAAGTTAAAGCAAAGGAGATCACTCCCGCCATCCGGATTGTCCCTACACGGATCTTAAATTTTGGGAATCTCTTATTATTCTTCTAACTTTATCTTGACATTCCAAAGGAAAGAAAAAATACTTAAACAAAAATTAACATATCTTGAATTTAAAATACCTTGAATCAAAAATTGTTGATTGGTGATTCACTTCCAGCGTTGTTTTTCCCAAAAGATTTATTACCATACAAGTATTTCTGGATTCCACCAAAAGTTGATGTAACCCTTTATAACTATCGTTATGAACCACTTGATAACAGACTAAAGATTTGCTTCCGAACAAAAGTAACAAATACTTCAATTTCAACGATAAATTATTCGTAACCTTCAACAACACAAACTCCAACAAATAGCTTACGTTGCATTGCTACTTCTTCCGTGAAAATTTATTAACATTTTGAAATGATGACAATGTTGTTAGGATTAATGCAAATAAACATAAAAATTCTTTACCGTAATTTATTATCATCTTCTTGAAAAAAATTTTGTTCCTGTTATATTTATAATATTAATTTCCTTCCCTTTCACAATAACATTCTTACTAGTATTACAATTTCCTAGATTTTTATTTAAATTCACAATATCATCAGTATTATCTATAATTTCTTTATTTTTCACTTTTTTTAACAGATCAAAAATAGAATGAATAAAAATGAATATCCAATTCATTTGTTTTAGGAACCAAAAATCGAATTGCATCTCAAATCAAATTGGAAAAATGTGATTTTTCCTTTTTTACATCTCATCATGTCAAAACAAATCGGGTAATATTGAAAATTCAGCAAAGATTAATAACGACATCTGTTCGTTAGAATTGGAAATAAAATTGAGTACGTTCGTTTGCTTTTTATAGTATATTCAAAATTTAACTAGCAGTTAAGTTTTAGAAAATTTTAAAATTATTATTAATGTAAAAATGAAGGGAAACTAATGAAATACATTTTTATTGAATTGAAAACAAAGAGGAATTTGGTTTTATTATTGTTTTGCGATTATTGCGATCGTTACAAACATCGTCGCACTGTTGCTGACCCCGTTGTTTTTTACAAATATCGTCATCAACAGTGCTCAGATGAAATCACCAGTATCATGCCTCAAACTTATTCTTACCCCCGTTCCACTCTGCAATCGACTAGCGCAACCAGTCAAACGGTCGAGATCCCGCGCTGTCATACTGGCGGTCGCAGAAAGACTTCTTTGTCTGAACTGCATACAAATGGAATAGATTGCCGGAATCCATAGTCTCAGGTGGTTTCAATCCACAGAGGTTTCAAAAAAGCGTTTATCAACAACTTAAAGCGCAAGTTATTGTGGGACCTACGTCTTAAAAGGTATTTAAGTGTTGTGACACATATTGTAAACCCTATAACACAACACTTTTTATTTAAAAAAAAAAAGTCGAAAAATCAATGAATTTTTTTTTTTGAAATATGTTGATCTTTTTCGAATTTCTAAACCAAACTCGATTCCTTAAAAAAAAACTTTTGTTTTACTATCTCCTTATCTATGTTAATAAAATATTTGAAAAATATTTGAATTTTTTTGTTATCAGTAGGCGTGGGAAAACACATTTAAAAACTGTAGAAAATTTCAACTTGATAGCACTTATAGTTTGTGAGTAAATTGATTATGTGGAAATTCGGACGGACACCGAAGTCTAACCAAAAGGGTATCGGTTTTACTTTTTTAAAGTGCGCAACCCTAAAATTAAAAACCATTAAAATAATAGTAGAAATTATGGAAAACCTTATGGTTAATTAAAAATAACGAAATTTTATTGTAAAACAACAACAAAACAAGATCACCTTAAAAGCATTCATTATTAAGTACTTCTGTCAAAAACTTTAAGCTTTCAATTATAAAAAGAAAATAATATTAAATTTGTTTCTGAATTTGCCACGGTAAATACATCTTATTTATTTATTTATACCGATGCTTATTATAACTAATTCTTGAATTCGTCACCATGAAAAATCGGAATTTAAATATTGAGATTCAACAAAATGTAATGGTGGTACGCGATTTCTTTTCAATATACTTACATAAAATGAAAATGTAAGTGAGTTAAAGCTAAACATTTTATTATTTTGTAATAGTTAAATTTAAGCTACCGGAATAAGTTTTAATAAAATAAAATTTCAATTTTGGTCTCATTCTCTATATATGAAATCATAGTTACAGTAATAGAATGACAACAAAAACTAGTAATTTGTGTAACAAGTAACAAACGAAAACAAACCGGGTCTAGACCGGGTCTTTCCTTGAACGTGTGTTAATGATCCAGGTATGGAGCGGGTCACGCTAAATGAATAGCAAATGGGCTGGAACAAGGTGTTATGCGACTTGTGTTGTGTTGATGATCGCCCAGGCTGCGGGCCCATTCAAATAGCTCAGTCGCGAACGGAGCGGCCTGGAAACCGGGCGACCTACAGGTTTATATTGCCTTTCCAAGTGAATCAGAGCTCTGACTCGGTCGACATACCTTCCCGTTATACTCGTGGGAACAATATGGAATTTTTTTATAAAAACAAAAACACAAACAAACATAAAAGGTGGGACGTCACCGCGTTAACGAGGGAAGCGGGTATAAGTGGCAGGCACAAGAGCGAATTTCCTTGTCATGCTCATGATGTGAATGGAATCTGTAAATAAGCCGTGCAGGCAGAAAATAGCCCTATCTCAAATAGAAGCAACAGGAGCAGTAGGCAAATAGGTCCACCTCTAACACATTTAGGTCAGCCTAGGGGCTGGACGACCCACTGAGGCGGGGACTCAGTGGTACTAGTACCAGGTGCTGCCTAAGGTTCCTCGCGGGGGGTATGCCACCGGATGACTCAAAAAGAAAGGATCTGGAACGGAAAGGGAATGCAGCAACCGTCGCAACTGAGAACGTGAAGCGAGTTAGGTAGTCTACGACGCCGTCAGCAGAGAAGCCGAGGATAGACCCGTAAGGACAGAGAGCTAATGCATCTCAAACCAAGCACCAACTATGCTGGTGTTATAAGGACGATTAAGGTATCTCTATCCTGGGTGAGGACTATCCTCAGACAATGTTTAGCGCGGAGGAGCTGGGGTTAATTGAGGCAGGGCTAGTGAACCAACTAGCAATAGGATGTGCTGATCACAGGATGTGCTGATCACTGGTCATGTGATGGTAGAGTGTGACAACGAACAGATAGAAAAAATGGTTGGTGTCTGTCTTACCTGAAGTGAAAGTCGTAGAAATCTCTTGCGCTGCTAGAAGGGGAAACGCCGGCTGATTCATCAAACATTGGAAGCTGTCGGGCAATCGGGATGAGGGCACAAGCCAACTCCAAACTGCACTGATCGACGACAGGGCAAAGACAGCCTTATCGGAGGTAGGAAATACCCTCAACTACCGGGTTGACTAAATATTTGTCCCTGGATCTAGAAGGGCGGCTACAGAAAGAACGGAGGGCTGGTGGCATCTATAGGGAAGCACCATATACCATCACCGTCAAGCGCGACAGTCGCAACCTTAACAATAAACAGTGAAGTGGCAAATATGGTTGTTGAAGAGGTGGAGGATGCTGCTGCAGAGGATTGTAGTAGCATCGAGGATGTGGGTACCGAGAAGGAGAGGTTGTTAATGGATGAAGGGGCAGATACGCCCCTCTCCGACAACGTCTAATGGAGGCGGCAGGAAGTTTGCGCGTGGCACAAGTGAATGTTCCCCACGCCATAGCAGCGTCAGCTGTGGTGGCCAGGACATTCTCTAAGAAACAACTAGGGCTCATGCTGGTACAGGAACCCTGGATCCACAAAAACAGGGCAAAGGACTTTGCAAACAGAGGCGAAGGTAGTTTGAAATTCTAGTGCAAACTCACCTAAAGCTCGTGCCTTATGATTAGGAAAAACATTAACTATATTTGTTTATTAGATTTTCTTAACAGGGACTTGGTGGCCATATCAACTACCATCACACTAGGAGACATTCGCCGCCAGGTAGTGGTAGCATCAGGATACTGTGCACGCATAGAGGAACAGGAATATGCATAGAGGAACAGGGGCTGATGGAATGGCGCAACAATAAGAAGTGGCCTCTTATCATCGGGTATGATGAAAATGCTCACAACGAGACATGGAGAAGTACAGACACAAAACAGAGAGATTAGTTTCTGTTAGAATTTTTAAGTATAAAGAAAACCTTAGCGTGTTTAACGTCAGAAACCCACCCACCTTCGTTACAAGAACAAGACAGGAAGGCTCCGATTTAACGGTAGAAAGTATCGAAGTAGGATACCTCACAAAGAACTGGAGTCTCAATTAACCGTCCATGATGAATCATAGAATGATTCTGTTTGAACTGGATAGTACGAAAGAGGAATCCCCCCGTTTCGGTTACCCAGGAACAAAATCAATTCAAGGAATTTGAGGAGAACATAAAAAAAGGTCTACAGTTAGTTACGGTTAGAGGGACAGTAAAAACAATATGCATCGCTGGAATAACCTGTAGTGAAAAAATTCTAAGGTAAAAGAGCAGACCACGTGTTTTGGTGCAGCAAACAGTTTTCAAAATTAAGAACAGAAGTACGGAGGATCTTTAATAGAGCAAAACAATTCGGAAAATGGGAGGAGTATACCACGGTGCTTACCACATACAATAAAGAAATCAGGAGGGCAAAGCGGGGCAACTTCAGAACCTTCTGAGATTAAAACTTTGTTGAGATGACCGGAGGGAACGCATACGGAGGATGAGCAGCAGAGAGCTGCTCTTCTAGAAATACACTTGCCGTACGCACTGTTCAATAACTAAAATAAAAAACATGAAAACACGTCAAATCACCCTCTTTTCTAGTCTAAACCCTCTTCCACCCAAACAGGACAAACTTTTAAAAAACATAAATTCGTATGTCCTATGCGATGAACTAAAAATTTTTTTAGTAAGAGTAACACTTTATCATACGAAATGTATAAGTAGTTTAAATGCTCACTCAATACTAGTTTGAATGCTATAATGCTCAATTTTTGGATTTTGGTTAATGGTATTGTATGTAACCTGTTTTTAAAATAATATGGCGTCTCTGCCTGCTACATTGCCACTTTTTCTTCTGTGCGTCATACGAACAGCTATAACTATATAACAGAAAAACGATTTCAAAATGAATTCGATTGTCCTTGAACGACCACTTGAGCGAGTTTTCAAATATATCATTGAATTGTGTCGATATCAGAATACATATAAGCCTACTAAATGCCAAAGCCATGCAGTGTTACGTTAGAACTAAAACATTTGCACAATTTTAGTTTTCTTTAAAAGAACTTTGTATTCCTCTACTATTTCCATTTCCAGACCGAAATTTTAACATCTTGTAGCAGTTTTCATCATTATTTGGCCAAATTTATTTGGATTTTTTGATGAAATAAAAAAAGTTATTTTATTTTACTATGAAATATTTTTAAATACATTATTAGCATTATGAAAAAGAGAAATATTTATTTGAAGATGAGGCATCGGTCGAGAACCATAAGGTATTGGGAGTAATTTTAAATTCGTAAGAGTAAACATTATATTCTTGTTGCACGGTAAATATTTATTTTTAATTTAAGTTGCACACATGTAAAAACTAAAAATCAGCTTACCAGTTATTCCAATCCTTTTGCAGTTCAAGTATTAATTTATATATAACAAAGGCGAACTTACCTAAAAATAAAAATACAAAAAAACATAGTTAATAAAACGTATACGAATTTTTAAGATTACAAAGTGACAGTTTTGAACATGAAATTTTCAACACATACGTATATGTATACTAATACATAAATCATTAACGAATGTCTTAATCTTAGACGTCCATGTCTTAATCTTTAGACTACCACAACTCCTTAGTCCTGTTGGTAGTGTAAGTAATTCAAACGTTAGACTAACATTATTGAGATTTCCAGAAAGTGGAAATTTTGTTTTGCATCTAATTTTTTAAGAATAAGTAGATAACTGAATTAATGAACGAATAATTAAACTCAAATTTCATAAATAAAATTTAACTAAATTATAATCTTATTTGAGCCAAACATAATATAGAACTTAAATTGTACAGTTTAAACTTTGACTAAAATAAAGAAAAAAAAAAAAAAAGTGGATATAAGTTAACAATTTTAAACTACTTAAAAAAGCAATTGAACTGATTTCGGTAAAATAGACAGAACTCTAATTTATTCCAAGAAGCGTTTATTGTTTACACTATTTATTTATGGGATTGGCACTGTGAAGACTGATGGGTAAAAAATTGGTTTTTTTTGTTTTAGGTTAAAGATTATACATTCAAAAATATGTTAATAAAATTTTCGGTCAAAATTTCAAAAATTACAGTAAAATTTAGTTACATTTTATTGAATGAGTCCGGCTTTACAATTCTGTTTCACTCCTTTATCGAGGATAATAACTTTGTTAACATTTAATATTTTTCAATAAAAATTTATGAATGTTATATTGAATATACTCTGAGGCTTTAAGTGAAAGCTACCAGGCGGATCGCGGGTGGTGGATAGCGTAACCGCTGTTCAGATATTATTGTTTACCAACGATACGATCGCTTACAGGGCAGATCCCGAGTATAAAATAGGGACCCCAAACCAGACACTCGCTCAATCCAGTGGTGTGGCAGCCGTTCCGAGGGGATCGCCTGATGTTGATCTTCATTGAATCGATTGACTGATGTTGATCTTCATCAGTTGCTAACAGGGGTCTCGCCCTACAGTATTATGACCTGGTTAAGTAAGGCGGATCTGCTTGACACGACCATTCTTGTGGATAAAATTTCAAACATAAAACAAAAAAAATAATAAAAATACCAACACACACAAAAAATCTTAGGACATCTAAAATCAGAACCAGATGAACACTCTGTAAACGGCAATACGTCAGTGATAAAAACTCCAAAATCTGGGAGTTACTCCACCTATACTTCGGGTCTGTCACACTCACACATGACTCTTGCAGATTTAAAGAGGTCTCTAGAAAGCCTCCATGGTCCAGTCAGAATCGGAGGTCACCAAATCTTAGGCGATGCAGGCTTCTGAGACCACGGTAAGTAACAGTTGGAAAAAATAGGACTCCTCACTGCAAATATGTTTTGCAGAGCAGGCTACTACCTCTAGCGGTCTTACTGCAAGAACATCTTCCTTGGACGTAAGGGCTGAGATGATCGAACAGATTTGTCTACCGATCAGACTGGTCACGCGTCACAAGACGAACCTTCGTATGGTTCACAAAAGGACTACCTGTGAAGGCAGGCCAAATCCTATACAAGGGGATAGCGACACAACTCACATTGAAGTGTTGAAGCACAAAAGCGGAAAGTCTTCGAGTGATAATGTCTCAAAGATTCCACCGAAGTCGACGATAACGACGGGGCCGCACAAGGTTGCATCAAGCTATACTAGTACAGTTGAGAGAGGGCTAGTTGGAATTGTTGAATCAAATAAAGGAATCATCAGCCAAGCCTGTTTGAAGATATGTTGAAACAAGTAGGAACTCTTCCAACTTTTGAAAAGGTGGTGAGCAAACAGTTTCTGTATTATAAGTATTTCTTTCAGTTTTGCCCAACCAATCTTAATTCTATAATCCTATTAGTCTATTTGTAACCATTATAATGGTTTAAAAAACCTGGCTAGGTTGCTGGATACAGCAGCTGATAGCAACGCTTAAAATGTTTGTTTGTATGAAAGAAGGAAAACTTTATTTCTGATGTTCAAACGACTTTTCATTGAAATGGTGTTCCGAGTTGCATTCTATGGAAAGGAGCAATGCTTTCAGCAATGAAGGTCTGTGGTCTCTCTAAGATGCATCTGGCCAAAATCTAAATTTCAGGTTATAGACAATCTGACACGGCATTGGTTGGTGGTCTCGGACGTTAAAATGGCTTGGACAGTGGAGGATTTGAGCATACGGGGGGAAGAAATTGGCTAAGGATAAAAGCTCTGTCGACGGGAACCCCCTGGACGTTCTTTTCGATGAAGATAGTGCAAAAGTAATATCAAATCGGAAATCGAAACGTTTCTTCATGTGTGGTTCAGTTCAAGTAGATGTAAAGATTGGATCGGGTTTGAAGGCATAATTCGGGTAGGAGCCGTCAATATTAAACAACGAACCAGTTTTGGGCCCGTATTGGTGAGCCAAGCCTTGGCTAGTTAACTTTGGTTTCAGTCTGGGCCAGTTGTAAATGCCAAGACTGAACCAAGATTCAGTTTATTATATAACGCGTTATTAACCATTCTAATGCATTGTAAACATGTGCAAACCATATTAGGTTTATCTTTATTTTTATACACGTTGCTCTTTCCACAACCCTTTTCCACACATTTTAAGGAGGTCTGAGAAACAAATTGGTTTGATAGACCTGGCCCAAGTTTTATTTCCCAGACTTGGCCCAGGATATCAGTTCAAATTTGGTCCAATCTTGGGCCGTTTGAAAATGTTGAACCCCAAAAGCTGTGGCGCGAGCTTGGCAAAGGTTTGGATCGCTTAGCTTTTTGTTACCCGGGAAGCGACAACCACTGATATGGTGGCAGTCCATAAGCTTGAGTTTCGACAAATCAACCTGCAACATAGCATAAGTGGATCATACATTCGCATGGCTTCACTTGCTAACAAAAATATTAATATTTCAAGAACCCGACATTCCTTAAAAAAAACAGAGTATTCGGTCTTTCCATGAAGGGCTGGGACATTCTGTATAAAATGGGTCCTGACAAAACTAGAACCGGCATAGCATCACACAACAGTTTTGATATTTATCTTCCGAGCTACGAATAAAAGACGGATACTCATTGTGTCTGTCGATCTTCCGTACGACTACATTGATCCCCGCCAACGCCGGAATTGATGCACGTGGTTGACTATATACCAAGAATAAAAATCTGGATATCATAGTCGGCTGAATGAATAACAATAAACATATAATACGACTTCGAGTAGCCTTTTTGGGGAGTCATGGCCCATGAGATGTACAAGGAAATCATTTTTTGATTTCAAATTTCGATACATTTTAGATTTTTAAATCAATCAAATCAAAAATGAACATAATCATACTAATATTGCAATATAATAAATTTTTTTTACACATGTTGTTAGAACAAATGTTTAGAGAAGCTGTAGGTCTTTGAAGTCAACAATTGTAATGAAATATTATTTGAAAAAACTGTTGTTTCACAATAGAAATTTCACAAATAATTTTTTGTGTGGTTTTCAATTGGGCAATAATACTCTTCTCTTTCCTGTGTTGATTATCAGAAAGTATTTTGTAATAAATTAATCTTTAGATATAATATAATTATGGGTGTTGTTCACTTTTTAAGCTTCTATCCATCCAATTAACATATTGTTGATGTTATGGAGTTTTATCAACTTGAATTATCAAATAGAATAAATAAGTTCATTAAGTATAATATAATAACTAAGATTATTGGATAACTAAGATGGGTTTTAGTTTAGGCACAGATTTTGTTTGGGAAATTTTAGATTTAATATTGGGTTTGTTGATTCTTTTATATTTTAATGTTTAACATGGTGTCCACTATTTTTTCAAAACAAAATTCCCTGACTTTCCATGACTTTCCAGAACAAAAATATGAAAATTTTATGACTTTTTTAAAAACAAAACTAAAAAATTTTGACCCCCATTTAACTACATAAAATACCTCGTAGTAGAAAAACTATGGCTTTCCAGAATGATTATTTTAATAGACTGATCAAATAGAACTCAATGCCCGATGAATTTTTCCCATCTCCTTCTCTAGTGGAGGTGCTATCTTCGGCTACTAAAGAGTTTAAATAATGAATATTTCATATTTAGTGTGCCAAACATGTTTAACTAAATAATAAAAAAAATTGCGTATTAAAACTGATATAAACAAGAGTTTCCCAGTTCGATCGTCATTGTTATACTAAACGATTCTGCTCAAAGCTTGACTGAAACCATTCAATTCGGGATTATTAATTTCGTTCCCTGTTTAATAAAACCACAATAAAAAATGTTTTCGAAGGTGGCCAAATTGCCTCTTAGAAGCTAACGTAGATTATTTAACATTTAATTACACAACAAAAATCTCATTAATCGGTCCTATAGTAAGTATCAAAAAACTAACAGTGGTTTAATACCAGAAAATTGAAAACGAATAAGCCGAAATTCACAGATCGAAAGTGGCAAAACTTTCGATTATGTCAATTTCTGACAAAAGTTTTTCGAGTGCCCTTGATTCTTTAAATTGTGGTACTAATTACACTAGTTTACAAGAAAAATCTCCCGAAATAAAACCCAACTTTTCTTATAGATTTGGACCTCCTGAACACGAATATCATATCCATTTTTTTTTGTTAGCTCTTGTTTTTGAGATATTCACGAAAAACCAATTTTTTTAGTGATCAAAAATGTTGTTTGGGTTTTCGGGTTTCATATTTTACAAAACAAACAAATTAAAAACATTAATGAAACAAGTGCATAGTAAATATTCTAACACACATTTTGAGCTATATTTTGTAAAAATCCATTAAGGATTCTGGAAGTTACAGTTGAAAAAAGTTGAAAAAATACGAAAAGTTCACGTTTTTTTAAAATTTTTCCATTTTCAACGCCATAAATTTTGAACAAATAAAGACACTAATTTTTTTTTTATTTCTTGGAGCCTATAGTAGTTTCAATTTTTTTCTTTTTAGCTGAAGGACACGAATATTGGTGCAGTTTGCACCAAGTTATTCAAGTTTTTCCAAAGAAAGTCAAAACTCAAAATTTGGAAAAAAAATTTAACTAAAAGAATAATTTAAATTCTGCAACATAATTGATTTATAAATAAGTTGTTTATACACCAATATTCGTATCTTTCAGCTTAAAAGAAAGAAAATTGAAGTTACTATAGGCTCCAAGAAATTAAAAAAAATTAGTGTCTTTATTTGTTCAAAATTTATGGTGTTGAAAATGGAAAATTTTTAGAAAAACGCGAATTTTTCGTAATTTTTCAACTTTTTTCGACTGTAACTTCCAGAATCCTTAATGGATTTTTACAAAATATAGCTCAAAATGTTTGTTAGCATATTTACTATGCACTTGTTTCATTAATATATTTAATTTGTTTGTTTTGTAAAATATGAGACCCAAAAACCGAAACAACATTTTTGATCACCGAAAAAATTGGTTTTTCGTGAATATCTCAAAAACAAGAGCTAATTAAAAAAAATGAATATGATATTCGTGTTCAGGAGGTCCAAATCCATAAGAAAAGTTGGGTTTTATTTAGGGAGACAAAAAAAGTTCAAAATTTGTAAACTAGTGTTATTATAGCATCTCTATATCATTGAAATTCATTTTGTTCGTAAAACGCTTTGATTCAAACCCAACTGTTCTGGAACATCGATCGAAAGCCCAAAATTCAGAAGTTAATATGAAAGCTTAATTTCAAACGCAAAATTGCGAAAAAACTTTGAAGGGCGGGATTAACAACAACAAAGCTTTTTCACTGGACAAAATTCTTTGTACTAACCTATAGTTATTCTTCTAACCTAATGATCTAAACACATTTTCAAAATAACTTGCACGCACTTTAACTAAAATTTTCTACACATTTTATAAATTTGGTATTTTTTCGTGCTGGAAGTTGGCCAATATCCAGTCGATTCACAAAAAAGGAATGAAATGTGATATATCAAATTATAGATCACCAGTCTTACAGTTCCCACTCCTATTTAAAATATATGAGCAAAATTTTCTTTCACATATATCAAATTTTTTGGAAGAGAAAAATTTGATATCTGATAGTCAGTCAACTCGGTTTTCGAAACAAAAAATCAACAGTCGTACTACTGAGTTTAGTATCCGATTGTTCAAACTGCATACTTGCAAAAGATGGTGAAAATTAGATTATCCAGCATTTGATCGAATCTGGGATGCAAAAGATGGTGAAAATTAGATTATCCAGCATTTGATCGAATCTGGGATGCTAACTTGATGAACAAGCCCGTTGCGTTTGGTTTTCACTGTACAATCGAAAAGTTTATTTCAAATTTTCTGACTGACCGATACATTTCGGTTTCCATTTTTTTTCTTCATACAAATTTAGTCATGTTTGGTGTGATTTATTATAAATTAAAAATTAACGTCTCTGAACAGCCGAAGATATCATACTAACTGAGGTTAAGGTTTTGAGACATTAGGATTTGTTTAAGGAATTTGCTTGGCCTTAAGGAGCCGGTAATAAAATTATTAGAACAAAACGTTCTAAAGTTATGTGAACAATAAATGAGTTAAAGAGGCAGTTGCTCAGGTAGAACGAGAAATCGTCTTATAGTAGACGTCTCATCGTCTTCAATAGTAGACGGAGAAATCGAGTGCATCAGACGGGAGTCCAAAGCATATTCTTTTATCTGTTTTACTTATCAGTCGGTTAGTGCAAATAGGCAAACTGTTAAGATCACACATTGTTATAGCGACAGGATACAAAGGGAATTTTTTGTGCATATAAACGAAAACACATAATTTTTCTCCAACCGGGCCATACAAATTATTAAGGATATATGAAATATAATTTTTAATAAAAGTTTTGGTTAAAATAAAATTTTTCCAGAGAAATGATCAAAATTTCATGACTTTCCATGACTTTCCCTGACCAAAATAAAATCCCCTGACTTTCCATGACTTTCCAGACTTCCATACATGGTGGACACCATGTTTAAGTTAGGCTGTTTTTGAAGTTTATACCTCCCATTTTGCTGGTTGGCGATAATTACTTGCTTGTTACCCTGCATAAACCATTTAGCACAGGTGTAGGTACTTAAGACTAAAATTTATTTTTCGAAGCATCATATGACTGAATGCCGGTAAGGACAGCAAAATACAAATTTAAACAAAAGCACAGCTGGTTAAGAGTTTGCCGCACCAAATGGGATAGAAATACAGTGAGAAAAAACAGAAAATTGTTTGTTGTAATAGTAAACAGCAATTAATAAACCACTTTTCGTTGGACCAACGATCATTCGTGATATTAATAAATTGTTTATTGAACCAATGACATTGTTTATTGAGTCAACGAAAAAGTGCAATAATCGCAGTTTTTTTTATTTATTGAACAATTTTATTGGATTCTTTTTTCATTGTACATATATTATAAGAAATAGCTGAATTTTATTTTTTAATAAACGACATTTGTTTATTGTTGATAAAGTTTTTTAAGTTTACCATAAAGCTTCAACCTAGTCACCTTCTTCTTTTAAATATTACGTTTACTAACCATTTGATTTCCTAAGGAACATAAAGATCAATCAAATAAAAATTCCAAGATTAAGAAATCGACGACGATCTAAATTGAAAGTCTAAACAAAACCAACCTTACGATCCAACATTATATTATGTACATACTTTTAAAATAAAAACATAAATATTTATTTTAAAAAAATATGTGAATATAATAACATATTTTTCTTAAACTAAAAAAAAATCAAATAGAATTAGGTTAAACTTAATTGTTTGTTCTATTTTTTACTTCGAAAAATAGTATATTTTGCTACAAGAGATGAAAACACTGTTTTTTTTTGGTTAGTGAACATATGCGCAAGCGTCGAATGTAACAAAACAAGTTCGTGAACGAAAAATGTGTTCTCTTGAAGGCGAAATTAAATATATATAAATTACTTAATTAGAAAACAACATCGTAACATGCAAGATTCATATTGTATTTAATCATGGTTGCTTTGATTTAAAGACTGCAAAATCACATGGCAACGCCAATTTGTTATTTTGTGAAAATGTTTTTTCACTAGAGCGAAAAAGGCCACTTTCAAAAAAGGTTAAACCTCCATGAAAATGGATTTTTCATATACTATCGTAAAAAAAATAATTTAATTATGTACGTATAACATTTTTTCTTAGATATAGACAAATTTATTTGTAGATTTTCACTTTTCAGTGAATTTTCTTTTAACTTTATTTCTATCTATATTTAAAATTCAATGTCTCAATTTTTTGTCTAAATGTGTTTTTAATGGAATTTTCCTTGTTTATTTTTAAAGAAAACAAAAACCACCTGTAAGTGTAATTGTAACATTCTCAAATGTTATCCATTAAAGAACGTCATTATTGAAAAACAAACAGTTGGTTGAAAAACAAAATAATAGCCGCTATATACAAAGGAAGTAATAAACTGGAAAATTGATCAAATTAATTCTTGATTAAAAAGCAAAACAAATACGTCATAATCGATACATGTGGTGTTGATTTACTTTGATTTTATTTGTTTTAATTTCATATTACAAACTTATTTGATTGATGTGATTTGAGTTACGATTGGATGATACCTAAACACATAAATACAATATTTTTTTATTTAAATAATAAATTTTGTTTTAATTCGTCTTATGTTGTATGATGAAACTTAATTTGTTTAGTTTAAAATATTTTTCTTATTTTTTTTTATTTATATTACGAAACAGATTGTAAGTGTTATCATCGAGAAATCAACGATAGATAGCTTAAGTGAAAAACTAACATTTTGTTATTTATGTTTTAACGATTAGAATGAAAAGAACAAAAATTCAAATTTGGCAAATTCGAGATCATACTTGAGGATAAGAACCGTATCGTATCAACGATGTTGAACAATACCGTCATCCAATACAATACCGTCGTACATGTCATTCGATTAATGCAGACGTCAAATATATGAAACCCAACGCAGAGGCTTCTTTGTACGAAGTGCATAGAGATGAACTGACTAATAAAATCAATAGTTTCGGTTTAAAGAGACTAAATACCCTTGTTGTTGTGACACATTATAATTCATATGACATAATATGTTATAGAGAAAAATTGTCTATTAAGTTCATAAATGCAGCGTGTATCATATTCTATTTAAAAAAAACAATTCCAAAATTGAGATTTAAATAAACAGAGTATATTATTTAAATTCCAATTACATTTGTCATTATTTAAAAACATCAAAATAGAACATCAAAGCATATTAATTTATTGATCAAGGTTACCATATTATTTTAATTTTTGATGGGACAGTAAAGATACAATACAAAAATTATGTAGAATAACTACAATTAAAGTAGATAAAATTTCATGATATAAATTATTGCAATGAACCGTGTTAAATGAATAAATAATAAAAAATTATATAATTATAATAATAAATAAGATGATTGAATACATTTGATCCATTCATAGTTTAAGGTCAGAAAATAATATCTAATTTTAGTTTTAGTTAAAACAGTAGGAGCATTTCTGATTTTGTTTTTGTCAATGCTCCATGTAAGAGTATCGCCGACCCAGCTTAGCATGTTACAACTGTTAATAATACTGTTGCTAATCGGCGGTTTCTCATGGAAAAACCAGTCTTGGAACATCAATGAGTTCTGGCGATATAACCCAATACAAATACTAAGGGATTTACACTTTAGACGTTGTTGCACACATCGCTACCCAAAAATAAAACTATTTCCTCATAAAAACCGACAGAAGTGTTGATACCTCAAAGCCTTGAGATTTTAGCCCCTTCATATTTTGTCACTGCAACTAGGGCTTAACGATATTAAAAACTTATAGACAATATCGACACACAAAAAATACGGATAAAGCCGATGTATCAAATGTCGATAACTATTGATATGTATCAAAATATACCGTTAAGTATCGATATTTACCACCAATCGACATATTGATATATCGTTACTTATCGATATATCGATATTTATCGATACATCGCTTTTATCGATATTTTTTTATACCGATATTGTTGATAGCTTTTGTAATATCACCCAACCCTAGTTGATTGTATGTGTGAGCCTATAAAACTTCTAACTCCACGATGTTCAAAGCGATATAACATGTTATACAGATTTAATTTGTTACATGTTTTTTGTTTGCCAATAGAGCTTGTATCGCGGAATTTCCCGATCGGGAATTCTGGGAAATTAGTAATTTTATCTAATCCCGATTCCGATGATTTTTATTAATTTACCGGCATTTCTCGTATAGTTTAATTAGAATTAAATAAAAATGACTTCTAGAGTTTGACGTATTAAATATTAATCAATTATTTTTTAGGTTCAGTTTGAAGTAATACGTAAAATATCGCGATTATTTCGATCATATTGATCATACTGAACACTATACCATTATTTCGTTTTTAACAATGAAGGAAGGGTTGTAACATATTTCATAATAAATCAGGGAGCAAAAGCTTTCTATCGTTGCTTGATTCCATACAATCAATAATTCGGATATATTGAATATGTAAACAAATATATAATATAAATATATAAAAAATCGTTTAAGTAATTTCAAATTTAATATCGATGTATCAAGTAAAATAGAATCGTTGATAAATATCGATATTTTTTTCAAAAACTATAGATATATGGTGTCGATATTATTTTCGCATCCCTATTTCAAGGTATTCAATTTTTTTCCAACAAACGTTGGATATTTTTACAAAACAGAAATCTCTTGATGAAATTCTTGCGAGATTAGCATCAGCAGAAGATTGAATTTCAAGAATCAAGAATTCAAACTAGTTTTTGAGTTTCCGATAGACAGCCAAAAGACAAAATCGCGCAATTTGAATTCACAAGATCGCTCAATTTTTATTTAAATTAATAAATATGATTTTCAGATATTGTTAAAAGCATATATTTATTTATTATAAAAAGTATAGTAATTTAGTCAAATAAGTATAACTGACTACATTGGGGTAGCATGTTATGAAAAATTTGACAGTAAATGGAACGGAGTCTAGATAATCTAAATATCGGCAAAGATATCAATTAGAAAGAGGAATTAGAAAGAGAAATAGATTGCATACTGAAAAAGAGTAGGCCAAGTAAGAAAAGAAAAAAGAGGAAAATTGGAGTTTCCTTTGAGTATGTGCCATCAAGCGCTAGTCAACCGCAAGATGCACATGCAATTGATAAAGACAAAGTTAATCAAACAAACGAAACGAAAAAGAAAAAGCCCTCGCCTGTAACTGTAACGGGTGTTTCAAGTCATGCGGAAATACAAATCATAATGAAAATGGTTACGGACAAAGAGTATAAAATTACTGCTCTTAACAATGACGTCTGAAAGACCAACACATCAAACTCTGATGCATATAGAAATATAACAATGAAACTAAACATTGACAAATATCATTGAGTAACATATGAAAACAAAAACAAACGCCCAATCAAGGTAATGGCAAGAGGAATATATCCCACTTGTTTGGCCAACGATATAATTGAAGATCTGAAACATAAAGGTCTTAAAATATTAGATACTGTTAACATCATCAAAAAGAAAAATCAACGAAAATGGATCCAAACCTATCCATCAAAGAGGACCTCCTACTTTTATGTTAACATTCCAACAAAATGAAAATATACAAGAAATTTATAATATAAAAGGGATACCGTTAAGATTTGAATGAAATTTCAACAAAAAAAATTGGTATTTTATAATAGATTTTAGATTTAAAATATTTCCCGGGAATTCCGGGATTGGGTGCTTTTCAATGCCCGTATGCCGGGCTTTAAAAAACGGCCGGGAAATACAAACTCTATTTACCAATCACTTTTACACAAAATTCCCACTACACGTAACCGTAATTTAAAGATATTAAATTGACAAGTCTTTTTTAACTGTGGGACTACTAATTTGTGCGGACCCAAAGGCAGCACCTAGTTCACCTCTTAGATAAATGTGCCCTTAGTCGAACTCATAGTAAAGCGGATACTTTCATTAACCTGACTGGATTTTTTAGGATTTTTTGAATGCATGTATAAGTGGAAGGACAACAACAGAAAATTCTCATCGAGAAGAATGAGCTTGCTTTCTCAGTTCGGACAGCAAGTTCCTAGTTCTTGTGAAAAGATGACATCTATATAGTTCAGCTTCTTTTTTAGAACGAATGACGAGGGGAGGCCCGATATAGCAGAGTTTAATTCGGTTGCAATTGAGGTTGTTCAGAATCTTTTTCATAGAATAAAAATTTTACTCTGTTGAAAACATTTAAATTGAAATGCGTCTCACTCAATCGATGAAATACTTTTTATCTATCGATGTCATTAAAATTTATATGCGTCTTAGAATCAAAGGAACACGGTAACTTAACTTTTCCTTATTTTGAATATCCAGTACAACACAAGAATACATACAATCTAAGCTCTTGCTACGTACTTGCCACTTTGCTAATCTTGTAATAAGAACCATTTACTAACGCTATTCAACAGTCAGTGGGCATTAATGACAAATGCTTCGGGAAACCACTAAATTAAGGATTCGTTTGACATCACCGAGATACAACCAACCACAATATGGTTATTAATTTGTCAGATATAAAATATTTTTTTTTTTTTATAAAAAGTGCTGTGTAGTAGGAATTACAAAATGTGTCAGAACAACACGTAGATACCTTTCAAGACCTAGGTCCCACAACAACATGCGTTTTGAGGTATTGGTGGACGCTTTTTTTAAATCTTTATGGATTGAAGGCACTCGAGACTATTAATTCGGGCAAAGCATTCCATTTGTACGATGTACGTACAAAGAAATCCCTTTGCATTCTATTACTATGACAGTGAGTAATCTCGACAGTCCGACCACCTGCACAAACGGATTGACGAGTCAAACGGGGAAAAACATATGTCTGAGGCATTATGGACCTGATTTCATCCGAGCACTGCTGGTGACGATATTTATAAAAAACAACGAGATCAGCAACAGTGCGACGATGTTGTAGGGAATCAAGATCTAATGTTAAATTTCGATCACCAACAATTCGTATAGAACGCTTTTGAACAGAGTCCAAAAGAGCTAGTATAGTAACAGATACAGCGCCCCAAGCTTGACAACAATACTCCATACAGGGACGAATATAGGACTTATAAATGTGTAGTAATTGATACGAAGTAAAATATTTTTTACATCTATTGAGGAGGCCGAGTTTTCTTGGCGCGGTCTTTGCCATGGCCGTTATATGATCGTTCCAGAATAAGTCATGGGAAATTGTGACGACCAAATAAACGAATGCTTTCACATTCGTCTATTTGGTCGTCACACATATTAATTGAAATATCGTTGGGAAACTCGGTCTTTGATCTGGAAACAATCAATAGCTGTGTTTTGGTGGAATTAAAATTGACCAAATTTTTGTCACCCCAATCGGCGACTTTTTTTAGGTCCTCGTTTACATTTATGGTAGCGTCTATCCGGGCGGGATTTATTCGTTCATGCATTTTACCCTTTGAAGATAGGGGGACGAACGACTTGTGCAGTGTACTATCATCTGCAAAACTATTTATTGGGTTACTGGTGATTTACAACAGTTCACTGATATAAATTAAAAATATAGTGGGAGATAAAACTGAGCCTTGAGGTACACCAGCGGTTATTAATTTAGACTCAGAAGAAAAACCATCTATGGATACCGAGATGTATCGGTTAGATAGAAAATTTTGAATCAACTTCACGACTGTGGGATGAAAACCGTACGCAACGAGCTTGTTGATCAAGTTGGCATGCGATATTCGATCAAATGCTTTTAAGATGTCTAAAGCGATCACGTACGTTTCACCTCCTTTCTCAAGTATGCTATTCCAAAGATGTACCACATAGTTCAATAGATCGGTTGTTGATCTTTTGTTTCTAAAACCGTATTGGGTGTCAGATATCAAATGGTTGTCTTAATATGGTTGTCAAAATGTGCTAACGTTCTAAATACTCGTTTGGAAAAGTTATGGTAAAATTACATTTATAGTTTTAAAAATAACCATACCTAAGCCTAGGTGTTTCGACGAACTTAGACAACCCGCAACGTTGAGTAGATATCATTAAACAATCTAAATTGAGGCATCAATCCATTCCAATCCATACCGAAAGAGGCATCAATAAACGGTTATATCTGCTTCGTAATCCACAATAAAAAAGGACGAAAGTTTTCTTAAATTTTTTTGATGCACTAGAAAAGTAGTGCATCAAAAACAACAACCTGCATTAGTGCTTTGATTGCTAATGCTAAAACTCTGGTTATAAATTTCCACAAAAAATTCAGTTATCAGAAATGAAAGCGATATGACAACATTGTCGAGCGACAGAGCACTTTACCCACAGGCCGAACAAAAACTTCATTGCTGTTGTGTAATGCGCGATTTACATGTTCCAACATTTTTTTCCAGCATTTTTTTTACTGAAAGTTAGAGCTACACGCAATATAAAATTTTTGATAATTAAAAAGAGAAAGAAATTTATAATATATAGAAGGCGTTGTGCTATAATTTTTGACAGATAAACTATTGGAAAAATTAAACATTATTTTGTTGTTTGACGTTTATTAAATTTAAACATAATAAAAACATGGATTCTTGATAAAATGATATTATAAACATGGATTCTTGGATATTGATAGGTTTAATAAATAAATTAAATAATAAATTAAATTTAACAATGGCGATGCTATTCAATACAATCAACAATGGCGATGCTATAAATTTTTGACATCCAATACAAAAAACAAAAATATTGTTGACTAGCTCAATGGAAGAAGTTGATTATATATAGCTCAATCAACAATAGCCCCATGGAATGTAAACGCTCGAGAAAAGTAAGCGACTTCAAAACGTATATTATTGAGTTCTACCAACGTAAAAAATTCGATTTAAAATGTGAATGTGTAATTTGTTACACTTAACATAATCAAAATTTGTTCAAATTATATAAAAAAAAACGGTGGTCGGTGGTACAACAAAGAAAATAACACTTTTTTTCTGAATTATATTTAAATATTAACATTTACAAAAAATTAATAAGAAAAAGTTCATTTTTTTTAAAATTACAAATTAAATAATAATCATCAACAAAAGAAAAACATAACTGTTCCAAAAACGTTTGTTCAAATAACGTTCAAACTCTTCTTCATTAGACTGTTAAGAACAGTAATTTAAAAATAAATAATAAGCATACATACAATTGTTTTACTATAATTAAATTTTCACTCATAAATTACAAAAAAATTTAAAACAATGAAAACAATTTTCTGGTTGACAATTTTTAAATCCAAAATATAGCACAATCTCAACTGTTTTTTAAAGTTCGAAAATCGTTTCGTTCGTTTTTATCATTCACGGTCCAGTAAAATAATTATTCAAATTTTGTTTTACTGAAGCACTTTCTATGACATATAATCATAATCACAAAATAATATATTTAAATTTAAAGTCTATTTATATTTTAAAAATTGCAGTGGTGCTGAAACAAAATAATCGTTCCAAAATGATTATATTTTCCACTTCAGATATATGACGAATTGGGAGAAAAATTTATAAAATTCCACATTTATGTTATATTTTAACCAGTAGACTTTTTATTTTATTGGAGGGGTCTCGAAACTGAACTAATTAGTTAGCTAGTTCGAGAAGCACTGCGGCTTAGAGATCTATTGTCCTTAACACTGCTGTTGTTATACTGCAGATGACGTCGATGTCACCGCGGAATGTGCAATGTGGTCGAATCCGAGCCCCTTAGCAAAGTTAATTAGCTGGATTGGACTAATGCTTTGTGATAGAGGTAGTGCTGGTTTCCCTTGACCGAGCTTAATTTATCTGAGCCGACGGGGAAATTGCCTAGAAACTTTTTTGAATGCTGTAGGCCCTCCCGCTTACTCCATAGTTGTTTATTTTGTTCCTATTCCCGGCTTTGGATAACGCATTTAAGTGAACTCTAGGTTACTCAAAGCACAGTTCTGAACCAATGAACTTTATAGTGCCGCCCTTCTTGGCAAGCAAGTCTGCTACTACATTGCCGTGTATTCCTCTGTGACGTGATTCCCATACTATAGCTTTGAATTGAAGAGCGTCGCCTGACTATCAGAAATAATGTATTGCTGTGTTGCTTTATTATCTTTCGGTACACAGCATTGCTCAGTAGTTGATGGCAAAGGTTTCGGCTTGAGGCACCGTTGCAGATACCCAATGCTAACGCCCTAGAGCCAAACACCCCTACACCAGTATCTCGGTTGGTTCGGGATCCATCAGTATAACAGATGCTAATATTGGAAGGTAGAGATTGTAAGTAGCTCTTGATCCCTTCCCTGGCCTCTATTTTGGCAATAAACCGTCTATCTAAATCATTGATATTTAGCACACGGTCCGAAATATGATAGGTCTCCACTTCATTCTGCAATTCTGAGAGGATCGTTTGATGACCGATTAGGTTACCTGGTTTGAGTAGTTCGACTAGCTGCAGTCTGTGAGTACTAGATGCTGCTGCAGATCTGATATATAGGTGTAATGGAGGAAGTAGGAGAAGTATCTCCATTGCAGATGTTGGTGTTGTTCTAAAAGCACCTGTAGCACGGAGGCAAACAAGTCCCTGTATTTTTGTGAGCACTGTTTGAAGGAGATACCTGGTTTGTTTTTGGCCACCAGACCAAAGCTGTGTATGACAGTATGGGTTTTACTATACTTTGATGTAACCAAAACATCATTTTGGGGCTTAATCCTCAAGTTTTTCCAAACAAGTTTCTGCAAGTAAAGAAACCCCTGTTTGCTTGGTCCAAGATATGTTTTAAGTGTGAGCTTACTATCGAGGATTACACCCAAATACCTAATCTCAATAACTACCTGTATCCGTTCGCCGTTAAACTTAGAAGGATTGTAATTAAAACTCATTTTGTTAATAAAGACCACGGTACAAGTTTTTTGCGTATTAGCAGACTGCCCTCCTTTGTTGTACCAATTCATAACAAACTTCCGGTCATCCTGTGTTTGTTCACTCTCATTATGATTGTTATATCGTCAGGCCGGTGTAGCCTTGTGGTGAAGTCAGAATTGTTCAACCTATTTAGAAGATCATCAGCGACTATAAGCAATAGTAACGGAGAGAGTACCCCTCCCTGGGGAGAATCTCTGGCTTTGTTCGATTTCTTTCCTGGCTTGGGTATGAATACTACTGTAGCTTGCTTCTCTCCATATCTGAGAAATTTACGCAAGGCTAAAACTTGCTATAAACAAACGCTTGAGGAATGGGAGAATGGCAGTTAAACCTATTTGCCAGAAGATCGGAAATATTTTTGTTTTAAACGGTCCGAATGATTTGATTGTCAAAATCGATCTGTTGTGGGAGAATATTCTGTTAGTTGGTCTTAAATCTTCGTAGTTTTATGATCCAACGGACCAGAGTTCAAGTATACAAGTTTAGAGAGAAACCTATCTAGAGCTATATTTTCCTGTTTCGAGCTCATGCATATGTAAAACCCGGGAAGTGTGTCTGTAATAGTGTTTCTCGAGTCACTGCAGTTGGTAGTTTAGGTACCATCCAACCTGCAGGCTGAACCCCAAAGATTTTTGTGATCATACTGAAGCACTTTTTGAAGTCGAGCTGCAGCCAGTAGATTGTCAATCGTTCCTCAGAGCTCTCCAACTATCCCTTTTTGATTGTCATCATCCTCTCTAAATTGCCGTTCCACCAAGGAACATATCTGATCCTTTTAACTTGACAACTGTAGAATTGCGGTGGTATGCTTCACTTCAGTGATAAAATCCTGCAGGTGGTTTGCCGCATAGCTCCATTCGAGCTCCATGGTGGAGTTTATAATGCCACAAACGCCTACATTATCCCGAATACGTACTTGAAAGAGATCCTAATCGGGTTTCCTGGAGTTCCTAAAGTAGAGAATATTATCCGGTTGGTGTTCTATCTTAAAATATATGTATGCGTGGTCCGTTATATAGAAGCTACATCCGATACATGCTTGCTACTGATAAAAATGTCGGTGATGTTGTTGCTCAGAGTAAGGTCCAGTACTTCAGTTCTGATTGCGTTTCTAAAGGTAAGTTTGCTGCCTTTGTTAGCTATAAACATCCCGAGTAGAAATTTTTTAGGGTTCCAATTAGGTACTGATCAGGTTTGCCCTAGTGGATCAGGCATTGGTAGGGCAGCCTGGTTGGGTCCTGATCATCAGTGCACCGCTTAGTCACTATCAGGTCCTGATTAGGATTACCTGGGATAATCGGATCAGACCCTGATTAGGATATCCGGCGTCCGGACCAGACCCTGATATATATTTCTATATATATAAGAACATAACTTAATTAAAATAAAATGAAAAAATTGCAATGAAAAAAATTAAAACATACACCACCTTAATCATTATTAATATAGTCTTACAGCCGAGAAGCGATAACTTAAACATACATGAAACGCTTTTATTTAACTATATATTCTTAAAATGGATAATACTCTAGTGAATTTAAACCAATTGAAATTTCAGCTAGTGGTCAAATATGACAAACCAAATCAGAGCCTGAAACATTCAAATAAGGCTAACCCTAAAAGGGTATTGTAAAAATAGCACCACATCTGTTTGCCATAATAAATCAAGTTTGCCCTTGACAGTATTCAGGCTTTTCCTAACTAATTTCTGCTCGGGATGTTATTTGTATATAGGTATTGGAGCAGAGACCCACATGTTGTGTTGATGTTGCTACTACTCTACTCGGCGTGATGAACATTGGCATCGCACATAATTATTAGGTTGTTATGTCTCAAGTGTTTGTCTGTGAAATGCCGAATTACCTTGCTTACCTTACCTTATCAATAATTTCTAACACAAAATATTTTCAGATACAACGTTGTTAGATTTTCAGGTTATTATATATGTATTTTGGTTTAAGAGTTATGTGTTTAAACTAAATAATTAGTGAACAATATTGCTATGAATTAATTTCACATTGGTTTCCTTTTAGTTTTCTATCCGTAATTTATCAATATCCTGCGGCTTCGATCACTAAATTTGAAATAAAAACAGCCGATTTGATTAAGTACGCAACGATTTTAATGACTTTTAACTTTAACAGCGACAATATTATTTATCTGGAATATTCTATAAATACCTGCAAAATCAGAACTGCGGATGTTATTGATCAAAATATGTTTTTACTGAAATTACACAGTGGTTTCGTATTTATAGCAATCATAAACTTTGTAGAAAAATCGAAATTATGTTTTTTGTTGGCGTGTGTCAAAGGAATCGAATCGTGGTACTGATGAGGTATAGGTTCGAATCACGTCCGAAACAATTATAAGAAATAATGTGTTTGTTTCTGAGAAAAATTTAAAATATACTTCCGAATCGAAAAATTCAAATTATTCCCTTAAACTCAAGTTAGTTTGATTGCTCACAAAAATTCTTAATGAATTCAATATCTATTCAAAATTCAAGTCTAGTGAATTAAAAATTCTAAATAAATTGATATTTAAATATCCATGCTATAATTCTTCTATCAACAAATAGGTGCGCTATAAACTATTGGTGCTAAAATATTCAATACTTTTATCGAATTGATGCTAAAATATTCAATGATTAAAAAAAAATAAAATCAAAAAAATTTAAGAATTAAAAACAAAACAGGACCCATGTCCACATTCCACAAGCACCTAGAAAGCTATTGCACTATTTTGGACTCGATTGTGTAGTACGCAAAACACTTTTGTAGACGCCAGGTTGTCAGTAAAATTATTAATCATATTAAAATTAAAAGTGTAACCAAATCCAACATCATCATTTATTAATTACCTGTGTAAAAGCATAAATTTCCACGAATCTGATTCGATACCCGATGACCCACTAACATCACGTCAATCCTCGTTCGTTAGAATTATTACTCTGTACTTCTTATGAAAGGTCAGAAGTTATCAGTTATCATAAACATTGATTCAGGTTTCTCCCTAAACTTTAAGACTCTGAGGCCTTTTTCTACAGCTCCTCGTTATCCTTACAAATAGTTGGTATGTAGACCTAGCGTATGCGTTTTTGGACTATTGTTATGCATGAGCAAGTAGGCTTTTGTCCAGCTTCCACATTATAAAAAAGCTTTTTATTTTACTTCTGTTGATAGACAGGTAGACGCATTGCATTGATCGGAAGACCATTCTTCTGACACCAAGTGGTGGTTGCAATTCGTGAAGCCGCATAACACAACGACAAGGAAACAGACTATGACCGAAACTTGCTGACTTCCTAGTATCAAATTTGAGATGTTGAACAGAGTTTAGCACGAACTGAGTTATAACAACAAAAAAATAGCGTTATCTTTAAGTTCCGCTGCACTGAATGCAAAATAGTATAAAACTACTATACCAAAGAAGTTTTGACCGATTTATACAAAGTTAAAACAATTAAAACTTGTATGTTGTTTGAAAAAAAAAATAGGCCGAGTGGTTACATACTCTAACTTATGATGATGGTCTCATAAAATAAATTATAGTTTTTTTTAATTGCTGTAGATAGATAGATTAGAATTTATATTTATATTTTTATAAACAAATTAATTAAGTGTAATCTAATTAAATTATTAGTCATTTGTTAAGTGTTCAGTCATACAATATAAAATGAAATGATGGGCGATAAAATTTATTATTTTTTTATTTTAAATAAAACGAGCAATAACTTTTTTCTTATTAGTTTTATGCTACAATATTAGATTCCACCCCATTATTCCTAATCCAAAAATTCCTAATCCCATTATAAATTTTATACCAAAAATCCTAAAATTACTTTTGTAATGTAAAAAAGTTAAAAGTACTTTTGTAATTACTCTTGGAATTGATTCCAATGGGTTTTCAATCACTTGAGTCTTCAGGGCTACGGTGCGTTATATGGGATCCGCCCCCTGGGGGTGGGATGGGTTTGTTAGAAAGCTTAGGTGGTGGAGGTTATATATGTGGGTATCTTAGGCCGGAGGGGTGGGGTTTAGATTATTTGAAATGAAATATTTTAAGATATATTTTATGATGTATTAAGTTATTTTTCACTCGCTTCTGCGACCCTGCAGACCTTCTATCAATAGCATTTTTGGGATTAGGAATATTGGGAATAAATTTTTAGGACTTTTGGGATTATTTCTGATAAAATTAGGATTTTTGGGGTTAGGAAGATTGGGAATAAATTTTTAGGATTTTTGGGATTAGGAATAATGGGGTGACAACCAATATTAAGACCCAGTTTTACCGTTACCTAGATAAAGTTAAATTAAATTAAGCAAATTGGATATTTATAAGCTTTATCCGGTGGTGATTAGCTTAATTCAAAGAATTTAATTTACATATTTAGCTAAGAAAGGGTGTCCCAAAATTAAAAAATTAACGCAAGATTTGAATTTGCCGCCATATATGCAGTAAATTGTTGGCAACCTTGAAGAAAAAAAAACAATTTAACAGGATTCGAGTTTAGGGTTTAGTAAAAATGGAGCGTTACACGATTCTAACAACAACGTCATTTCATTAATGAACAATATCACAAAAATATTGAAAGTTGGCGGCCACAGTTCCAAAATCTCATACAAAAGACGGTGCCATATGCCATACAGCCTGTGAAACAATTCAATTACTGCATGATACATTTCCTGGTCGTGTACTCTCTCGTTTCGATGATCAGAATTGGCCCCCCTAGATCGTGTAATTTCACATCATTACTTTTTTTGGGTTATTTGAAATCAAAGGCCTATGTCATCAAGACTACAACCACCCGAGCATTAGTAGAAGAAATTAAACGCTGCATCAACGAAATTCAGCCTCATTTATGCAGAATTGCCATGGAAAATTTAGACAAAAGAATGCGTATGTGCCATGCCATTCAGGCCATTTGTCCGATATGTTATTCCATAAATAAACCGCTTAATGATTCAATAAAAAATAACAATCTAAAGAGTAAACACTGAAACTGTGTTTTTCATTTAATTCAAATCTTGCTTTCATTTTGGGACACGCTTTATAAGTAGCCTCAATAGAGGGAATTTTCCACCTTGTAAATTGGAATTTGCGACACATAGGTTAACATTAAGAGACCAATGGTAAAACTGAACGCCTTTTCCATATGGCAGACAAATAAATGAGTCACCACAAATAAATTCGAAATAAACCACCATAAAAACTGACCCAATTAATTAAGTTATGTATTCTCTACAAAATGCTGCTGTAAAAACGTCGTTTTTTCCTTGTTAATTATATGGGAAACAAAGTCGGTTTGCACCGTTCACAGGTTTGATGTAGGAACCTAGAAGTTTTGTAGGAATTCAATGCTAAAACATGAGGCTATAGGACTGATAAAAACACCCAAATTTACTGTTACCTTAATTAAATTTACTATGTATTTACTAAATACGCTCAACAAATCCACTTAAACACACAAATTACTGAAGTATTATAGCTTACTTCTATTTGTTTATTATTATAAATCTAGTACATAAAAGTTTAGTTATTACTGCTTTGTTTATAAATGTATTTCTGATAAACAAACCTATATTAAGTAATTCAATTTCCTTTAAAACAATATTCGTCTTTCTTTACTTTGTATTTTTTATTTACAGCTTTATTCTGTTCATGATCATTAAATAAATTATCTAAAATAAATTTATATTTTTATCATCTTGAGCAGACATTTTCTAAGTTTATCATTCACTCGAGTGTGGATAAACATAACATATTCAAAGATTTTAATTTTTCTGTATTAATTCTGGTATTAAGATAATTTATTTTTATTAAAGAAAATCTTGAGTAATTTTCTATTTTTATAACAATCAAAATATATGTATATCTTATTCGATTTTATATAAGAAAAAAAAAACAAAACAAAAATTGTATGTATGTGTTTATACATAAACAATAACTAAATGATATAAAAAATGTTATCAGTTATCTAAATTCTAATGGACGTGAATCAAAATATTATTTATAGTTTGGTTTGAACCGGAAAACTGTACACTTATTCGATCGAATTTCATAAAAAGTTAATAAAAAATTGTTTTCTTTAATATTCAACTAAGTCTTTAACATTAATTTTGGTAAACTTGGCGTCGCTTTGTCGAATGATTGTCCAGATTGTAAATGATTTTTTCGAATTTAGTCTAAACCTTTACTGATGCTGATCAGTGATCACTATTCTAGTATAACTTTAAAACAATTAAAAAATGTTTATAAAACGCTATTCCCTTGAGGCCTATATTTTCTTGTATATCAAATCTATATAAAAATTTAAATCAAATCTATATAAAAATATCAAAATCAAGATAATTAAAGCTATTTCCGTTAACCGTTATGAAAGTAATTATGAAAAAGGCATATTAAATAGTTAAACTTTTTTTGAGGAATTTATACAAAAAGAAATCAAATATTTTGTTCTTAGCGCAATAACAAAACTTGTTTTTTCATTTTTGCAATGCAATTCAATGTTAACATTTGATCAACCACGAAAGACAATGGAGAGCATAGGTCCCAATATAAATTTGAAATCGGGTATCTTCTGGAGGGTCCTGACATAATAGGTTGTATCCACTATTCCACTCCAATTGGATTTCATTGGACCGGTCATGTCCAACAGCACACAACATGACCGAAGTCATGTTCTACGAGCCAGATTGGAGTGTGGAATGATTAACAAAATGTAGTTTAGTACCTCAGGTAGTGGGTCAAGGTAGACCAAGATAACAATGAGACACGACATTAAAAAAATCAGCTCCCATGGTAATTATACTGCTTTTGCGAATGAGCGTGGTGAATATTCAAATCTGATATAACTCGAAAATACTCGTACATGGAGCATAAACGCAAAAAAAATTTTGGTATTTTTCTAAAACATTAGAATATCAAGATATTTCAACCAGCTACGATTAAAAGATTTTTTCGGCAAACGGCTGTAAAGTTTAACTTTACTGCCGCTAGGGAGTTAGCTAAAGTCTTACTTTTTAGCCTGACAGCAAAAGTAACGTCTAGCGACAGCAAAAGTAACGCCATTTTTATTTTATATTACGGAGGCTGTAAAGTAGCATTTGTTATTTGTTAGTTTGTTATTTTTTCAAACATATTGTATAACCATGTCAACAAAATAGTACATTATGATGCTAGGACGTAAAGCTAAAGATTTTGGACGGATGTGGAGTTTGCAAATCGAGGCGCTAGCCGAGATTTGCACCCACATTAAGTCCAAAATAGCTTACGTCCGTGCATCATATACTATTTTTTATTCGCCGCAAGCAAAATATTTTAAGAAAAGTTGTTTATTCTAAATTAAAATTACAAATTTTCATAAATTTTAAAATCAAAATATGTGGAACAAGTAACCTTTGAAAAAATATTTATTATTTTTTCCAAATTCTATGACAACAAATGATAACAACTATTTTAATTGGATAATGAAATTTTGAATTTGCGGGTTGCTTTGATAAAAAAATTTATTTTTCATAGAATTTAAACAAATACAAATGCTTTCTACTTTTTTGGACGTAGCTATGACGACAAAATAAATAGCTGAAAAGTGATACTTTAAAGCCGCAAATCACAGTAATAAAGTAACACTTTAATATATAGGCGAATAAAAAATAAGTTGATTCTCATATTATGAAATTTTGAAAAGGCTGCTTTGATAAAAAAATTTTATTCATACAAATTTAAATGTTTTTTTCTCTTTTTTAGAAGTAATTATGACGATACAAATTCATATTTATAAAAAGTTTGATGTATTAATTTCATATTTATAAAAAATTTAAACGTTTGCCGAAAAAATAGTGTATTTATTTCGGAGCTAAAGTGATTTTTGTGTTTCGTCTATAATTGTCGGCCTCCCTGCAGTCGGCCGTCAAACTATAGACTCAACACAAAAAGTATCACTTTAGCTCCTAATTAAATAATGTACTATTTATTTAAAATAAACTATATAAAAGAAAAGAAAAGCAAATGAAAGTATATAATTTTCATAAAGGAGTCTTTCAAATTACTTTGGTCGGAAAGACCTAAGTATTACATTCATGAGCTAAAAAGTGAAATTCTTACCCCCACTTTTTTGGGATTTCTCGTTGTTTTAGGACCTACTGATTCTAAAAAAGCAAAGAAAAAAAATGTATGTCTGTCTGTCGGCCGTCACAACCTACGAAATCTAGAAAACCGCTGGAGGGATTTCAAAAAATTTTTTTTTCTAAAAATAGGTATACTCATATGGGAAGAGCCGAAAGGACGATGTGTTCGATAACTGTACCGTAAGTCGTCAAAAATCAAGTGTGTCAAAACAGGGAAATTTGCATATTTTTCGCTTAAAAAACTTTTATTTTAAGTGATTACGAGTAGGAACATTGAATTTGGAGAAATTTTGATGATCGGGATTGGTATGTGAGACAAAAATCTAGATTATTGCATTATAAGTTTGTCAAAAAAATATTGTCAAGTGTGTCAAAAGAAAGATTTTTATTTATTTTTTTACCCAATTTTTTGGAAAAAAATAAAATTAATTATTTGTATGACATGAAATTTTATTATTATTATAGAGACATTATAAGTTTGTCAAAAAAATAATGTTAAGTGTGTCAAAAAATGATTTCATTTATTTTTTAGCCAATTTTTTTAGCTGTTTTTATGACGTAAATGTAATTGAACATGTAATTGGACATATAAATTTTTGAATTTGTTAAAGTTTTTGAAATATTTTTGGAATTTTGAAAAAAGGTTGTATTTTTGATTTTGTAATAATTTTTGAAATATTTTTAGAATTTTGGAAATAGTTCCAATTTTTGATTTTGTTATAATTACTTCGGTCTGAAAGACCTAAGTATTACATTCATGAGCCAAAAGTGAAATTCTTACCCCCACTTTTTTGGCATTTCTCAACGTTTTAGGGCTACTGATTCTAAAAAAGCAACAAAAAAAATGTATGTCTGTCTGCCGGCCGGCCGCCATTACCTACGAAATCTAGAAAACCGCTGGAGGGATTTCAAAAATTTTTTTTTCTAAAAATAGGTATACTCTAGGGTCCCAAAGGACGCTGTGTTCGATAACTGTACCGGAAGTGTGTCAAAAAAATCATTATGTGTGTCAAAAGTGTGTGAGATAAAAAATACATGTATTTTAACAAAAAGAATATGTTTGATATACATCGCTGCCCAAAACTAAAAACCATGTCGTCATAAAAGTTTTTTGCCGAAAACTATATCAAAATCCTTAACCCATACTGAAGTCTTGATATCTCAGAGTTGTGAGATTTCAGCCCCTCCATATTTTCTTGTTTTTTTTTCGACTTCAGTAACTAGAAAATTTCTGTTGACCCCAACTCCGACTGCATACTCCACAGCCCCAAAAAATATTCTAACTTTATACTTTTTTTTATTTTTTGTGGCATTCATGCTCCATGTAGGAGCTAATCAGCTTCGAATATACACCACGGTCATTCGCAACAGCGACATAATTACCATGGCAGCCGATTTTTTTATGGTCGTTTATTACGTCCGTCTCCCATTGCAGTCGTGGTCTACCTCGCGGTCGCCCACTCCCTAGGGTACTAACGTACATTTTAATGGATGACAACATCCTCAGCGTACGCGATCATCTGTACTGAATTTATTGACAAGATATTGTTGTCAGTCGGTATTTTTTTTTTGACGGCACACATATTCCAAGGCTAGATTAAAGAGTATAGGAGAGATAGCATCACCTTGTCTTAACCCGGAGTCGACTTTAAAAAATTTTGATATTTCGTACACAGCATTGAGAGTTCGGTACTGTCGTTTTGCATGGTGATACCAGTTTACTGGGGACTCCCATTGACACCAGAACAGACCATAGAGTCGTAGGCTCGCCTGAAATCAATGAAGAGTTGGTACTTGGTACACAGGTATGTAGAACTCTCGACACTTCCAAAATCATCCTCATCGAGAAAAGTGCATCGGTGGTACCTCGGCCTTGCCGGAAGCCACACTGATATTCTCCAAATAGTTGTTCAGCAAAAGGTTTGTTTTTGACTAGCAAAATGTATGAAAAGATCTTATATGCTGTTGCCTCTGTAGTTTACCTCTGTTCAGCTGGCCTACCACTACGCAAAAATAAAAAAAATTTCAGCTCAGAATTAGGAGCTATTTAGGAGCTTTCAAAAAGAATAAAATTTTGAGCTCGACCCCCTAAGCAGAAATCTTTATTTGAAAATGGGGGGCTGAGTGAACGTTCACTCAGCCCCCCACACCTTAAAAATAGCTCTAGAGGATCGGTAATAGGCTCAGAATTAGGAGTTATTTAGGATATCTTAAGGCTGCATACTTTTGATTTTAGAGCTCCACCCCTATTCTTAAAACAACCCCAAAACTGGTCCCCCAACCATGCAAAAATAAAAAAAATTATATCTCAGAATTAGGAGCTATTTAGGAGCTGTCAACAAACGCAAGAATAAAATTTTGAGCTCGAACCCCTAAGCAGAAATTTTTATTTGAAAATGGGGGTGAGTGAACGTTCACTCACCTCCCCCCCCTTTTCAAATGAAAATTTCTGCTTAGGGGTCGAGCTCAAAATTTTATTCTTGCGTTTTTTGGAAGCTCCTAAATAGCTCCTAATTCTGAACTAAAATTTTTTTTATTTTTGCGTGGTGGGGCCAGCTGAACAGAGGTCTGTAGTTTGCGCATTGTAGGCGATTATCTTTTTATGGATTGGTATCAGCATAGCTAACTTCCAGTCCTGTGGCATGGTTTCAGTCCGCCACATCATTTGAACAAGTTCAAGCAATCTTAAGGATAGAGTTTCACCACCACGTACAATCATTTCGGAAGTTAAATCGTCGATACCAGGTGCTTTATTGCGTTTTAATTTTGACAGCGCCGCTTCGATTTCCTCTTTAGTGGGTTCGTCTACATGTACCTTTGACGCACGTATAAGCTTTGCTCGTTGCCCGACTTGTTGCTGGTCACTTAAGTTGAGAAGATTCTCAAAATAAGCGCCCCAAGTATCTAAAATATTTTTAAGGTCTACTTGTAGCTCCCCATCTTCGTTAGATAGCAGTCGATCTAGTTTGAGGTCCCTTCTTTAAGGCCTTAACCTGTTAAAAGAAGTTACGCGATTGATGTTCCTTATTGAAGCTTTCAATCTCCTCACAATGTCTCTTCCACCCTTCTCTCTTCGTTCGTCTAGATAGCTTTGTGACGGCTTGTCTTGCCACTTTATAGTTCTCCTTGGTGAACCTGGTGTTGCGTCCTTCTAGACGTTTCAGATAGCAATCTCTTTTGTATTGAATAGCGTCAAGACATTCTTGATCCATCCATGGCTTTTGGGAGTGGTTTTGTGGTCGTCCAAGTATTCCCTCAGCAGCATCTAAAACACCATCTTTTAGCAAATACCATGGCTTTTCGACGTCTCTATTAATTGTTTCTGATTTCTCCAATGTTTCGGCAATATGATTGGACATCTCTCTTCTGTTTCGGCATTCTTTAATTATGAGATGTGAAAACGTTTCCGTTGATTAAATTTTGGAATGCCTGGATTTGGAAAGTGGAAACTTATTTTAGCACATACAAGGAAGTGATCACTTCCAAAGTATGCACCGCTAAAAGATCGCACATCCAGAACACTAGAAAAGAAGCGTGCTGTTACTAGCACGTCAACAATTTGATTCTCAAATTATTTGATAATGCAAACTCAGTCATTCTTTCACCATTGTCATTCGAATACAATACACTGAATCTTGATACACTGACGTTAAAATATTTAATGATTTATGTATAAAAATTATAGTTTTATAGAAAAATTGCAAATTGATTTAAATCAATGACTTTAATAAAAAAGTCGAAGTGATTTAAATCCGATTTAAATAACTGATTTAAATCATTTGATTTAAATCATGCCAACCCTGGCTCAGGTCAGGACAAATAGGGCATATCTTAACTGGAAAATGATATACGATTCTGATATATGGCCCTGATCCGCCATTTAATACAAGGGATGAGATAGGTCTTAGCAGTCCGGGCCGGATCAGGACAAATAGGACGTGTCCTAGTAGTTAAATCGGATATGATTTCTTAAAGGGGCCGGTAGCACGTGCTCTATTAGGACTTACCTTACCACACCCTGATCATAATAGGGTATGCCTGAACAAATTCGTGATAGTGAATAAAAATTTAAAGGGATTGCTCTGTTATGGATTTAAAAAATCAACTCATCATCGTTTAAGTCGGTTACTTACAAAAAGATATCGATGCATTTCGCAAATTTGTTGAAGATGGTTCAAGAATTTCAATTCTGCTTCGTTCACACTTAACAGCAATACGAACATTTGGAATATGTAATTTTAAGTGGTTCCAGAATCGTTAAGAAATTTGTTAAGTTTGAAGCAGTTCTTTAAATGTGGAACATCATTCGAATTAATAAATTTGCTTCACTTCAAAAAGTACTATTTGATTAATTTTTCTTATCGAAGCTTAAAACAGTGGATTTGTCAAATTTGGATATATTTTCCACCTCCCATATGAACGTCTTGAATAAATCGAAGAGACAGAGCAAAGCTTTGTGAAGACTGAAGAGGCAAATATTGATTGTTCTGGTATATCTATATTTATCTCATAAGAAAGAACCACAATAGTGGGAAAGGTGATGTGAAATTTTGACAAAAATGTGATTATCTAAAAGGCAGTATATGAGTGGTGGTCGCTTATCAGATATTGTTTTTAAATTTTCATTTTCAATATAATTTTGAATAATTGCTAAACTTTGTATTTGATTATATTTTTTATACATACATATGTCAAGTTTGAAGCAAATTGTTTCGTGGGAAGTAAGTCAAAAATGCAATTTAAATTTATCATATGTTTTGTTCAATTTTATAATTTTTTTTGTTTTTCAGTCAAAAATTGAATTGTTTTCTTAATAAAAACCTGTCTAGAAAGATCGAGACCAATCGTTTTGTAATAAGTCGTTGAAAAATAAAATTGTTTACTTGAATTACTACTTCATTAAGACAGATAATCCGAGTTGAAAAGTGTAAATAAACGATGTTTTTCTTGATTTTATTTCAAAATAAATTTAAACGAGACAACTTAAAATGTTATACTAATGAGCGTTAAATTTCGAAAACCATAAAAATAATTTTTTTAAATGATTTTTAATCATCATACTTGTCATACCTCTGTAAAACGTAATCAACATTAAACAATGGTACTCATGCTTGAGCTAAAAGAAATGATTCCAAGAATTAAATATAATATAACATAAAAATACTGAGCTACAGCTGTCATTACCAGTCCCCTTGTACAAAATGGATTCCCTTTAATCATTTCTTGTTTTCAAAATTTGTTCAAACAAAATTTCATTAATCAGTCAAAGAAAAGATATTTATTATATGTATCCAAAAACACAATTATTTCCTGTCATTCAAAATTACAACATTATTTTTTTGCAAAAGTATTTTTTATAAATACATAACTTCCTAACGTCTTTTATTTCCTTGAGAATATCATCTTTTTATGCATTATTATAAATTTTATCATTTCAAAGTCTTACAATGTAAAAAAGAAAAAGATAATAAAAAATGACATCAGAATATGTTCTATAACCATTTTTTAGATGATTTCATAAGACAAATTTAAAACTAAATTAACAAAAATAAAAACTTTAATTTATTTGGATTTTGGATATCAATTTTTTCTTGGTGATTTTGAATTAAAACTGACACAATAAAATAAATTTATTCTCTTCCATTTAATTATATCAGCTTTATTTGTATGTTTTTTCGATAATAATAGTATGTATTATTGTATTGTTTTTTAACCTATAGCCTAATGAACTTAACCTAGTGCCTAATGAAACTTTTATTCAATTGGTATGATTCCAATTGGTCAAATTATTTTGATTTCATTAAAATTATTTTCAAATTATAATCACATTTGCTTTGATAAGTTTTGTTCAAAAATCAAATTTTGAGTAATTCTCTTATTTCGTTTAGTTGAACTTGGTTGATTGTATGAGAAGGCCGTTTTTTATCATCAGGGTTTTTCTATTAAGAAATTTGATTTATCAATTAAAACAATAAAGATTTATTGTTTTAATTGAAGAAAATGTTTTTATTTTTTATAATACACAATTCTTTTTTATAATAAAATCTTTGTCAGAGAATAAAGTATTGTAATCGATTCGTGAATAATGAATTTTATTCTCTCGCAAATTAAAATTCTCGCTCGTGCCTCGCTCGAATTTTAAACTTTTGCTTGAGAATAAACTACTTCATTATTCACTCATTGATTAAACTACTATTAATTTTAAATATTTATTGATTGATAAATTTATGTGAAATTGCTGTTGTTGTTATGTTTATTATTTATGTATATTGTGGTCCATAGATTTGTAACACACAATAGACCGGCTTTCACAATGACGCATTTCGCAAAGCATTCGTCTGAAGGTCCGCATCACCCTTTAATAATGACAAGGCAAACTTTTTGTATAACTTTAAGGCGGATTCTGGACTTAAAAATTTTATGACCGCTCCTCCCTTGCAAGTTCATCCACTTTTACGTTAAACGAAATGCTACTATGACCAGTTGTTGGGTTGCGCTATCCTACAGACTTTTTTTTCTGGTTTTACAGAGATTTTACTGAAGAGTTTAGAAGTATTCCCTGCAGGCTAACCAGTGCTTTAATAGCTGTTTGTTTGGCTATCCGAACAGATGAAAATTTGTTTCCCCGGTAGACGCATTACGCAAGCGTGTTATTACTTGCGTGCATTCGTGGATAGCATACACCACTGCTTGAAGGACTGTACAAAATCGTCCAAACGAAAATTTATTGCTACTTATTGTTACATTATTTGGCTCGAAGTAGGGATGGGATTTCATTGAAAAAAGAATCGATTCTTTAGAATCGATTATTCAAATTTAAAAAAATCGATTTCCTAAAAGATCGGAAAAATCTTTGATTAATCGATTAATCGAATTTGGAGTATATTAAAACACATTGGTAAAAAATATTGCAAAAATTGAACAATTGAACAAAAACATGAAAAAAATCATTGTATCCAAACATCAGTCATGAGCAAAGAGTTAAGAATAAGAGTTCTTTTAAATTTTGAGGCTTACATCTTGATCTTGTATCAGTAATAATATTTTCCGTATTAGAAAATAATTATAGAACTAATGTGTGTCTTTTGTTAAGAATTTGGCATTGACGTAATTTTCCCCTCCCTGTCTAGTACATTATCACGGCTCTATTACATTTTTTCGTGTTTAGTATAAAACCATAAGCAAATTTAACAATTTATAGAAAAACAACAGTCATATTTCATAAAAATAATATTAAAAAAAATATTTCAAGAATCGGTCTACAAAAGATCGATTCTTTAAATATTTTCGATCCATTAAAATGGAATGGAATCGATTATTTTTTGAACAATTAATCGATTAGATCGAAGAATCGATTACGATGTCCCATCTCTAGCTCGAAGTAAACCCAGCTTTTGTATTTCCATTCAACAGCCATCCGTATAGAAAATGTAGATTTCACTGGAAGACCAGTCGGATCGGATTAAGATCACCTCACATCCTCACATTCATCTCTAGAAGAAATGTTCAATTCAGCGGGATTCTCAAAGTTATATACGTTGGTCATGACGTCACTATGCATATCTATTTTCGGACAATCGGACCGTAGTGGGGATTGTTCCACTGATTGTTCCTACACATGCCATTCTCTGACTATTATTTAACTTAGTACGGATGTATTGTTTCTCCGCCTTTGGCCGCCAGGCAGCACATGCAAAAGCTAGTGTTGGTCTGATTATTGCTGTGTAGATCTATAGGATGATTTTGAAACTAAGACTCCATTAACGTCCACAGGATCGGCGGCATTGTTAATAAAAATAATAAATTACAGCCTTCCTTATTAATTTTTTTTTGTTAAGTGAGTATTCCAATTTAACCTTTTGTCGAGAATAATGTCTAAAAACTTAACCTCATCTGAGTAGCATACTGAAAAAAGAAAGGGTTTGCGTTCCAGGCACTTTTCTCTAATTGGTAAATAAGAGCGCCTTTGATTTGGATGAATGGGCGAGAGTCCTTGCTCCCCACACTAATCCTCAGTGAACTCCATAGTCTTTACCAATTACCAGTATGACAATATCATAGGACCCGATTGATTCAGTCGTTTAAGAAGACTATCAATTACCAACGTCCACAGGAGAGGTTAGAGAGCACCTTCGTGAGGACAACCTCGTTTGACTGAGACTGAAACAATTGTATTGCCCATTTCAACAACAGCAATATGGCAGCTCAACATAGAGTATAGACACAATTCAATTTGAGATCGAAATTTTGAGAGACATTTTGTTTATTTATTTATTAAAATAAATATTTATGAAGGAGAGAAGTGCTGCTTAGTTTTAAAAAATATTTTGTTTAACCATTTCGCAGATCTCTAGCAAAGCAGATTCTGCTATCCTGAAGTGCCGCCACCCTTAAGTTAAAATGCAACTCTTTTATATCATCATCACCACCCGCACTCCTCTAGACGGCGTACCTATACATAATAACTCACATTGCGTTTTATTTACGTCTACCTTCAGCTCGAATTGGCCGTACTCTCATTTTGATAAATGTATTTCCCAAGTCTCCTTCTGGATTCCATCACTGATTAGTAAGCAAAAACACCAGGTTTTATTAAGTATTCAACGCCGCTTCATAATGCTATCGTCTCCGGGTCTACGTGCTCCTTCTTTGCACATGTATTAATGATATAGGTGTTGAGTGGGTCACACTAAATAACTAGCAAATTGGCTGGATAAACGTCATGCAATTGTATTGACAGTCAGGCGTATTTTACCTTGCCAAGTTAACAGAGCTCTGACTTCGTCGACTTACTTCCCGTAAAACCCGTGAGAACAAAATGAAGAAAAATATATTTAAAAAACAACACAAATAAAAATAAAAGGCGGAACATCACCGTAACATGTTAAAAGTAATAGGCATAGAAGTCCCCTCTACCACCTTTAGGCCTGGACGATCCACTGAGACAGGGACTCAGAGGAGGCAGTACTAGGTGTACCTACGGGGATGTCTCAGGCGGATTCAAGGAGAAAGGCTCAAGAAATCCCCAACAGTCAGAGCAGATAACGTAAAGCGGGTCAGAAAGTCCATGACGCTGCAGCTAAGAAGGTTAGGATGCTCAGTGCGGAGGATCTGGGGTTAATCGAGGCAGGGCTACTGAATCAACTAGCGATAGAATGTGCTGATCACAGGATCGGGGTTAGGGGTATCCACTTCAAACCTGGTCATGTGGTGGTAGACTGCGACGACGAGCAGACGGTTAAATGGCCCGCATTTGTTGTACCTAAAGTAGAAGTCGGTAAGCATATACTTGTGTGTGAAGAAAATGGGAGATGACATTCCGATTCCTCACAAGATTACCGTCTATTCCTCAACGATTGAATGCTGTCGGGCAGTCGGGATGAAGGCACAGGCCAACTCCTGACTGCACTGATTGACGACAGCGCAAAGACAGTCTAATCGTGGGTTGGGTGTACTCTCAGCTACCGGTTTGGTATAGTCATTGTCCATGGGCCTAGAAAGGCGACGGTTGAAGGAACGGGAGAAAATGGGCTGGCTGCATCTTGTGGTAAGTACCTCAGATACCATCACCGGGATGGAGGTAGCCACAACCTTAACACAACACCCAATAAGGTGGCTACTATGTTTGTGGAAGAGGAGGATGCTGCTGCAGATGATGGCAATATTATCGAGGACGTGGGGACCGAGGAGGAGAGGTTGTTGATGGATGAAGGGACAGGTAAGACAACATCTAATGGAGGCGGCAGAAATTTTGCGCGTGGCCCAAGCACCAAGTTAAAGTCCACCACGTCAAATCAGCGTCAACTGTTGTGGCCAAGGTTGGCAAATATCATGATATTTATATAAATATCAAAATATCCGATATATATCAGATATATATCCGATATATATCATGTTCTGATATTTATTTTTGAATAAGTTGTTTATCTTAAATATTATTCAATATATGGCCCTTTTCACACTTGTATGCAGTGCAGCGCATCACTTCCTCGTTTCTTACCTCTTTGCCTATAAACTAAATTCAAATATGGCAACTCCAATTGAGTTTATCGGCAATTTATCAAGCCTATTCGTCTATCTTTAACTACACAAGTCCAAATGACGAATACGCTTACTTGCTTTGCTTTGGCTTGTTTATTTGGCCAAATTGCATCATCAATACCTATACAAGATTGTACAACTGGTCCAGTAATGGTCCATTGCTGGCGACCAGCAATGCAGCAATGATAGAGTTGTGGCAACCCTAACTGGACCATAAACATCAAGTAACTGTATGATAACTTCGAACAATAAATAGCTGCCATGCAATGGCCCATACAAGGTTATACAACTGGTCCAGTAATGGTTAATTACTGGCGACCAGTAATTCAACAATGGCCGGGTACTGGCAACTATGATTCGATCATTAACATAATTTTACTTGTTGATAACTTCGGACAATAAATGGTTGCCATTTATTTGCCGAAGAGAAAAACAGCAATGGCCCATACAAGGGTGTACAACTGACCCAGTAACAGACCAATAATGATGAGCAGTACTGCAGCAATGACTGAATACTGGCAACAATGGCAGGGTCATATTAAAAATAAAATATCATACGTAAATTTTAATAAATTCAATACAAAATAATTAAAATAAAGTAAAAGTGTTCAGAGAAAAAAAATTTTAAACTTATACCAATTTTAACATAACATATCAGTCTTTCAGCAGAGATGCGATAATTAAACTATAGGTGAAATTCTTCAAATTATAAGTACATATATGTCTAAAATGGATAACACTCTAGCGTATTTTAACCAAATGACAAAGATCGGCCAATTCATGGTCCAGTACTGGTCCAATAAGAATAGCCAATTGATGTTAACCATTAACGTGCCATTACTTTGCCATTTAAAGTAAACGGGTAATTTTCTATAAACCGTAGATCGGATGATTCATGGTTCCAGCAATGGCCCAATAACAAAACAATAGCCATGTATTGTTTACCATTCATGGGCTAGTGTTTAACCATTCAAAGGTAACTAAATACTGGCTATTTTCTGTTAACCATAAATCAGCCGATGAATGATTTTAGTACTGGCCTAATAACAAAATTCAAGTCCTGTTAGCTATTAATGGACTAGTGCTTGGTCGTTTTCAAATTCTGGAGTCCCCTGCTTGGGTAGTCATTCCATTCCACCACACCCTTGGTGGTGTATTTCTGAACTAAGAATGAAATACATATTATGAAAATGGTGTACATTCAGTTAAAAGCGCCATTACAAATGGAATGAAGACCGAAATAATTATATATAAATAAGGAAATATATGCTTCTTCTCTTTGGTGGTTGTTGTAACGTTTACTTACATAAAAATCGATGGCCAAGCATAAATCTTCTTCGATAAAGCTTCTTAACTTCGAAAGGCTGCTCTAGTTTAAGATCGACTTCCAGTTTCCCAAGCAGGATTTGCCTGACCCTGAAATACGGTCAAGCACTGGCCCATTAATGTTAAACAGTACTTTGCTATTGTTATTGGGCCAGTACTAGAAACATTCTTCGACCGATCTATGGTTTACACTTTACAGAATAGAGTCAGTATATTGCTACCTTTGAATGGCCAAGAACTGGCCAATTGATGATAAATAATACTTGGCTATTATTATTGGGCCATTACTGGAACCATAAATCGGTCGATATTAGGTTTATAGAAAATAACCTGTACACTTTAGTTTAAATGGCCAATCAATGGCTCGTTAATGGCTAACAATAATTGGCTATTGTTGTTAGGGCAGTACTACAGTCTTGAATTGGCCGATCGATGTCAGTTGGTTAAAATTCAATAGACTAAAATTCATTTTAGAAATACATATTTGAAAATTTTTTATCTATAGTTACTATTCATGGCCAAGGCATGGTTGCCAGTACTCTACCATTGCTGCGTTACTGGTTCCCATTAATGGACCATTACTGAACCAGTTGTACAACCTTGTATAGGTTATGCGAAATTTCAACTACAACGGCAATAGTCGTTTTATCTCTTTGAGTCTGTCTAAAGCGGCTGCTTTTGTCTTTAGATAACAAGGCATATGTATAGCATTCATTACAATGTTTGTCATAAGATTAGTTTTGGCAGAATCTATGTCAGCTTTATGGTCTTGGCATAGCTGAACCAGGTTACCTCGATTCGGCATGCGTTTTGCAAGCAGTGCTGCGACTATTAACATATTTTCTAACTTTAAGGTAGGAATAATTAATTATTTATTTTTTTATAAATATCATGATATATATCAGGGAATAAATATCGTGATATATATCAATGATATATATCGGATATATATCATTGATATATATCATGCCAACCTTGGTTGTGGCCAGGATATTCACTTAGAAACAGCTAGGTCTTACGCTGATACAGGAAACCTGAATTCACAAAAACAGGATTAGTGGCCTTGCAAACAGCGAGGCGAAGATAGTAAGGGATACTAATCACTAATGCAAACTTACCGAGAGCGTGCATTATGATTAGCAAAAACATTATTTATATTTGCCTTTCAGAATTCCTTAACAGGAGCCTGGTGGCTATTTCAACTACCATCACCCTCGGAGGCATTCGCCGCCAGCCTCAGGTAATGGTAGCATCAGCATACGGCATAGTAAGGCGGTACTGATACTGTCTACGGAGGTGGCCTCTTATCATTTAACGGTAGGAAGTAGCGATGTAGGACAGTTCATAAAGAACTGGAGAGTCTCAAGTGGACCCTCCTTGTCCGAACTCGGGTCACAGAATGAATGTTTGAACTGGATAGTACGAAAAAGGGATCAACACCTGTTCGGAGCCCCAGGAGGAATACAAGAGATCAATTTGAGGAGAATCTGAGAGGTCTACAGCTAGTAACGGTTAGAAAGAATTTAGCGGAGGTAAACCTGACAATCGCCAAGGCATTCGAAACCAGCTGCCCAATTACTAAGGTAAAATAGCAAAGGAACGCGTGTTGATGGAGCAAGGAGTTGTCCAAATTAAGAACAGAAGTACGGAGGATATTTGATACAGCAAAACAATCTGGAAACTGGAAAGAGTTTATCAAGGTGCTTACCAACTACAATAAAGAAATCTGGCGGGCAAAGAGGGGCCGCTTCAGAACCTTCTGTGATAATATCTCTGCAACACCTGTAGACACTGGGCTGCATAAAGCTTTGGTGAAGGACGGTGTCGAGATCAAAACTTCGTTAAGAAGGCCGGATGGAACAGGACTTCTTCTAGAAACACACTTTTACAGGAGACATAAGCGCATGTGCGAAGACGCGACCAAGATGAAAATTAAAAGACCAAACCCTGAGGACTGGCGGGTGACTCTCACTACTTACGGAAGACAGTATTAAGTGGGCTATAGATACTTTCCTGCCATACAAATCACCAGGAGTCGAAGGAATAGTTTCAGCTCTCCTGCAGGAGCAGAAGTGGCTACTACCGCATCTCCTGGGCATCTTCAGGAGCAGTCTGGCATTTGAGCATATTCCAGCACCATGGAGAACGGAAAAAGTGATATTTATTGCAAAAGTTGGTAGGGAAGATATCACCCAGCTGAAGTCTTATAGACCCATCAATTTAACATCGTTTATGTTAAAAACGATGGAAAAGGTTATCGACAACCACATACGAACCAATTTCTTGGTGAGATCGCCATTTTCAAGATAGCCAACATGCGTACAGAATGGCTAGATACACGCAAGTCGCGCTGTTCTGGTTGACGAAAGAATTAGTGAAGGCAGTGGACAACAAATAAGTTGCTGTCTGTGACTTCCTAGATATTAAAGGAACATTTGATAACATTTCACATGGAGCAGTCAAGAAGGCTTTAAGTGCGAAAAAGGCTCATAGCACTCAATTAATCCTGTCCGGAGGGACGCTGCCATAAACGTGAATAAAGACCCAAAAAAGTCGCCGATTGGGGTGACCAAAACCTGGTCAATTTCAACTCTACCAAAACACAGCTGTTGATTGTTTAAAGGTCAAAGACCGAGTTCCCCAAAGATATTTTATTCAGTATGTGTGATAAACTAATATGTGAATGTAAAAACATTCGTTTATTGGGTGTCACAGTTTCAAATGACCTACTTTGGACCGATCATGTAATGGCGATGGAAAAAAGCGCGTCGCGTAGATACAAAAATTTTTCACTCCATGTTTATAAGTCCTATATTCGGCTCTGTACTATATACTGCTGTCAAGTTTGGGGTGCTGCTTCTGTTTCCATCTTGGCTCTACTGGAGTCTTCAAAAGCGGGCTATACGAATTGTAGGTGATCGAAATTTGCCATCAAAACTTGATTCCCTACAACATCGACGCACTGTTGCTGACCTAGTTGTTTTTTACAAATATCGTCATCAACAGTGCTCAGCTGGAATCAGCAGAATCATAGCTCAAACTTATTCTGACCCCCGTTTCACTCGGTAATTGGCTAGCGCAAGCCAAGATCCCGCGTTGTCATACTGACAGATCACCGAAAGACTTCCTTGTCCGAACTGCATACAAATGGAATAGTTTGCCGAAATCCATAGTCTCAGGTGGTTTCAATCCGCAGAGGTTTAAAAAAAGCGTTCATCAACACCTTAGAGTGCAAGTTGTTGTGGGACCTAGGTCTTAAAAGGTATTTATGTATTGTTAATTGTTGTGACACACATTGTAACCCCTATAACACAACAGTTTTTATTTAAAAAAAAAAGAGAAGTAAAATTTCGAACGGGTACATCATTCTCAATTACCAGTTTACTAGAGTCTAGCCAAGCTATACAGAGTTACAATTGCTCCGAACAAATTGAAACAATAAATTCAAAAATTTCTGTTCACCAGTTCCTGGGTCGAATAAAGTGTTTAAAAGAGTTTGCGTATCTAAATAAAAACATTTTCACCTTAATATCATCGAATAGGTTAAAAAAGTTAGTCCTTTTATCTAATAATTCGCGCTTTATTTCAAACACCTTTAAAATAGTAAACCAACAAGTTTTAAAGCGGGCGCATAAAGACTAAAGTAAACAGCTTATTAGAGAAATTCTTGTTGTATCTTCATACAATCCTTTTTTGTTTAAAAAGTTGACCCAAATAAAAAAAAACTTTTGAGTCTACCTGTTGTTTTTCTTCCTAGAATTTATGTCTATACCCAAACCTTAAAAAAGGTCAAGGACGTGATGTAACAGGATATTTGACAGTTTCTATCATTTGATCATTTTTCAATCAGTTAACATTCATTATTTAAAAAAAAAACTATTTTGGGTGTGGTTAACTCAACAACAAAGTAAAAATTATTTAAAATTATTATAAAAAAAGAAACAATACAACTATAAGGTTTATTTATTTGTATTTTCAACATGTTCCATTCTTCTATCTCACTCACTCATACAAGACCACCAGAACAATCGAAATGCAGAAAAAGTTCAATCAAAATCTTCACACTACGAAGATAGCCTCCTAAAACTATATGGAGAAAATATCGAATATAAAAGGTTAAAATTAGGTCATATGATATAATATAAATAAAAACGCCAATCTAAATTTATAAAACTTCTTTCTCAGTACCAAACAAAACTAAATATTTTATTTATATATAAATTCTTATAATTTTATATCCACTATCTCTCAACTACCAACAACAACAAATATGAAAACAGGCAAACAAGTCAAAATAAGAAAAAAATAATCGACCAACAAACGAATTGGATAATTTTTTTTTTAATATTTATAAATTTAGAACCATGACGTCATTCTCGGATAACAATAAAAAAAATAATCTAAAAACCATAATTTATCTTACCTATTCTATGTAAAAATTATGATTTTTAAATCAAATCCAATTATCCAAAAAAATTTCTATAAATAAGTTAATTCACAATCCACAAAATTTCACTTGAATATAATTTTCGATCTTATTTTGTTCCCTTAGATACGTCACTTTTTAAAATAATAATTATATTATTATTTAATCACTTTAACAAAATAAACTATGATTATTTTAATTCGTTATAATAAAAAAAAACTATAAATTCACTTCCACAAAATATATTAGATATATAAATAAAATCGACGACTTTACCGTAGTAATGACACGAAACTACTAACAAAAAAAATGTTTGGATAAAAATTGTATGCTACTCAGCTACTAACATAAAAGTGTTATAATATGCACTGAAAACTGTTCGAAAACTATAAAATTAAAACAATTGTTTATGTCCAATTGGGTAGGGCAAATTTTGTTTTTTTATTTATACGTAAACAATGTTTTTTTTTGTAAATAGTTTTTCTGTTTTAAAACACTTGTTTCACTTAATTGTTTTTACATATTTTTATTTAATAACTGGTCACTGATTGAATTATACAAATAAAATGTTATTATAAAAGTTTTATTGAATAAATTATGAAAAAATTATGCCGCGATTTAATAATAAACTTGATTTGCAGACGACGCCATATTTATAATTACGTCATTTTTGTTTTTGAATTGGATCGAAAAGGTGTGATTACAGGTTGCCATAATAAAATATTTCCGTTAAGCTTACTTTTTTTGTTTTAGAAAATATTATTTGAATATTTATGTGTGTACATATGAACAAAATAAATAATTTTTCAGATATGTATACTGAGATAAATAAATATTATTTTGTTAGCTTTGCTACAAAAGTTTTAAAACGGATCTCATTTAAATTATTCAAAGTTATCTCTCCATTTTGGAGAGCTAATATATAAGTTTGTGAAAATGGCCGGCGTTCAAGAGTATTTACATCACTTAGGTGTGTGAGTACTAAAATTGTGGTTACATTACGGTGGCTGACACTACTATATCTTACTGTGGGTCTTCACGTAACATCTACAATCGAGTTATACAAGAAATCACACGTGAAGACTACTATCAATGTCATAACATTTTTTATGATATATTTTTGTTGTTAATATTTAAAATTCATACAATCAAATTATGACAGTTGTGTTCTATGATAATAGTTTTAACGAACTCATAATATTTAATTTTTACGAACACATCCGTTCTTTATGTACTTGTTCTTTCCTTGACGTTTATTGAATAAGCGCCATCATTCTTTTATATATGTTGAATAAAGCCATTGTTGAAATAATAATAAATCCTGGTTTTAATAGGTTATGGGCCCAGGTATCGCGTTTAGTGTAAAGTATTAAAAAAAAAGACATTAAGCTTAGTCATTTTTTAAATATAAAGTTCTAATAAAAATAGACATTAAGTGTAGTCATTTTTATCGAGTGATTTCAACATGGCAGAAAAAGTTGACGTTGCACACGTATGCAAATTCGATGGTCGAAACTACAATCAGTGGAAATTCCAAATGAAATGTGCTCTACGTGCTAAAGGCCTAGATGGCATAATGACTGGAACGGCTGTGAAGCCTGAAGAAAATGAGAAAAATACTGCCGCAATCGCAAAATGGATCAAAGATGATGCGAACGCCATGTTTACATTGACGTCCGCCATGGATCTGAAACAAATCACATTAATCGAAAATTGCAATTCGTTCACAGAAATGATGACGAAACTAGATTCCATCTACCAACAAACTTCTGAAACTAACAAAATGTTATCACACGAACGGTTTCACCAATATAAAATGGATTCCAGAGACACAATTTCACAACATGTTGCAAAAGTTGAAAATCTAGCTCGTCAAATTAGAGATACGGGTGAAAAAGTGAGTGAATTCGCTATCATGACTAAAATTCTTGGAAGTTTGCCCCATAAGTACCGAAATATACGTCAAGCATGGTTCTCACTAGATCCAGAAAGGCAAACAATTGCAAATCTAACAGTAAGATTGTTAGATGAGGAAGCAAATCTAACGGCATGTGAAGAATCGGAGGAAGCTCTGTTAACCACAAAATTTACAAGAGGTGTTTCATTATCACGGGATACTCATAAGGGATCCAAAAATTTCAAATCAAGAGTTACATGCTATAACTGTCAAGGCAAAGGACATTTTGCCAACCAATGCCGAGCACCCAAGAAAAATCACAACAAACAAAAATACAAGAGCTCGCCAAATATCAGTTCTCACCCAGATGGAACAGCATTTTCAACAATACAAGAAAATTCTGCATTATCAGCATCATTGGAAGATTGTTGGATTATGGACAGCGGAGCCTCCGCTCACATGACTCATAAACGAGATTTTTTCACGCAGTTCGAAGACATGAATAGTAATACTACCGTAAAACTCGGCAATAACCAAACGCTTATGGTGAAAGGAAAAGGTACAGTGAAAATACAGAAATTAATCAACGAAAAATGGTGTAATTCCACAATCACAGATGTATTGTTCGTCCCTGATTTGAAGAAAAATTTATTCTCCGAAGGTGCAATTACAAGCAAGGGCATGAAAATAGTGAAAGAAGGTATTTCTGTAAAGGTGTTTGAAAACAATCAAGTTGTTGCCTATGGTACTCGTGAAAGCAACAATCTATATCGCATGTTGTTCCACACAGTAGTGAATTCCGACGAAGTAAATCTGTCGACAACAGCATCCCTAAAGTTATGGCATGAAAGATTGGGTCACGTCAATGTAGCAACTGTAAAGAAAGTGATAAAAGATCAATTGATGCAAAGTATTAGTAACGAAGAGCTGGACAAATTCTTTTGTGAAGCCTGTTGTTATGGCAAACAACACAAATTATCATTCAAAAACAAAGTATTAAGAAACAATAAACTTGGTGAATTTGTGCATAGCGATCTCTGCGGTCCAATGTCAGTTCCATCGATTGGAGGTTCTAAGTACTTTGTATTATTTAAGGACGACTATTCTGGATTCTGCACAGTCTATTTTATTCAACATAAATCAGATACACTTGAATGTTTCATAAAGTACGTTGTTATTATGGACCTTTCGTACAAAATAATATTAATAATATTGCTACGGGATAGCGTTTATCCCCACAGAATCCTAAATTTGGGAATCTCTTATTATCTGAAAAAAAATCTAGCCTATCATTCCAAAGGGGAACGAGGAATAAATAAAAAAAATTAATATATTTACTGTAAGTACCTTAACTTATAACTGTTGATTGAAGATTTGGTCTATGTGTTCCAATTCCCTTGACTAATCAACCAACTGTATTGGATGAACTAATTTGTGAACATCAGTTGCTGCTGCTGAATTACACCTTCGTTGTTCGAAATGCCCAATTGAACATTGCCTTTAATCCTTTAACTTTCCACTTCATATTTTGCTTTAAATCCATACGGTTTCTACAACCGGAAAATCCACCATACACTCGACTGTTTCTAACTGTGGTAATATGCTTCGATCACTGTTATCCTTACTACTCATACTTTCGATAACATCATTGGATACTTTATTTTTCATGTACTGCCACTTTTATAAAGCAATCTTTTTCCTTTATGATAAATTAAGTATAAACTTAATGATAACAGAATGAAACACTTTGTTAAAAAAATATATATATATTTCATCCAAATCACACACTAATGAAAACAAAGTTAACCTTTTTTCTGTATAAATTAAAAACAATTTCTTTTTAAACTCAAAATAAAATGGAATTAGTATTTTTTTCTTTAATACGTTTTATTGAGTGTTTAATAACAATCTCAATTCAACATTTTGGTTGAAGACCCAAAAACAAAAAGACAATATTTTCAAACAAAAATGTGTTTTTGTTAATTCTTTTTGACATCTTATCATGTCAAAATAGCTCGGGTAATACTAAAAAGAAATTCAATAAAGATTAATAACGACATCTGTTTGTTAGAATTGGAAATAAAAATTTAGTACGTTCGTTTGTTTTTTATAGTACAATTGAAATTTAACTAGCAGTTAAGTATTAGAAAATTTTAAATTATTGTTAATGTGAAAATGAATGGAAACTAATGAAATACATTTTTATTGAATTGAAAACGAAGATGAATTTGGTTTTATTATTGTTTTGCGATTATTGCGATCGTTACACCATGAATTCAAGGTAGAAACCAAGATTTTTACTCTTGAAATCACAAAAACGTCGCCATCCCCTCCATGACAGAAAACCACCGAACTACTTCCACCTATTAAACTGTATCTGGGATCGAGATACCAATGGTAACCAGCGTCAGGGTCGATGATCAATTTCAATACTCATGAAGTTCCTAGGAACTATCAGTGAGTACCGAAATCGATCATCCATCCATCTAACGTCAGCACCATTGAAACCTCGATACAACCAGTAATATATGATGCTGAAGATGTGAACCCCAGAGACGACAACCAGCCAGAGGAACGACCCTACCTAACGAACAGACATCATTCTCTGATGTCTTTCGCGTGATGGACTCCAAGACTCTTACCGCTCATATCTATGCACTCATAGAGTACATTTCCAATCTTAGTCTTAATCATTGCAGGTAAGAACTTTGGAGCCAATTTTGCCGAGAACTTTTTGGTAGCGTCACTCAAATGATGTTGCCGTACAAACACACGTTGTTGTGGTTGAAAAGTCCGTAGTTTAGATCGCAGGTTGTACTGATGTTGCGATTTCTTGAAAGCTGCTTTCAAATTCTGTTGAACTCGATTCCTGAGCAGAGTCAAATGATCAGCACGTTCTATTTCCTCACCAGCATCTTCACCAAGCCTGTGTAGTGATCTCAACAATTGGTAAGTATTTCCATCCGATATTGGATGTTGACCAAATAATAGATAGTAAGGTGAGTACTTGGTAGCTGAATGTACTGCAGCCCGCAGTGCATAAGCGATTTCACCAATTAATGAATCCCACTTGGTATGTTGACCTTTTATGAACGCTCGAATTGCTGCTAGAACTGACCTATTGACCCGCTCTGACGCGTTGCTTTGAGGACTATAGACACCGGTCCTAATGTGTTTAATGCCGAAATCTGACAAAAGACTTTGAAAGTTCCTACTAGTGAACTGTTTGCCATTGTCACTGTGCAGAAACTCTGGTACCCCATATGTAAGAAACACTTCGTTCTTCAGAAAAGCATTCACCTTCGGTGAAGTTGCGTTCCTAAGTGGTTTCAGTAGTACAAACTTCGTAGCATGATCCAGAACTACCAATAACACCGTATTCCCAAGTGTTGAACGAGGGTACGGTCCCAAAAAATCTATATAGACTCTCTGCCATGGACGTGCTGTTTCGAATTGATATTGCATCGGAGGACGCAATATCTGATTCGTGGCTTTTGTTTGTTTGCATGTGTCGCAGGACACAACATAGTTGTGTACCTGTGACGCCATGCCCGGCCAATAGTAAAGACGTCGAAGTAATTCTAAAGTCTTTTTAACACCCCCATGAGCAGCAGTACTATCATCATGATGTTTCTGAATCATGTTGGAAGTCATCGGTTTTGGTACCCAGAGTTTCCACACAGGAACATCGTTGGGTATTGCATCAGGTTTTGGCTCAATACGAATGTATAGCTTATCATCCACGACTTTAACTGAGGGAAAGTCCTTTGGTGATGATTGAACTTTAGCTATCATATCCGTATATTCCTTGTGCCGATAACCCTCATTGTCGATTTTAATCTCATTAATGTGATGTACTAATGCTTCCGTCAATTCTTCGTGTGTATCGTCATAAAGACGAGATAGAGCATCAGGGACTATATTTTGGGTACCTTTTTGGTGGACAATGGTAAAATCCATATGTTGGAGTTTTAGGCTCCACCTAGCCAGACGACCACTCAAGTCTTTCTGTGACATAAGCCACTTCAGACTTGAGTGATCAGTCACAATTGTAAATCGGTGACCTTCAACATAGCCCCTGAATTTCTTCACACTCAGAATTGCCGCAAGACATTCAAGCTCAGAAACAGAATAGTTTCGTTGAGCTTTATTAAGTTTTTTCGACATGAAGGCTATCGGACACTCTTGTCCGTCTTCGTCGATCTGATACAGTACACTACCTATCCCTGTCAGACTCGCATCGCATCTAATAAAGAACTCTTTATTATAATCAGGGTTTACTAATACCGGTGCTGTAGTCAGCAATCGTTTTAAATTTTCGAAAGCAGCTTGCGCTTCCAATGTCCATTTCAATTTCCCAGAACTTTTCTTTAATAAATCTGTAATCGGTGATACCACGCTTGCATAATTTGGTATGAAACGTTGGTACCAACCAGCCATTCCCAATAGTCTACGTATTTGTTTCACTGTTGACGGAGCTGGATACTCAGCAACAGCTCTTACCTTGTCAGGGTCTGTTCGAAGACCATCTTCACCAACCAAAAATCCTAAGTATTTCACCTCTCTCAGAACAAATTTGCTTTTCTTGAGGTTTATGGTTAACCCAGCCGCTCTTAACAATGAAGAGACTTTGGACAGCAACTCCATATGTTCCTGGAACGTGGAAGAGACTACCAATAGATCATCTAAATAAACAAAGACATTTTCGTGATATTGATGTGGTATCACTTTGTGCATTAGCCGACACATTGTCTGGGGAGCATTGCACAATCCAAAGGGCATAACCCGGAATTGATACAATGGACGACCAGGCACTGTGAAGGCTGTCTTGTCTCTAGATGCTTCTGCCAGAGGAATCTGCCAGAAAGCATCTTTGAGATCAATACTTGAAATGTACTTTGTGCTATTTAGACGACCTAGTAAGCCATCAATCAAGGGAAGTGGGTAAGCGTCCTTTTTCGTTAGTGAATTGACACGACGGCTATCAATACATAATCTGTTTTTACCAGATTCTTTTTGTACCAACACCACTGGCGAGCACCAAGAACTGTTACTCTCTTCGATCACGCCCATTTGAAGCATTCGGTCAAGTTCAGCATAGACCTTTAGTTGAACAGCCGGCGATGTGGGATAATGCCTCTGTTTAACAGGTGCATTATCACCAACATCGATGACATGTTCAACCAAAGAAGTCTTTCCGAGTCCAGACACTTCAAATGACGGGAAAGAATCCTTGATCATATCCAGTTCTCGTTGCTGGTCAGTGGTGAGGTTATGTATATTTAAATTTTGTGGCTCTGTACGAGTCAGTTCACTAACAAATGAAGGAACAATACCAAATTTCTCCCAGAAATCTATGCCCAGGTAGAGCTCTTCTCGTAGTCCAGGGACAATATGAAACCGCATTGGTTTAGTGGAGCCATTCACAGTTATTGGAACTTCTATGTAACCCAAAATTTTATTTGCAGTACCATCTGCCGTACGAATACACGAAGTGTACTTACGGTAAGTTGTACCTGCTGACTCCAATAATTCCAAGGAACTTCTTCCAAGTATTGTGATTGACGCTCCACTGTCCAATAGTCCTGAAATGTGTTTGTCCAAAATCCTTATTGTTAATCGCGGCCGAGGATCCTTTGTTTCTGAAAGGATAGATGAAATACAAGCTTTACGAAATAATTTCCTCATCCTCCAATATCTAATATTACGTTCTAGACGTCTAAAATACGTTCGATGTAATGATGGGAAATTAAATGTACTAGGTGATTTTATTCTGGTTTCCTGAGTGGTGATCGATCGTCCTGCGTTGCTACATCTCTCGTCGTTTTCTTCGGGCTCATTGGATGTTGAACCGAGGGTACCATCCCCGAAGCATGTACTCTCGGACGGTAGTTTAACGACGGGTGACAATATGAACAATTTGCATATATAACATCCGGCTTGTTACATTTCCAACAATATAGTTTAATTCTATTCTTAGAGCACTCAGGAGCTCGATGACCGTTTACTCCACATCTGAAACACACTATTGGTTGTCTGGATATTGATGGACCAGGTTGACTGTTGTCAGAGGTTATGCTAGGTCGCTGCAATATCCGTCTCTGTGTTGAATCCACCGCATCAATATATCCATGTTGTTCTGGTTCAGCATCCACCTCATAATCATCCATTTGCTGTACCTCGCTAATTCTTAAATTTGATGTTCTGGTTGGAACTGGTGTGGACCACAAACGTTCAAACTTCTGACATAAAGTCCGAAGTTCATCCATTGAGTGTATTGTTGCTGCTAATGTAGCATTTTTGAGATCCACACTCAGTCCCTCCCGAGCAATCTCTAGCATTTCACGATCAGCAAATGGACGTGCTAAGCGACGGTTTAACGAACCAATCTCCACCAGATATTCGTATACGCTCTCCTTGGATTTTTGTTTACGGTTCAGAAGAACGCGCAAGATCGCCTTATCATCAGTTAGCGTACCGAAGGTCTGTAGGAGTCCCTCCCTTAGCACTGGGTAGGTCACCACCTCATATTCATGAGTTAAATTCAAATAGTATCTGTCGGCCGCTGCTTTCAGATACCGTGGTATGATAGACCTAAGGTCGTCCCATGACACACGGTCTCTTCTGGCAGCCGCCTCCACTCTATGAATGAACTCATGAATATCAGGAGAGTGACCATCCCCTGTGAAGGTTGGAACCCAATTTGAGTCATAACGACTCAAATTGTTCCCACGAACCCCTCGGTACTCCACTGGTGCTAACGCTGGAGCCGCGTCACGCCATACCTGAGGAGGTTGGTTGTATGGTGGTGGTGCTGTTAGTGGAGCTGGTGGATATATTGGTGGTAGTTGTACCTGTGGTACTGATGGATAATTTAATTGTGGTTGTGGTTGTACCAATGCTGGATTGTTATGTGTATGTTCAGACTGGAGTGATGGACCCAATTGTGGTATTGCAAAGTCCTCGGCTCTCAACCCAGATTGCTGGAAATAAGCCGGTGGTAATTGATCTGACCGTCTCTGATGTTGCTGGTTTGGACGATTCAGACTATTTATTGTTTCCGATATTGGCCGTACTGGGATCGGTGTGGATCTCTCATCTGGTTGAAAAGCAGGTGAAGCAGGTGGAGCAGATGATACTCCTGGTTTACTCTGCATAATTGGACGTGTTGATAATGATCCTATTATACTCCAAGCGCGTGACAATTGTGAGATAGCGTAGGTGCGGGCTTCTTGCAAGTCATTGCGAGGACCCAACCTATTCATCCTACCCGTATAATGTAACACTCGATTCGCCAAACCATCCAAGAGGGTCTGATCAATCGGTGACTGAAGTCGACGTACTTGATTTAAAATAAGTTGTGCTGCCTGCACCACCGTTTGAGACTCAGCTACCAAGTCTCTCGCATGAGATACCGTTACTGGAACTGCACCATGATCCACGTGGTTTCGCAGTTCCTCTGCCCAACTGACCCCTCCAAAATCCACACCCCGAACCAGACATTCGATCTGCAGTTCGCTGGGTTCTAGACCATAGAACGGATGGTCAACGTCTATTTGGTTTGACATTTTGATGGTAAAATTTATCAAATCCAGAATTCACAAAATCAAACAACAATAATAAAACCAATTCTCAACAACCAAAAAAAAAAAATGTAGAGTTAGTACGACGGAAATGTAAAAGTGAAAACAATAAAACGCCCCAAAAAAACAGAAAATTTTTGTAAAAACCAAACTTGTAAAGGAACAAAAAAACTGTCGTAGCTAATCTTTGCTGAATCTTTACAGAAATTCCTAAGATATTGTATATTAAAATATAAAAATATAATTTATTTAATTTCAGATATACTGAAATATATATATATACCTAAAATTAGTTATTGACGATAGCACCCCTAAAATATATTTATTTATTTTAAAAAAAATTGAAAAATAAAAAATATTCAAAAAGGATGTTTATTTATTGGATGCAACGTCCTAGCTCAAAATATTGATTTATTTTTTAAAAAAAATAAAAAATATTTATTTATTTCTTGACGTATTGCTTAATTAATAAAAAATTTATTTTATTTAATTACCTAAAATTATTTAAATTTAAAAAAAATTATTTAGTTACCTAAAATTTAATTTACGAAAATTTATTTTATTTAATAAAAATTATTTATTTAATTTTTTGAAAAATTTGTTTGATTTATTTTATTTTTATTTAATATAATAAGAGATTCCCAAAATCTAGATTCGTCTGGAGACACATAAAAGTAAGTATGGCTACAATATCCATTTCATTCAGTATTTGAATTATCGCGTTCGCGAGCCCACTCCAACAATGCATGTGAGAACCGACTAGAAAAGCCCCTAACGACCAGATTCTACAGAACAGTATCTCCCCAACCTAACAAAAACAATCGCAACTGTCACGATTAGACTCCAGGCCCATTTCTACTGACCCAGCTGCGGTTGTTCTACCTAAAAATAAATTACCATTAAACTAATGCCATAGTCGAAGAACGCTCCCGAACACCAGACTTCAAATCCTAAACTTAATGAAAACTGTCTATTGCAAGCTAAATGTAAGAGTGGAAAAATGTTGAAGTTGTGTGAGGTGAAGCCTCGATCCTGATAAAAAAAAATGATTGGTTCTCCTCTTCATTTCGTTAAAGAAGCTTCTGTGCAGGGAATGGTACTACTGGTTTGTACCTAAGTACAGACCAGCAGTAGTCACTCCCTTATCACCAGAAAACTCCTTCTGAAATGAAGAGAAGAAACCAATGAACTTCGATCGCATGTCCATAATGGGCAGAGGCGATCTAAGAACATAATTATGTTAAGGAGATAAGCCCCATGGATCCTTTGTTAGAGGTACCGCTGAGAGAAATTATCAATTACACACTTGTAATCATTACACAACAATAAAAAAATTAACACCCAAAAAAAAATCAATTAATTCTAACAAACGCTCAACTGTAGTGGAATGTACAATATTTTCATCGCGAAATTAAAAATAGTTCGAATCTACCACAACCAAAACAGGATTTTCACCGATTATAACCATTAGTGGTAAAGAAATTAAAATCATGTATTTGTTTCACGCAGGCCAAAATGCACCGTTAAAACGAGCATCAGATTCCAGATCTAATTTATTAATGTATAAATATTTAAATATGATCTACTATCCAATTCCTATCAATGTATAATATTTGCCAAAGCTACTCACAAAAAGTTCAAATGGCTAAATCGTTTCATCGGTTTGGTTTCTTAATTTCATCTCGTTGGTGCTATTGTAACATAACACTCCACACAAACCACTACATCCGCTTCCTATATACCAAAAATATGTACAAATATGTACAATTATACAACAATTAACCTACTATATACACTATGTACAATGACAGTATAAAAAAACAGTCTCCGAAAAAAATTACTGCCCCAAAACGGTTTTTTTCCAAATTCAGAACAAAATACATTTCAAAGATGCACACAATTTCCCGGGGCCACTTGCGGTCCCAACCACCGTCGAGGGTTCTCTCCCCTGTGATTGGACTCAGAGATAGCGTTCTCTTCAGCCAATATCTCCGCATAAGCGTGCATGACTGACGAGAACTCTACCTCCTCGGCCAACCACGCTGCCTTCTGCTTCTTCCTCCTACTCTTTTTCTCCCTCCACCTTTTCCTATCCCTTTCTAGCCTCCTCAATCGATATCTCTCTCGCGCATCCATCACTTCATCCACACACTCATTCACTTCATCAACTACCACTTCTCCTACCAACTCCTCATTCATCTCATCCACTTCCTCCACTCCATGCACTACCTCATCTGCCCACTCATTTATCTCCTTATTCATCACTCCATCCGCCGACTCATTCACTTCCTCATTTACAATCTCACTTATCACTACATCCAACCATTCATCATACTGCTCATTCGCTATGTCATCCATCAATTCTAAATATAGTTGATTCCTTTTCTCATTCAGTTCTGCATTCATTTTTTCCTGTTCCCTCTCATTCACCACATTCATCACTTCACTCACAATCTCATGCATTACTTCATCTACCTCATTCACACCCGGCTTAACCGCTGCCTGACCCAACTCTCCTGGCCCCGGCCGACGCTTGCTCCTAAACGAGCCAAAATTTCTGACTGTGTGCATTTTTGAGTGTAAGAAATATAGTGTTAATCCAAATACAATTCTACACTATTGTAAAAACCAAATTAAATGTTAGAATTAGAATTTAATCTTTTAGAATATTATATTTAATTAGAGAAAAACAAATAATGGTATTTTTAACACTGGCTCTACCAAGAACTCAAAGACCAAAAGGTTAATGCGAAAGCAGAATACAATTTCCTTTCAAATTCTAATAAGTCTTAGAATTGCTTATCATTTGTCTTCTTCAAGTAAATATTTATATATCCCAAAATTAAATGTACCTGTGCAGCATTTAATAGTCATTTGAATTCGTTATTGCAACTACCGCTGAATTCAATTCTCAAAAATTCCTTTTAAATTTATCAAATTGTGAAATTCTTAAAAATTATTAAAAAAATGAAAAAAAAGAAAAATATACATATAAAAAAAAACCCAACTGGTTCTTATCCAAACAAGTTCGAAGTCAACCAAACCGGTTGACACCGCCCAAATACATGAAAAAAAATGAAAAAAAAATATTTTTCGCGCCGAAAATAGCTCTAAATAACACAACAAATTCGTACCTAACGGTAACAAAACTCCACCGTAATCACGGTATTATATTACCAAAATATTCCCCCGGTCCGTTTTTGGTTCGGCGACAGATTGTTAGTATGGACCTTTCGTACAAAATAATATTAATAATATTGCTACGGGATAGCGTTTATCCCCACAGAATCCTAAATTTGGGAATCTCTTATTATCTGAAAAAAAATCTAGCCTATCATTCCAAAGGGGAACGAGGAATAAATAAAAAAAATTAATATATTTACTGTAAGTACCTTAACTTATAACTGTTGATTGAAGATTTGGTCTATGTGTTCCAATTCCCTTGACTAATCAACCAACTGTATTGGATGAACTAATTTGTGAACATCAGTTGCTGCTGCTGAATTACACCTTCGTTGTTCGAAATGCCCAATTGAACATTGCCTTTAATCCTTTAACTTTCCACTTCATATTTTGCTTTAAATCCATACGGTTTCTACAACCGGAAAATCCACCATACACTCGACTGTTTCTAACTGTGGTAATATGCTTCGATCACTGTTATCCTTACTACTCATACTTTCGATAACATCATTGGATACTTTATTTTTCATGTACTGCCACTTTTATAAAGCAATCTTTTTCCTTTATGATAAATTAAGTATAAACTTAATGATAACAGAATGAAACACTTTGTTAAAAAAATATATATATATTTCATCCAAATCACACACTAATGAAAACAAAGTTAACCTTTTTTCTGTATAAATTAAAAACAATTTCTTTTTAAACTCAAAATAAAATGGAATTAGTATTTTTTTCTTTAATACGTTTTATTGAGTGTTTAATAACAATCTCAATTCAACATTTTGGTTGAAGACCCAAAAACAAAAAGACAATATTTTCAAACAAAAATGTGTTTTTGTTAATTCTTTTTGACATCTTATCATGTCAAAATAGCTCGGGTAATACTAAAAAGAAATTCAATAAAGATTAATAACGACATCTGTTTGTTAGAATTGGAAATAAAAATTTAGTACGTTCGTTTGTTTTTTATAGTACAATTGAAATTTAACTAGCAGTTAAGTATTAGAAAATTTTAAATTATTGTTAATGTGAAAATGAATGGAAACTAATGAAATACATTTTTATTGAATTGAAAACGAAGATGAATTTGGTTTTATTATTGTTTTGCGATTATTGCGATCGTTACAACGTGAATTTATTGAAAAACAAATTCAATTCAGCACCCAAAATTCTGCATATAGACAATGGCACTGAATATCTGAATCAAGCATTTCGAGATTACATACACAAAAATGGGATTGAATTAGAGACCACAGCACCATACACTCCAGAGCAGAATGGAAAATCAGAAAGAAATTTAAGAACAATCGTCGAGAGCGCGAGATCAATGTTATATGCAAGAGATTTACCAACTGAACTATGGGCTGAGGCCATCAACACTGCAGTGTATACTCTTAATCGTACACCGTCAACACAATCACAAGGTTCATGTTCATTTGAATTGTGGACTGGCAAGAAGCCAATAATCGAACACATGAAAACATTTGGATCTGAAGCTTTTATGCATGTACCAGACCAGCTTAGAAACAAATTAGCTCCAAAAAGCAAGAAGGTTATATTTGTTGGATATGATTGCAACTCCCGAAACTATAGACTATATGATCCAGATTCCAGAAAAATAAAGGTATCACGAAATGTTATTTTTAATGAAAGTGTCATTTTTACAGGTCCTCGTATGAATACTGTCCCAATTGTGGTGACACATTATGAAATGGACAATGAAATTGCCAACGTAAATGAAAGACCTGAGGAAGATCCTTTGGAAACACGTGAGATGCCTAATGACAATCTCAACGAGTCACAAATTAATATGGACATAATTCCGGACACAACTTCTTATGGCTTACGAAGTCGTGAAACGATTAAAGCACCAAGTCGATACAACATTGAGGCCAATGTTATTGAAATCATACCAGAATCTTTTGAAGATGCGATGAAAAGTCATGATGCCAATAAGTGGAGAGAATCAATTCAAGAGGAATTGGATGCTCTTGAGAAAAACAACACATGGGATGTCGTTTCATTGCCACCTGGCAAGCACACAATAGGATCAAGATGGGTCTTTAAAATTAAATATAACCCCGATGGTACCGTAGAGCGATATAAGTCAAGACTTTGTGCAAAAGGATTTGCGCAGAAATATGGAATCGACTACAAAGAAACTTTCGCTCCAACAACACGTTTTGAATCAATAAGACTATTGTTATCTGTGGCTGCAAAATATGATTGTGAAATACTTCAGTTTGACATCAAAACAGCATTTCTAAACGGTGAACTTGATGAAGAAATTTATTTGAATCCACCTGATGGTACAAGTATTGACAACAATAAAGTCTGCAAATTAAATAAGTCATTATATGGGTTAAAACAAGCACCCAATAGTTGGAACAGAAAATTCAACAATTTTCTTAGTGAATTTGGATTCATACAGAGTCAAGCAGATAGATGTGTTTACCGTGGCACATTTAAAGAAGTGAAAGTTTTGCTAGTTTTGTTTGTAGACGATGGTCTCGTTTTAGCTGAGACTATGGAGGCACTCCAAGTTGTTATTAAACATTTACAAAGTTCATTCCAAATTAAGGTTAGTGAACCTTCATTTTTGGTGGGAATGGAAATTGAACGTGATCGTAAAAACAAATCAATAAAAATTCATCAAACAAGTTATATCACACGCATTATAAATCGATTTAATCATGAAACAGCAAAGCCAGTGGAGACACCAGCTGATTTACATTCTAATTTAAATTCAATTGAAAACGATGATACATCCAATACAACAGCTGTTCCATATCGTGAAGCTGTTGGGGCTCTTCTGTTTGCAGCAACTCTCACACGTCCTGACATCTCGTATGCGGTGGGAATCGTGAGTAGATTTTTATCAAATTTTAATAACTCGCACTGGAACGCTGTAAAAAGAATTATTAAATACCTAGTTGGTACGAAGTCCAAGGGAATAGAATATAAATACTCACCAAATTCAGATTCAAAGCATCTAGTTGGATTTTCAGACTCTGACTATGCAAATGATCTCGATACTCGAAGATCAACTACAGGATACGTGTTCTTATTAAATGGTGGACCAATAACGTGGAACAGTCAGCGTCAAAGGACTGTAGCCTTGTCCACAACAGAAGCGGAGTATATGGCTGGATGTGCAGCTGCTAAAGAAGCATCGTGGTTGAAACATATCATGAGTGACATCATGGAATCCATACATGAACCTATACCACTGCTCATTGATAATCAGAGCGCAATTAGAATTATCCTCAACCCGGAGATGCATAAGCGAACAAAACACATCGACATTCGCTATCATTTTATTCGTGAGAAGCAACAATCTGGTGAAATTGCAGTACAATACATAAGCACTGATGAACAACTTGCCGATATACTTACCAAACCATTACCACCAGATAAATTCCAAAATTTGAGAGATTTGATGATGACAACTATATAACAACCAAACAGAATACTCGATTGTAGGTAGACTTTGTTTAAATTTTGATATTTAGTTTACACTTGCTTTGGTTTATATAATAATGAAATTTTCTATACAACCATTTTGTATTATATAACTTTTTATTTCAAATTTGATAAGTATTCATTTGGTGGGAATGTTGTTAATATTTAAAATTCATACAATCAAATTATGACAGTTGTGTTCTATGATAATAGTTTTAACGAACTCATAATATTTAATTTTTACGAACACATCCGTTCTTTATGTACTTGTTCTTTCCTTGACGTTTATTGAATAAGCGCCATCATTCTTTTATATATGTTGAATAAAGCCATTGTTGAAATAATAATAAATCCTGGTTTTAATAATTTTTCTGCAAGAATTGTAGAAAAAAATATCAGTTGTAATTCCCCATGGGAGGTGATAATCCGAAATAATTTTTTGCCAAAAATTTCGAAAGTAAGTATATTGATAAAAGCACGAGGCCGAGGGCTTTTATCAATGCCACTTGCTTGAGGAATTTTCCAAAAAATTATGAGAATTTATCAACGAACGAAGGGAATTCGTTTAGAAAAGTTTTTGCCATTTTTCATTTATTTATATATTTTACATTAATTCATAATTATACGTTGGCCTTCTGTGATATCAGTTAATTATTTCAAAACTAGGCTGATAATTTTTAATGTCCCAGTAGGCCAGACGTATAACTATTTGTTATTAGTATAATTCAAATGTTATTTGTGAAATTGAATGAGGTTATTACATTTTAGAGAATTTCATTGGGTTAAATTAAAATAAAACTAAGGCAAAAAATTTTCAGTATGATTTTATGATAATTAAAAAAAAATGGCGATTTGATTTTGTTTATCTTCAAACAATTAAAATTCAAAGCATATTTTATATATTATTTATATTTAAAATTGGTAGAATGTTTTTGAATACATAGTTATAATAAAATTATGGGAGAAAACAAAAGAGAAGTTAATGTTATTGTTTTGCAAACAAACAAAAACAATGTTTTATATCTGTCAAAATATATCAGTATGATATTTTGTAATACCAACAGCCATCTTTGATATTTCTGTTGCATTTTTATCAATATCATTGGCATGATATTTGTTACGTGAATAGGATGTCCTACTGTTATGCCCGATTTATATCTAATTTGCTACGTATCAAATAGCTAGCCATTTTCACCATCACACTTTTTAAATTTGATACGGTGATGTAAACTCTTATTAATTAGGTATGACATATTAATTTTTGGCGCGTCCTTTTCTTTGTTAATTTTTTGGTTAGAAAAAAATAATGTATGGCTCCTGCCGTATTTTTTTTTCTGTAAAATGTATATTATATTGGGCAATATATTGGGCCTCGGCCTGTTTGCCATCATGTAAAAGAAATAAGTAAATAAAAATAATTTCCATATATATTTTTTATAATAAAACTGTAAACATTTATTATATTCTTGCTAAAACTCTTTTGCTTTTATTTTCAGCAAAAAATCACATGAAACATAAATATATGAACATGAAGATATGAATATATATTTATAAAATAAGTTGATTAATTTTAATTTTAAATGTCATGCCTAATTTTAGTGTTCACACCGTAAAAATAATACCTATTTGCTACGTACCTAATTTGATACGTAGCAAATCATCCCAAAAATATTTGGCACGTACATACTTTTTTGATAACTGTTTACATCGACCATAGTCGACCTAATAAGTATATATCTTACTGCCAACTAAACATTTTCATCGTGAATATCACATACGAAATAAACATGCTGATGGAGCCCAACAACACGAAACTCTATTCGTTTCCGTTAATGGAGCATCAACGGAAGAAATGTTGTAAATGATGTTTTTCATAACTGTATCCTTTGCAGTCAGGAAAAACCAACCGTTTCAAGCTATCTTAGTGACAGTTACCTAAAACGCGCTTGATATATACACGACCATTTTTAAATACAGGCGTGGATATGTATTTATTTTTAGATCGATGAAAAACGAAAGCGAAATAAAGATAAATGCTATGCAGGCATTTTCGTATGCCTTTCAAACAAGACAATACATATTGAATTGGTATTTGAAATAGGCTTTGCGTCGCGGTTTGTTTTATCTGACGAGGAAGATCATCAAATATTTATTCAGATATTGTCACAAAGTTTGGCTGATCCTGAAATTAATGAAATCTACCAATTTTTAAATTCCAAAAATCATGTAACCGAAATAGTCCGTACTTTAGCTAATCAGAACACGTTGACTTTCTCGGACATTCTATTGATTCATCTGGAATCAAACCTACTCCTGAACGTGTCGATGCTATTAATCGTTACGAACGTCCCGAAACAGTAATGCAACTCCGTCGTTTTCTCGGAATGATTAACTTCTACCGCCGATTCATTCCTCACGCTGGTGGCAATCAAGCCATTCTCAATGATTTCCTTAAAGGTTCCAAAAAGAATGACAAATGTGTCATTCAATGGTCCGAAGACGCCATTCAAGCCTTCGACTTATGCAAGCGGCAACTCAATGAGGCAATAATTCTCTCTCACCCCTTACGCTCTGCCCAACTTGCCGCAATGGTCGACGCTTCCGATAAGGCACTTGGCGCTGTTGTCCAGCAAAAATCTAATGACTGTTGGACACCACTTAGTTTCTTCTTTGTGCGACTCAATGAAACGCAACAGAAATACAGCGCTTATGATCGCGAAGTCCTTGCAGCCTACTCTGCAATTAAGCATTTTTGGTATCTCCTTGAAGCATTTTCTTTATCTCCTCGGCAATTCCGCCATCTAGATTTTATCAGTCAATTCACGACTGATATTCGTCACATTTCTGGAATCGATAATGTAGTCGCTGACACACTTTTTCGTGTCGAGCAAATATCAATTCTAGAAAACATTAACTACGACGAAATTGCTGACGCTCAGTTCAACGATAACGAACTAAAGGAATTAGTAGACCTTAGTCCCACACTTCAATTCCGATCCTTTCCAGTATCGTTTGGCAATTCTAATGCCAAAACTATTTTATGTGATACCTCTTCTGGTAATCCACGGCCTTTTATTCCAAAACAATTTCGTCAATCTGTTTTCAATAGTCTCCACAATTTATCTCACCCAGGAGTCCACAGTTCTGTCAAACTTCTTACTGAAAAAGTCATTTGGCCATCCAAGGATGTACGGCAAATGGCTCAGAAATTTGCCAAAAGGCAAAAGTCTCTTGCCATACTCAATCTTCTTTAGGTAAATATCCCTCCACTTCTCAAAGTTTTTCCGAGATTCACATGGACATTATTAGTCCACTTCCTACTTCTGAGAACAAACGCTATTGTGTCACTATTATTGACCACTATACTCGATGGCCTGAAGCCATTCCTATCTCGGATATCACAGCTGAAACGGTAGCATCAGCTCTCTACTCCAATTGGATTTCTCGTTTCGGAGTACCTTCAGTAATCGTCACTGATCAGGGCTCCCAACTCGAATCCAATCTTTTCAGCGAGTTGCCAAAACTAATCGGTTTCGAACGCAAATGAACTACAAGTTACAATCCTAAATGTAACGGCATCATCGAACGTTGGCACCGAACCCTAAAATCCGCAATAATGGCCTATGACAGAACGGACTGGACACGTATACTACCGTCAATACTACTCGGTTTACGAACAACTTTCCGTGAAGACTTCCAATCTTCATCGGCAGAGCTCGTCTACAGAACTAACATTCGTCTTCCTGGTGAATTCTTTACCGAAAACTCCACTTCTACTCCTCAATTTGATTTCGTTTATCAATTGAAACAAAATTTCAACCACCTTCGTCCCTCTATTGCATCAAGACACACTTCTCCTAAAGTTTTCGTCTCCAAAGCTCTCGAGTCTTGTTCGCATGTCTTCTTACGTACGGACTTTGTACGTAAATCTCTACAACCTCCATACGAAGGTCCTTTCCCAGTCATCAGTCGTGATGATAAAAATTTCGTTATTGACCGTAAAGGTCAACACATTCGAGTTTCCATCGACAGATTAAAACCTACTCGTACCCCTACTCGCTTCCTGCGTGCTGTAGCACAATAATTTTTATATCGTCCCATCTTCGATGGCACTAGGGGGGAGTGTTGTGGCATAACTTTCAATTCCATTTAAAATTTACTTATGCACTGTGTTTTGTTGTACATTTATGTTTGTTCCTATCGGTGTAAAAACCGTCATTCAAAATGGTTCAACTTCTGTATTTTGAAAAAGAAAAGTTAGCTGAAAAAGTTGACAATAGCACGTTTTGTTTCTTAATAAAAGATTATTGTTGTTGTAAATTAGAAATTAATTTCATGTCAATTTTGTTACTCCTAAAAAGTTTCCACTCCACATGATATTTACATATTAAAAGAGAATTTAATTTCTTGTAAATGTTCTATTTAATTAAACCATGTAAATAAAAAATATAAGTTAAAGTGTTTAATTATGATAGCCGGAAATAAAATCTCCGTCAAATATTGTTTGGTAAAATATTTATTTTAATTTATAATTGTATTGAAATCAGTTGCCTCAAGATTAAAATAAATGCTAGTTTTTTTTTTTTTTTTTTTTTATTCTATGTTAGGCATGTTTAGTGTTAACCAATATAGATCAACGTCTCTGAATATCCGAAGATACCATGCTAACTAAGGAACTAGGGCTTGAAAGTATTATTCAAATATCTTTGAGGAATTTATTAATGTTGATCTTAAAGTTTTGAGGATTAAAATTATCAGGAAAGACCCACGCCGGTAAGGCATTCCAGAGATGAGAAACTCTGTTAAAAAAAATCGCGTTAAAAAGCGACAGTTCTACATCTAGTCACTCGAACCGTAAAAGGATGGGCTGATATTGATGCTCTGGTGAAACGCGCGAAGTTTGTTGGTTCAGGCAAAATCGATTTGATCTCCGCAGACGTCCGTTCGTCCATAATATACTTGTAAAATACCGTCAAATCAGCGACGTCTCTTCTATGTTGCAAGGAATCAAGCTCGTTAGTAAGAGTCGAGTTGCCGATCAATTTAACAGCTCTCCGCTGTACAGAATCAAGACATTTCAAACTACTTATGTAAGCTCCTCCCCATATGTGAGAACAATACTCCATGCAGGGACGAATAAATGATTTATATATTAAAAGAAGCTGCTCGCTATTAAAAACCTTACGACAACGACCCAAAAATCCTAATTTTTGAACAGCGTTTTTTGCTAGGCTAAAAATATGAGAATTCCATTTCATACTATTTTCAATCTCAACTCCTAGAAGTCTAATAGATTCTTTCTCTTCAAGATTATTTGAATCAAACTTCAATAAAAATGGATTAGGTGTTGATAGCCTAGAAAAATGGCAAACTTGAGTTTTACTTGTGTTGAATTCAACACTGTTAGCAACTCCCCAATCTAAGATGGTTTTTAAATCAATATTTAATGAGTCTATCAAGTTTGATCTAGCGATATTAAGATTTGATGGTGCATACAAATTTGGCATTTCATGTGACGCATGAAGTGTGCTATCATCAGCAAAACTATGGATGGGATTAACTGTTGAACCTAGCAAGTCATTAATATAGAGAAGAAAAAGAGTAGGTGATAAAGCGGAACCTTGAGGAACACCAGCGTTAGTTGAAAAGATATTCGATGAAACACCATCAACATTGACCTGAAATTTGCGCTCGGAAATAAAGCTTTGTAACCAAGAAATAAGTTGCTCATCTAAGCCGTAGCATTTCAATTTGCAAATAAGATTGTTGTGCCATACTTTGTCAAACGCTTTGGCAATATCAAGTGCGACGCCAAAGGTCTCACCATGGTTTTCAAACGACTTGTTCCAGATATGCGTGACAAAAGAGAGTAAATCTCCCGTCGCTCTTCCTTTACGGAATCCGTATTGTCTTTCATTAAGTAATTTTGACGACTCTAAGAAGCTCATAATATTAAAATTAACATATTTCTCAAATACTTTAGAAACAACCGACAAAATTGATATAGGTCTGTAGTTTCTTGGATCCGTTTTAGCGCCCTTCTTTGGAACTGGTTGTACACTAGCCATTTTCCATATATCAGGAAAAATCCCTTTCTTATATGACAAATAGAAAATTTTAGTTAGGATTTGTGCTAACTCTTTAGCAAAAGTTTTAAGGATAATTGGAGGAATGCTATCAGGTCCAGATGCCTTATTAGTATTGATTTGTAAGAGCATTTTCCGAATAACATTTTTACGAAAAATAATCCGCCCCATTTTGTTAGAAACTCTAGGAATTGGTATAGGTAGAAAATTTGGTTCTACTAATGTAGAATTTAACGAAAAACAGTTACCTAATAAATTAGCCTTTTCTTTGGGGTCAATAATAGGTATATCTCTATCAATAAGAGGAGGTATAGAAGACTTACAAAAATTTCCTTGAACAGCCTTGGCGGTTTTATAAAAATTTCGTGAACCAGTAGGGTGCTCAGCAAATTTATTAGCTTTTTTCCTAATAAATAGATGTTTCTCTGCATCTATTAATTTTCTACATAAATTTCTTTCTATTCGGTATAATCTAAGGTTTTCATCAGACTTGTTTTGAATAAACTTTTGAAAAGCCTTTTTTTTAATTTTTATTGCTTTTTTGCATTTACTTGAAAACCATCGATCCACCTTCGGAACAATCAAACTATTTGAAACAAACCTACTCATACCCATTAGTATTATTTTTGAAAAATTAGAAGCAACAATGTTTGGATCTTGGCTGGAAAGACAATTGCGTTTCCAGGGAATTTAAAGAAATCTCTAAGTCCCTGCCAATTTGCAGCTTTATAATCCCAAACAAGACGAGGATTAGCTTTAAACTGTTTAGGTACTTGTATATTTAAATGTGTGGAGATCAAATTATGATCTGATCCACCCAAAGGCTCTGATACTTTAAATTGAACCAACGTAGGGTCATTTATCAAAAACAAATCGAGCAAGTTACTTTTTTGGCCAAGAATGTCAGGAACTCTGGTAGGCTGATCTATTATCTGAGTGAAATTATGATAAAGAGCAAAAAGTTCAGCTTCTTTACCTAATTCATCAGTTTTAGAGCTGTGTGTAAGCCATTCTTTATTATGAACATTGAAATCACCAAGAACTATAATTTTAGCGTTAGGATATACAGTCAACCTATCTATCTTTTCAGATAGGTCATGAAATAAATTTATGTTCTCCGGTGAGTTGGGCGAGCGATACAATCCAAAGACAAATAGAGTTTGATTAGAGCAGGCAATCTTAAGGGAAACCATATTGTGAAATTTTGAATTTAATTCAAAATTATTTATTCTCACATATGGTACAGAATTTCTAATAAACGCACAAACACCATGCTTAAAGTAGAAAGAAGATTCAAGCTCATAGTTAGGACAAACATATTTAGTTTTGTCCAACGATACAGCTCTCGCGCTGATAATCGTTTCCGTTAAAAAAAGAATATCAGGCTTAAGATTCTCAAGATAAAGGTGAACTGCATTAAGATTGACGTTCAACCCTCTTATATTAGCAAAATTGATAGACAATTTCGACATTTTAAATTATAGTTAAATTTAAAAATAAATCTGAAAACAATCCTCAAAATAAATTCCAACAAAAACCAAACAAAAGATCAAAAATGATATCTAAATTGACAATTCTACCAGCTGGACAACTTGAAACTATGTCTAAGTTTAACTGTCGAAATTGCCAATTCAAACAATGGATAATTAATTAATAGTTCGACATAAGAGATTGAAGCAAACAGATTAAACCAAACCAAAAACAACGAAAAAGGATTAAAAGGAGACCGTGAAAATTCTTATCTCTTAAAAGTAGTACAGTAAGTATAACTGTGAAATTGCAATTGAATTTTTAAGAGAAGTACATCAAAATGTGATGTACCGCAAATAATAAAAACTTTAGTAAATGGAAGGAAACAATAACAACACTAAAATATTATAACATTAATACTTTTATCACAATTAGAATTAATGCCAACAAACTAAATTAACCAAAATAAAACCAAAATCTTATTAAGGAAAAATATAATAAAACTTAAACACTTATCTTGGAACTTCTTTATTTTCCTTTAAATCCTTTATCCAAAAACAGAAATTGAAACTGTTTAGCTTATGTAGCGTTATGTCAACCTGTGTTTATTATTATTGTTCTTCGAATTTGGAAACGGCGATAAAATAATTTTCTTATAATCTAAGTTTATACACAGTTAACGCGACGAGTTGGGAAAATTGAAGTTTACATATTATATCAACCATTTCAACAAATCTACAACACGAACGAGTTCTTTTATATTGTTGGATACAACCAGAACAAGGAATCTCTGGAACTGCTGCATTGAATTTATTACGTTCTGGATATATAACGTTACATTAATAAATTGACAACTTCATCAAGCAACATCTCCACGGCGGGATTTACCAACACTCCAATATTTTCAAGATACATCATCCGGACAACACCACTTGCAGAATCTGAACCTACTGGACACTTAGTAGCTACCAAAAATATTTCAACCATTGTTTAAACGTTAATTTTATGTATTGAGCTAACGGTAAATGTTTAATATAATTATTAAATGGGGTTTTAAAATGTCGGTTTATAAATTATTTATAGATTTATTATGTCGAATTCTTTTCACCCAAATCCATCAAAAAAAATTGATGTAAATCAAAAATTTTGTTCTTTCTTCACCCAAAAACATCAATTTTTTTTCCGATTTACATCAAAAAAAAAAATGTGCATTTTTTCGTAAATTTTTTTCACATTACTAATATCAACAAAGAAAATTTAAAAAATAAACGTTTGTTAACGACAATTTTTATATAACTATGAATTGTTTAATTTTGAAGAATTAATTATTTTGTTTTGTATTATATGTATACAATATAATGTAACTAACATTTAATAAAATAACTCCTAATAAATAAAAAAAACTCTAAAATGGATTTATTAGAATTAAAATATTTTATTTCATTGGGTGGATGAAAAAAGATGCATCATAGAAAAAAACGAAGACGCTTTTCTCTAAAATGAAGTAATTTAAATTGAAAACAAATATGAATGAATAAAACAAAATTATTTTATTTACAAATTAATTGAAACTAATATAAATATTTCAATACGCAATTGCAGAATATGCTATTTTACGAAATTTTTCAAATTTAAATGTAGACAACTGCCATTTAGATATCACTAATACAAACATATTTCACATCAACTTTTGTTTTTTGTTCTTTTCAGACCCGAATTTATAAATTGATTTATACTAGTTTTCCACCGTAGCAATTTGCTAGCTAGTATAGTTTAATAAAGTATAATAGCAACGGTGTGAAAGCAAACTATCACAACAATTATTTTAAATTTGCTATTTTCATTTGCTAGCTAGTAAATATAATACTTATCAAATAAAGTATAATATCAACGGTGTGAAACGCAATTATTATTTTATAGGTGAAATGTCATTTTATGAAATTCGTAAACATTGTGTTTTCTTGCGATTTTTAGCTTGTAAGATTCATTTCTGATATTTAATAAATTAAAGTGTATGTATTAATTGTTGATTATGATATGGATATGTTTAGTATAGCATTATAAATGAGTAGGACATGAAAAACGTAGTCAACGTAGACGTTTGGTTTTCGTGAGAGAATTATTTAAAAAAGACGTTATAGAATAAAACTTATATGTATTTTATGCTGTTCAAAAACAGTGGCAGGGCTGGTCTAAATCTAGTTTGATTTTCTCTGGGTTGTAAATTTCATTTTAAAAACTATAACGCTAATATCAAATATAAAATTGACAGTACGGTATTTTGATATATCAATTTTATTCTAGTGTCAAGTTAGGTTTGGTTTCCCACCGAAACATTATCTTAATATAATATGAACGGTGAGAAATCAAACTAATATCAAATATTTGCTATACTAGATAGTAAATTTCTGCGGTGGGAAACTAGTATTAGAAAAGTCAAAAGAAAACCACATTAGATTTATTCATTAACTGTTATTTAGTACTCTCACGATCGATTTTAAATAATTGGATATTAAAATTTTCGGTCACTTTCGATAAATCTATTTTTTTCACAAAAACAAAATTCTCCACTTTTCTTCTTTTCTCCAGCTGCCATTTTAATGAATTGCGTTAACGCTTCGTTTAGACATCGCGTCACTTTTTTTAGTGTGTTAAAAGCCGGACGGTATATATTATATTTTCTGTGTCAAAAATAAAATAAAATATAAATTAATTTCAAAATGGGTGTTGAAGTGATTCCAGTTTCAGGAGGAGATGGTAAGGCATTCATTAAAACTTACGTTTTTGTTAAATATATACTGTTAAACATTACCTGGAGTTTATTATCCATTCCAATGTTCATACACCCTAATTTCTCCATATTTAGCTATCAAAATTCCGACAAAAAAAAAATCCTAAATTTTACACTTTTTGTTATTAGGTAGCACCTATCCGAAACAAGGTCAAACTGCCGTTGTACATTATACCGGCACACTAAATAATGGAACAGTTTTTGATTCCTCGAGAACACGTGGAAAACCATTTAAATTTGTCATCGGCAAAGGTGAAGTGATTCGAGGTTGGGATGATGGTGTACCTCAAATGTCTGTAGGTCAACGTGCAAAATTGGTGTGTTCTCCTGATTTTGCGTATGGCAGTCGTGGTCATCCTGGAGTAATTCCACCAAATGCAACACTAACATTTGACGTAGAATTACTTCGTGTTGAATAAATTCAATTTTTTTTTATACATATATAATAAAATTAATTCTTTTTTGGTTTCCGATAATAATTAAGTATGAAGTTGTGGTTATTTAAATATTTTATTTCCCCGTATCATAATCTTAATAAATTAATAATTGTTTTATATAAAACCTCATTAAATAAAATCTAATTTAAATAAATATTAAAAGTAAAAAAAGAATGCCTTCTCCACAGATAATTTTAGTAGAATTTCAATATAAAAAATTAAAATCTTATTGACTAAATTATTTAATTTATAAAACAATAAATTTTTAATATATTACATTGAATAAAAAAAACTATAATAAGTAAATTTTACAATTCAAAATATTTAATTGAAAGGAAAGAAAATATCTAACTGCAAACTTTGTAGTCTATCAATGGTTTAATCATCTTGATGTTTTAAATTTTCTTATATATATTAAAGATAATTTAATCAATGCAATAAATGTGCAGAAATCAAAATTATAACTTTGTTTTAGCAATTGAAAACAATATAGGTTTACTATCGTCATAAAAATCAACTCTTTCTATTTCTAGCCAACGGTCTGGAATGTACACCCCGATTACTGAAGTCGTGTCAGATCAGGTGACATGACTATAGTCATGTCACGTCGCTTAAAAATTGGTATTGAAGTCGATAAAAACGGCACGACTAAAACTAAAAATTCTGAAACGAAAAAACTCCAAAACTAAAAAAAACTTACATTTTACGTTCTTTAATTTCACAAAAACAATTAAAAACGTTTGAAAAAATTATTTTCACATGAAAAATTGAGGCGACTAAAATGTCATTTAAAGTGACATCTGTCGTATAAAATGACTTGAGGCGTAGAAAACGACTTCAACAATACGAAAATTGATGCGATGTGACTTTAGTCACTTAAAGTGACATGACTTGCCTTCGGTAATCGGGGTGGTAATTCTGACAAGTGGTTTGAAAGCAATGCAAGTGAATACTTAGCTTTACAAAATTTTTAAAGGAAAATCAATACAACGGATTTCATTGGTGTGCTCGAACTCCTGGTTGAGGTTCTTGTCATAGACAATGTTTTTTCGCTGCTGTATTGTTAGCGTGTTAATTATAACAATTTTTTCAATTGAAAAACTATCAGATCATCGATTCAAAGATCAATAGCTAAGTGAAAGTCTGACGGAAGAGTAAAAATTTATCGAACGCATATTGAAATCTGATGGATTTCGCAAGCAAACCGAAGAACGTCATACGACCTCACCTGGAAACTCAAACCAACCTGACGAAGGAAGATTTATGATACCGCCCAAAGGTAGGATTACCAGTTAGAAAATACACTCCAGAGGACAAATTTAGTTAAAACGAGGACGGAAACGAATTATTGCTTATGCCTTGGTTCTTCCGCATGCTAATTTTTGACAGATTGCAGAATCGTTGAATATATACTTTTATAAAGTGCTACAGAGCAATCATGAAATTTATAAGCATCACCAATTATTTAAATCTCATTATTGGATAAGCTATGGTTCCCTCAACACCTCGTCTATATTATGAATGTGAATCGCTTTCTGATGTAATGAACTTTTCTAAAATATTTGAAATACCTGTACGCCTATTTCGGCATTTCCCTGGGAATTAGGAATTAAGAAAAAAGTACAATAAATGAAATAAAGAAATATTTTCTAATACGAATTAGTTATTTCCCGCGACACGGAATACTATAGTTACGAAAAAATTGCTATAATTTATTTCTATTTCACGATGTACCGGAATAGGGCTACTGATGTTGATTGTATATTCTTCCTATGTTTTGTAGTGCTAATGTGTTCTGTAATATCTAATTTTCCTTTGTTTGCAATTGAAATATAAGTATTGCAAAGATTGCAAAAACCATCATTCGCAGTTCTGCTTTAAACGACGGAAATTCTTTTATCATCCACAGACCAGACAACACATTTTCTTTTTGGAGCCATCTGTTTTACTAAAAAAACAGTATAAATCGTACGAAATCTTTTTAATTAATATCAATTTAACCATTATTTGTATTTTAGAAGTGAAAAAACTTGAAAAGCAATTAATAAAAACACAACAGATTCGAATAAATAAACCGACAGTTTTTTGAAATATTCCTATTATGCCGGGTCCACACCTACAAATATTTGCGGCGAACGCGTGCGGCGCAAATATTTACGGCGCATTCTACGTAATGTGGACGTATGCGGCGCACGGAAGGGACGCTAGAATTTTTTTCACATTCAACACACACGATCCGTAGCTTGTAGGTTTTTTGACAAACATCAAAGAGATTTGCGCCGTATGCTGTTTCTAGTGTGGACACTTTCCACAACATAAAAATTTATTTAGTTCAAATCCATAACTATTTATTTGAAATAAATATTATATTTTAATTTAAATATCAAAAAATACAATTTTAGCCAGGAAAGTACAAAAGCCTCGTCAAAAACAAACAATTCAGAAAATTAATATAACCTTTCCTCGTTTTCACGAATGGCTTGAGCGGAGTGACGTAAAAATTTACGTGAATATAAAAATAAAATATTTTTACGGCGAAAATATTTGCGACGCACGCGTTCGCCACAAACATTTGTATGTGTGGACCCGGCATTAGACATCGCACCAGTGTTGCTGTTGCAAAATAGAAATAATCAACCCTATAGACACAATACATGTTATCGTTATGTTTTATGCTAAGTTGTAATATTAAATTGTTCATTTTTCGAAAACTAGGACATGGGTCAAAAACCCGCGAGGACGTCCGAGGGTGCCCTCAAAACTAGGACATGTCCTCGGAAACGAGGACGAATGGGAACCTTACCCAAAGGCAGTAGCTGAGTTCCTGGACATGGAACCGGAGGATTAGCACTACACCCGTCGCTACAACAACAGCTCACCGGATTTCAGAACCCTAATCGGCAAAAAATATGGCAGACCATTAAAGGGCTGTCTAAACCACGTTCGAAAACGAGGTGGAGCCATTAATCTACAAACAGTTGAAACGCTGAAAGGTTCAGCAAGATGTTCCACATAGAGAAGTATTGTTTCCTTTATTGCTGCACAACCATCAGCTGAACTAAGGCCCGCTATACACTTGAGCTAAACTATGCGAACTATGTTTTTAAAAAAATAATGTTTTAACGCGAATAATATTTTTTAAACAAAATGTAATGAATGTAATGTTTCCTTTTTTATTTTATTTTTTTAAATTATTTGTTTCCGTAATGTGTTTTTTATAATTACGTTGTATACAAAAAACATAGTTCGCATAGTTCACATAGTTTAGCTCAAGTGTATAGCGGGCCTAAAACTCAAATGTTGTTATGAACATGGTTAAGGGTCGAAGAGGCATGTGGCAATATAAAAAATGCATGTGCAGAACCAGTCACGGAAAACTTGAACTCTCAACTGAGAAGTCAAAAGGAACCTTTTTAACGATATTATTTCCCACAACAACATGCGTTAAGAGGTGCTGGTGGACGCTTTTTCTACTTTTGTGGATTGAAGGCACTCGAGACTTGATTTGGGAAAAAGCATTACATTTGTACGCTATACGGGTAAAGAAAGAAGTGCCTTTGCATTATCTTGCAGTGATTGGTCTCGATAGTTTGACTGTTTGCACAAACCGATTGCCGAGTAAAACAGGGAGAAGAATATGGTTGAGGCATGTTGGATCTGATTTCATCCGAGAATTCCTGGTGACAATATTCATAACAAACAACGAGATCGGGAACAATGGAACGGTGTTGTAGGGAATGAAGATTTGATATTAAATTTCGATCTTCACGATTTTGAACTGTCAGGATGGAAATTGGAAACAGATGCAGCTCTCCGAACTTGACAACAATTATAAATGCGGAGTAGTTTATTTAAATTGGAACGGATTGAAATATTTTTTACATCTATTGATGCAATCTTAGTGGACTGTATTGTGGTTTTTGTAGTTTAAGGGTTGAAGAAGTATCAACTTTCATAACGATAAAAACTTTGATTCGGCTCTTGAGAATTTGTTTTAATTTCAATAATGATTAGAAAACTGGCACAGGCTATTGTTGTAGTACACGAAGTGTTGGCTTATGATGGAACAAATAATTTTCGGTCGAATTTTCTTGACGCAGAGTAAGTCATTGGAAGTTGTAACTCCCAATAAACGAATGGTTTCATATTTGTTTTTCACACTCGGTCCTCGTATAGCGAACTTGGTCCTCGAGCTGGAAACAGTTAATAGCGGTGTTTTGGTATCTCAATCGACTTTTTTTAAGATATAAGCTATAAAATTTTGGATCCGGTTACTGGTGATTGTTGTTGTAGCGAAGGCTTAATCTGCCGGCTCCGTATTCCCTTGTTAAAAAATGATAGAAACCGATAGATCGTTTTCTATCGTTTCCTATGCGGTTTTTGAATGAGAATTAATGGGTTGGAATCTCTTTTTTTCCATAGAAACGGATGCGGACTCTTACGTTTTGCCTTTTGTGGCGGATGCAATTTCTATCGTTTTTGGGGCTGTATCTTTTTTTTCCGATAGAATGTTTTGTAACGTCGAAAATTCTCATAAATAATATTAAAACCAATTTCTATTCTTTTTTCCATTCATTCAAAATATATTTCCATCATTCCATTTCATTTTTACAATCATAACAATTTAAAAATTTTCAAATTATAACGAACAGCTTCAAATTCAAATATCACAACAAATAGATAAAAGAACTCATTATTTATGTGTTTTTAACGAACAGATATTGTTGCTCAACGCTGATTCATTTTTTTTTGCTTAAAATATGAAGTGTCAGAAAAAACCACATTTTTGTATTCATTCGATGTTTACCTTCTAACAGAAATAGAATTAAAATCTGTTTTTTTAAATTGTGAAGAGAAATAATTTTCTCATTTTGTTAAGTTTATTTAAAATAAAATATAAGTTTGAAAATTGTTGAGTTACCAATGCCTCCTAAAACCTGAACAGTGAAAAAAATTATTTCCAATCAAATTGAAGTTAAGCTGTATATTAAGTTAAACTTACTAAAAGCAATAAATGTAAAAAAACTACGCATAAAATTATTTCTAATCAAATTGAAGTTAAGCTGTATATTAAGTTAAACTTACTAAAAGCAATAAATGTTGAAAAATCTACGCATAAATTATTTCTAATTAAATTGGAGTTAAGCTGTATAAAGTAGTTTCAGAGGAATGGAAACATTTAGAGAAAACCATTGAAGTAGGAGACAGGGCTGACAAAGCATTTAGTAAGAACATGGGAAGTTGGATTTCGCTGGCTGATCATCATTCTATAACAAATTTATACAAGTTAGTTCTTTTAGTTTATTACAATTAGTATTACATTCATTCTTTATTTTCATAATCATTTTTGCATAAAATGTTAGAGTAAACCTCTAATAACGGTAAGAGATTCCTAAATTTAGCGATTCGTGATGGAGGCAACTGTCATTCCGTGTATCTTAACTTATTTTAACGTTCATTATAAAGGTCCAAGCCACCCAAAGTGGCAAATATAAACATCTGGCTCCGAATCAGGGCCATTATAACAGTTTGTATTGCTTTAATCGTTTATTTCCAATCGAAATGCAGTTGTCTCAACCTCACCGTGCGGGCAGATATGGCGAATCGAACTACGAGATTGATTCAACAACTGTGCAATTATAAGCCGACAATCACATGAAATATTTATATGAAAATAAAATATAGTTCAATTAATCTCAAATACTTTAATTTTAAAATGAAAAATTCATGATATAAGGCCAAAGAAATATGTTTTTACGGAAATAGTTATCAACTTTATTCAACTACTGTTATATGATTTATAATTTAAGAACGACAAAATATTAGACTTTTGATCTGTCAACAATAAATTTGTTCTATTCGTTCTGAGCACATATGTAAATTAAATATATTAAAATTATTTAATTTATATACAGGGTGAGTCGGGAGGAACGAACCAAATTTCAGGAGTGTATTATACACGCGAAAACAATGTAAAAAAACTCATATGTTCTTATCCGATTTTCATTTGTTTTCAAGTTATAGCGCAATATCAAATTTTTTTCTTCGTTCCAGTTTAATCAAAATTTTCACGTAATTAGAGTATGCCATGCTGAAGACTCTAAACTATTTGACATCTTTGTTGTCTTGACAATGTGTCTGTGTATTGTGATAGTAATTAAACGTTTATTTTCAAGTTTGAGTGATTAAAGTAAAAAACATTTTCAGTAAAAACATTTCCAACAAAACGAAACATTTCCAAGACGTTGGATTGGTCGCGGTGGTCCTATTAATTGGCCCCCAAGATCTCCAGATCTCACAGTACTAGATTATTGTTTATGGGGCTAATGTTTAAAAATGAAGTGCACAAAGTAAGAGTGGACACTCGGGATGCACTAATTCGACGTATTAGGAATACTGCATGCCAATTTTAAAGAAGAACGACATGAAACAATTAGAAGGGCAACGGGTCATCTTCGTAGACGAAGCAGAAAATGTTTAGAAGTCAATGGCGGTATTTTTGAACATTTATTAAAAGAACGCTATGATTAGGAAACCATTAATATATGAATTTTTCTTTATTTGATATTACGCTATAACTTGAAAACAAATGATTATCGAATAAGAACATATGGGTTTTTTTACATTGTTTTCGCGTGTATAATGCACTCCTGAAATTTGGTCCGTTCCTTCCGACTCACACTGTATAATAAAACTCAATTGCGAAACACAAAAACAAGAAATTGTATTTACGAATCTCTTAATTATAAACATTTTGACAGATAAATAGATCACAACATACCATTTGACATAACAACATTCTATAATTCATGTCTAGGAGGTGAGGAGATTGTTACAAAATGTTAACTTTTGACAGTTCACTTCGGTTCGGTTTGTCGAGGAGACAAGTATTCTAATTGTTCATTATTTTAATTGTTTTTTATTTTATTTTTTCATTATTTTCATTGTTCATTTTTTTCATTATTTTTTATTGTTCATTATTTTATCGAACTTCAGTGGTTAAAATTTTTTGATGATATAAATTGTTCGAAAAAATAATGAACAAATACAATTTTAGACGGACTAAAAATCTTTAAAATTAAATATCTCAAGAACACGAATTAACACCTCTTTGTAAATTTGATATATTTTAAAGTAAGGTTAGAGCTATATTTAAAAAAAAAGTTAAAATTTAATTGATTTTAAAATTTTTTGTGAATGGAAGTTGTTTGAAAAAATGAAGAAAAATTCGAATTTTAGTCGTACTAAAAATCTTTAAAATTAAATATCTCAAGAACAAAAATTAATGCCTCTGAGTTAATTTGATATATTTTAGAGTAAGGATAGAACTATTTTCAAAAAAAAAATTAATTTAATTCCAATTGATCTTCGACCCTAGCGTCATTTTTAAAAAAGTTTTTTTAATATTTTTATTTAAAAATTAACTCTAAAAACAATAAATGAATTTTTTCAAACGACTAATTAATCATCTATCAAACAAAAAATAGTTTGATGAAATCGGTACAACCGTTCTTGAGAAATTTAATTTCAAAGTTACATCGGATTGGCAGAATTTTCATTTTTCATGTATGTTGGGGTGCCCCCTGTCCTCAAACTATGCACTTTAAAAAATTTTTAAAATAAGTTGTATTTTTATTTTGTCCATACTACTTATATGCCAAGTTTCAGGAAAATCAAAAATGGTCAAGTTTTCACAACTCTGTCTAGAACACGTTTTTCATCTATAGTTACATTATTATTAATATTGCAATAAATTTTAATACATAATTACTGATTTCTAATTATTGCTGTGTTCGAAAAATTATAGTTTCAAATTTCGTTTAAAAATACCATCAAAATCTCAACTAAATTCGTAGTTTTAATGTGGTTTAAAAATACCAGTTTTGAACATCAATTTCGAAAAAACTGTGACTACAACTAAAAGTTGTAGTTGCGTCTGTCGATATGGCCCTTAAACTTTACGTGCTTCGCTAAAACATTTATGAATTCATTTTGTATATCTGGTGACAAATATGATACTTGTGATGATTTACCATGCTCCAAATTCAAAATGTGTTCTTTTCACACTACAGCATACTTTGACAATAGATTGACTAAGTAGTTCTAAAAAATTGCCTTTATTTGAAGAACTTTGTCCTTCATCATGTCAACGAAATGCAAGGTTTTGTTTAGATAAAAACAAAGTTATATCCAATAATCTGGATAAAAGATGTTTCCACTTCTGTTTTTCATTATCTATTAATTGCAAGGGTGAGTCTCCTATCGTTTTATGAAATTTTAACCTCATTTCCAAAGCTTGCCACTTTAAAAGTTCTCCAGATGTTCATTTGAAGTTTCATAGTCGGTTACTTTGGGGTTTAGTTTCCACCACTTCTGAAATCCAGCCGTAGATTTTGTATTATTACTATTGGTTACAGCTAATATACGACAGCAGAAGCAGTACAGGTTATTATTTAAAGGAGAATAAACCATTCATGACCGCAGAATTTTTTCACTATAAGGCATCAGGGGGTAGAGTCTGATCGGGTTTGTTTTTTCCATAATTTGTACAATTTTTGTCCACTTCTCCAAAAAATATATTTTCACTCGGGCAGCACTTTCGTTAAGTTTTCGTTAAATTTGGATTTCTCTCCAAGTTTTGTCCACTTTTTGTCACCACCAAAATACGATAGGATTAAATTTTGTTTACATTTAAAACTATAATATCTTGTACATACTTGTATCAATAAAATAGTTTTGTTTTGTATTAAATTTTAGTAAAATTATTTTAAATAAAGTTTTGTTTACTGTAAAACTATAAAATCTTGTATCGAAAAATCGTTTTGTTTTGTGTTAAATTTTAATAAAATTATTTTGAAGTTTTGTTAAACCTTAAAACTATATATTGTATCGAAAAATCGGTTTTTTGTGCAGTAAATTTCAATAAAATTATATTAAATAAAGATCTAAAAAAATAGCATGAATTACAATTATATATATTTATTTTATTATTATAATACTTTTTAGATATTAGTTTTTTATAAATTTGATTATTTTTATAAAAGAACGGTGTTTTAAGCAGATATTTATTTTTTTATTGTTAAAATGTTTTTGAATAACTAAACGTCAAAACATTTAAATTGTGTGTTATTATTTCAGACACACGTTTTTCGTTTAGTTTTTTTATTGCCGAATCAAGAAAAGACAAATTTTTATTTTGTCCACTTTTTGTCCACCATTATCAAATTTGTCCACATATTATCAAATAACGTTTTTGTATGTATTAAATATCTTTAAAGAAAATAAAGTTCATTCAATGCACATTCAATGTATTTTTAATTTGATTATTCTATTAATTCAAATATACAGTCAGCGTCAAAAAAAAGTGTACAGCTAATAGTTCAACATTTACGGACTAATATATCTTAAAAGAAGAATGGAAAAATAAAATACGTTTCATTTTTAAAAAGTGTATTAAGTATTAGTTTATTTTAGCAAAAACAAAAATTCAATTATTTGTTGTTATCCTTGTAATTTTAAAAAAATTGCAAAATGCTCTGATTTTACGCGTCAAAAAAAGTGTACACTCTCACATTGTTTGATTGTTTTTTGTTATAACGGGATTTCCGATTTTTTCAACTAATTTTATTTTATTTTGTTGCATTGTCGATACCTTCGTGTCAAAAATCCGGGCAGTTATTATTATCCCAATAATAATAATTTAATATTATTCAACATGGCCAAACAAACTACTATAGAAACACGTAATTTAGTGGTAAAATTAGCATCTCAAGGCAAATCTCTGAGGGAAATTGCTAGTATTATCGACAGAAGTCATAATATTGTGAAAAAATACTATTCAAATTCAAACATTTGAGAAGTGTAGAAGATCTTCCCCGTTCTGGCAGGCCGCCAATTTTGTCAGTTGTGGACAAAAGAGCGATAGCGCGAAGGGTTAGGGCTAATCCCTCTGAAAGTGCAGTCAGAATAGCTAAGAAACTCACAGAAACATTAGGAGCAGGAATAAGTGCCAGTACCGTTTGCCGTGCTCTGCATGAAAATGGGTTACATGGTAGAACTCCGAGAAAAAAATCAGTTAATTCTAAGAAAAACCAAAAAAAGCGTCTCGAATATGCAAAAAAGCATATTTTTATTTTACAAAATGTCTATTTTACACTCGTCACTGAATAAGCACTTATTCCAAATAGTAATGTCTTCAACTATATGCTTTTTTGCATATGTTGAATAATATTAAATTATTATTATTGGGATAATAATAACTGCACGGATCTTTGACACGAAGGTATCGACAATGCAACAAAACAAAATAAAATTAGTTGAAAAAATCGGAAATCCCGTTATAACAAAAAACAATCAAACAATGTGAGAGTGTACACTTTTTTTTGACGCGTAAAATCAGAGCAATTTGCAATTTTTTAAAATTACAAGGATAACAACAAATAATTGAATTTTTGTTTTTGCTAAAATAAACTAATACTTAATACACTTTTTAAAAATGAAATGTATTTTATTTTTCCATTCTTCTTTTAAGATATATTAGTCCGTAAATGTTGAACTATTAGCTGTACACTTTTTTTTGACGCTGACTGTATACTAATTCAAATACAATATTTTTTCTTTCAAATAAAAAAATACGAACAAGAAACAAAAAATCACTGCTACTTAAATATCAATGTTTTTAGTGATATCAAAGAAATCACAGCGATTATTTTATTTTCCTGTTCCTTGTTCGTATTTTTATTTTAAAAGAAAAAAATACTAAAGTAGCAGGTAGCAGTCTAAAATCTAAATCACAGCGACCAAATAATAGGAACTGTTACTTTTAGAAATCAAAGTGATTTTATTTTTCTGTTCTTGTTGTATTTTTACTTTAAAAGAAAAAAAATACTAAAGTAGCTGTCTGAATTTTATTTTCAAAAATTCACAGCGAACAAAATTATAGGAGCTGCTACTTTAAATATTTAGTAACAGGCAGCGATTGCTACTTTTAGTAACAGTGAAAAAGTTGCTGCTACCTAAATATCGTCACATCTCTAATAAACGTATCCATCATCGGTTAAATAAATTGAAATTGTAAATAATAAATACATTGAATTATGTTCAAATCCAGATTCGTCTATCTCGGTTGTAATCTGTAACGCCCATAATCTAAAAAAATAAATAAAATTAAATTTAACTATTTATCCCATATACTATTTTTATTTACTTTTTCCTCAGAGCATAAGCTTTTCTTTCCTTCATATTCAATGAAAAACGATATAAAACTATGTGGTTTAGTTTTGTATTCCTTTAAATAACTGGGTAGGCACCATGACAGTTGTAGTTTGGTAATATCAGAAACGGGTTTCACATAGTAAACCTTTTCATAAAAATTATTTGTAAAAACATCCTTAAATCGACTGAAATCCTCTCCGTCTAATCCATTGTTCTGAATACTTGAAAAATTATTGATAACCGTACTCTCAAGTTGAGATATTGAAATCCGTGCCTGAACCGCTAAATACATACGATAAATGCCTTTGACGAAATTCGTTTAATTTTCGATGCAAATCTTTCTCATCAATTCCATCCTTTAACGTTTTTTGATTCCCCCATGTAAACGTTTTGATTGGATGACTATTTTGTCCCATTTCAGCAATTATTTGATCTCGTCTAACATCATCTCCCTGCATTTTTGAAACAAATTCTGATTCAATAGCTTCCCGTTCTCTAGTCATTGTATTTTCTAATAATAATGGTGAGATGAACAACTGTGCGAATCTATCTAACGCTCCGTCTAGGTGTTGTTCTTCGATTTCAAAATAAAATGAAGTTTCTTCACAGTCGGTATCGGCATTATCAGAGCCATCACATTTCTATAAATACATTTTTCATTCACATAATCATAGAATATCAGGAATTATCAACTTACTTTAATATATGCATCATATTCATTTTCCTCTGGATACTTTTCACTACCCATAAAAATCATATGGTCCAAAAAGTGTGACATTCCTTGAATTTCAGAAGGATCACTAAAGGACCCAACGTCAACAGTTAAGGCACAAGCTGCTAACTTATGTGAGTTATCATCATCATTTTCCTCATCCGATCCCTCATATCGACTGGTTTGAGTAGAATCTTCCGAAGCTGTATCAGTATCTGCATCAGTATTATCATCACTTTCAGATTCCGAAACCGGTTTTGGTGATTGTTCTGATATTAAAAGTGCTGTTAGACAATTCGATAGTTTGATTAATCTAAAATGAAATTGTACAAGTAAAAGTTTCATTCATAAAATACAAACAACAAAAATCAATTTACTTATAATTTTTCTGATCGGATTCAGATTTATCTGGTGTTTCTAGAACTTTTACGTTATATCTTGGATTATCATCACCGTCGACAGTATTCAGAAATGTTGGCATTGTATTATTGATTAAAATTTTGTTTGAAATTTATTTAAATTTTGAACGATAGATTACTTCACGCAACAATCCAAAAGTTATTTTTTTGTTAGCAAAGCCGCATAAATTTCCTTTTGAATTTTTATTAGCTCCTCATTTTGCCGTATTTTTTCTATAAAATGAATAAAATAACTATAGTAACTTTTAAAACTACATTAAAAGTAAGAATCTAATAATCTTAGATTATCATACATACCACGTTCTATTTTGAGGTTATTTTCCATTTCTATCTTTTTTAGTTCTAGTTCTTGTTTTTTCAATTCATTGGCTTCTTTTGCCGCTTCCATATTTTGTTTTAATATTGTTGTCTGCAGTTCAATATGCTTAGCCGTTTTTTTGTATTCTTAACGAATGTACACTATTTTGTGACAAGGCCGTGGAGTAATCAATCTCCCACGATTCCTTGGCCTTTCTGGTGTTGACTGAATTGACGTATCCCGAGATAATGGCACAAATACTGTTTCTAGTGATATTGGCTCTCTTCGTCGTCTTCTGTTTCCTCTCTGTTCTGGTTGACTTATTGGTCTACGTTCAGCGGGAATGGAAGGAATTGGTTGAGCGGATGTTGTAGCTTGGGTGTTTATGGAAGGAGCTATGTCTATTGAAGTATTTGTTTCATGGGAGTTCATAGTGAATTATGGATTTATTGGAGAATAGGAGGGGTGAGGAGGGGTTTCATTTTCTGTAGCCAATATGTTCGGTTGGGAAAGAAGAACTTCCTGCCCCAAACGCATAGCCGAAAGATCATAATATTGCATAAATTGAATTGCATCAATTGAATCGTCATCAATTGCATCAGCTAAGGATGGCCCTGGCTCGGGAGATCTGGGTGGCGATGTTAAATGCGAAGGTCCTGGCTGGGGAGATCTGGGTGGCGATGTCGGGTGATGTGGCCCTGGCTCGGGAGATCTGGGTGGCGATGTTGAATGCGAAGGTCCTGGCTGGGGAGATCTGGGTAGCGATGTCGGGTGATGTGGCCCTGGCTCGGGAGATCTGCTTGGCGATGTTGAATGCGAAGGTCCTGGCTGGGGAGATCTGGGTAGCGATGTCGGGTGAATACGCACCGTGGCGCCTTCCTTGCCCTTTAAGCCTGTCAAGGTCTTAAGCTTGCATGCCGCAATTACATCCATTTCCAACGCATTGAAAGAAATATTTGTTGGTGGTCCACCACCAGTTTTATTAAGGTCGGTAGTGTAGGCTCCCACTTTTTTCCTTATTTTTTTTTTGTAATCGATCCATGCCTATAATTGAAAAAAAAACAAATAAATTTAGTTTCAAATTTTTCCAATATGTATCTTACTCTTTTCCATCCGTCTGGATCCTTTTGTTGTTGGGAATTTCCCAGCAAATTACATTCTTTTGCTATATGTTCCCACATATTTTTTCGCTTTTGCATGCAATTTGCGGCTTTATATCTTCCTTCTAATAGTTCAATGTGTCGAACACATAAGGTTACCTTTTCCTCCAACTGATTATTATTCATTCGATTATAAGGCTGGAAAGAGGAAAGGACAAAAGGTGGTATTATAATAAAATCTATATTTCACGTAAGCAACTGTTATACAGGCTATGAACCTCCCATAGGACATGTATTTTATATTTCGGAGATGTGAATGCTCACAATAATCTATGTCACTCACACCTAAACACTGATTCACGAGGTGAAAACAATGCGGATTAAATTGACGGCTCCAATTTTGGAGTCCTTAATGAACCACAACGAGCAAGGGTAGCAAATAACTCGTACTCTTTCCCAGATGTACCCCTTTTCAACATGTCACTAAAGCCAATTGCAGAATGAAGAACACAAAATTGCATTAGGATCAGATCACGTGACGATCATGATGGTCTGAACTAAATACAACCCAAAGATAAAACACTAATCATTATAGTCACAATTGCCATCATTACTCACGAATGAGACAGTCTCAAATACCCACTTTGATTATAATAATAAAATAAATATTTCCTTTAAGCACCGTTTTCTTATAAAAATATATTTATTTATTTATCTGCAATTAAGCTGCAACAGCTTATAATACATAATATGCAGACTTGACAAGAAACTTTACATTCAACAAAATAAAATAAAACAACAAACAAAAGGACGTGACAAAACCACTCATAGAGGTACTCATTTAATGGCAACTCATTATATTTTCGTAGCCTCAAAACGAAAAAAGAAGAACTAAAAATTTTAAACCTGTTTTTAGGTAGTCTCAGATGACGCACCCTTCGAGAGCTCACCAGCTCAAGCTTTTCGGAAAAATACGGTGGACACCCGGTTAACAGGATCTTATGGCCTAAGCTTCTTAACTCGAAATATTTTCCAATACTACAGCCAAGCAACCTGGTTGTAAACAGCGATATATGATCAAATTTTCGAAGTGAATATATGTATCGGACACATGCATTAAAGGCCATTTTTACTTTGTGCATAAATTGTTCCTGCATACCATACCATACAATGTCACAATAAAGGAAATGCGGAAGAAGGTAAGACATGAACAATTTATGCCTCAGGCCAATACTTGCAAAAGATGTTAAGTTCCACAGGGAACGAAGAGTAATATACACCTTACTACATAAGTTATTCACATGATCATTCCATGACAAGGAAGGGTCAATAATAAGTCCTAGATCACGAACAGTGTCAGAATACGCTATGGGTTCATTATTTAGTTTCACAGGGAAATCTGAGGTAGACAACTTACTCCTAAAAATGAGAATAGACTGCGACTTTTTAGCATTCAATAGTAATTCATTTTCCACAGACCAACTAGCAATTCTATCAAGATCCTGGTTTAGTCTATCAACACATACCACTCTATTAGCAAACACATCACTCACATATAGTTGCAGATCATCCGCATACAAGTGGAACTTAGAGAATTTCAAACAAGAGGATATCTCATTTATAAACAGGGCAAATAATAATGGTCCAAGAACAGATTCCTGGGGTACCCCACAAGTAAGTCCCACAATACTATAACGAACACCCGCAACCTCGACAATTTGAGATCTACTGTACAGATACGAATAAATAAGTCGGCATGCGGATCGCGAAAACTTAAAACGCAAAAAAAGTTTCTGGCAAAGCTTCACATGATTTATACAATCAAATGCTTTTGAAAAATCGAGCAGTGCCAAGATAGTAAACAAATTAACATCAGCACTACGCCTGATATCGTCAATAATATGTAATAAGGCCGAGGCAGTGCTATGTCCCTGTCTATATGCTGATTGGAATTCACATAGAAAATTATTCTCGTCTAGAAACTTAGTCATCTGATTCTTCAGGACGATTTCAAATGCCTTAGATAAAGTCGATAGGGTGCTGATAGGTCTAAAGTCCGACATAGACGTATTATTTACCTTCGGTATGGGCACCACTCTGGCAACTTTCCATTCCGCAGGGAAGTATAACATCCGTCCAGTGTAATAGCTGTAAAGAATGGTGTCATCTCAAGAACTGCTCAGGGCATGCAACACATAGGCAATAGCTGCTCAGGCCTTGCAACACATAGGCAATGGACCAAAAACTACATAGCTCCATGTTGCAATGCATCAAGTCAACATATAAATACGAGCTCGCAACAGAACACAATACGAATAAGCACACATCCGGAAACCACAGGTGATGTGATAATAATGCAGCTAAATTGTAACGGACTATTAAACAAAATCGATGATATTATCAACTTTATGTGCAAAATAATATTCTAGTCGTGGTTTTACAAGAAACCAATTTAAAGGTTAGATCTAAGATTAGTGATAGTATCTGTGATTATAGAATTGTTAGACTGGATAGAGGGAAGGACAAAGGTGGTCGCCTTGCCTTTATCATCCACAAAACCATTATCTAACGTACAACCACATTACCAGCAGTACCGGGAACTGATAAACACCTAGAACAACTAGGCATTACAATAAAATCCGGAAATACGGAGATAAATCTAGTCAATATTTATATTCCACCAGTAAGCAGCTGTGATATAGGTTATGAATCGTGCATAGGACATTTATTTTATACCAAAGACTGTCTGATTCTCGGCCACATAAATGCTTACCACGATCTATGGCACTCACACTTGAACACCGTTACAAGAGGTGAAAATATTGCTGATAAAAATGACGGCTCCAACTATGGAGTCCTCAATGAACCACAACCAACAAGAGTAACTAATAACTCATATTCGTCTCCAGATGTTTCACTTGCCAGGATGTCGCTAATGCCAATCGCTGAATCGAGAACTGGAATTGCATTAGGATCAGACCATGTGCCGATCATAATCACCTTAAGCCGTTCCTTAAACGAAATGAAATCCGAGAAGAAGACGTACATTAATTTTAACAAAGCAGACTGGAATAATTTTACCAATTTTACTGAATTGGAATTCAGTAAACAAATTTTACCAATTGACTGAGGAAAGAAAATTCAGAGAAATTTTTAACAAAGCTAGATCTCGCTTTATTCCAGCCGGCAGAATACAAAATATTAAACCAAACTTCCCACAAGAAGCTTGTGTCTCTTCCCAAAGAGATGACATCCGTAAGGCAGATCCAACCGATTCTAGAATTCCGGGCCCGAACAAGCAGATAAATAAACTAGTAATGGAACATAAACGTAACAAATGAAAAGATTTAGTGAGTGGTTGTGCAATTATCTAAGAGGCCGCCAAACATACGTTGAGCTATGTAACTCTAGATCTAAGATGAGGGTGCTCAGACAAGGAGTTCCACAAGGTGGAGTTCTCTCACCTTCATTATTCAACCTTTACCTAAGTAGTCTACCGGCACCACCGGAAGGAATAACCATCGTCATATGCAGACGACTACACGGTGCTTGCAACAGGAAACAACCTAGATCAACTCACTAATATCCTAAACACCTACCTTAACACCTTGAATGAGTGGTTTAAAACCAAAAAATTGACACTGTCCATCGACAAGTTCACTTCCACACTTTTCACCACATGGACGAAGGAGGTAAATACAACACTCAATATCTGCATTCCTACTGTGAAAAATCCCAATCTGCTGGGGGGTAACATTCGATCCACTACTTAAATTCAACGCTCATGCTCAACGAGTAAATATAAAACTTAAAAATAGGAAATGGGTAAGGATAAAAACACAATAATAACGGCATATAAAGCAATAGGAAGGCCTTTCATAAATTAAGCTGCTTCCATATGGGCAAGATTACTTTAACTTAGGCGCGATTTTTTTTTATTATTTTTATCGAAAATTAAGAAAAATTAGTAAAAGGGACAGTTTTGATCGTTTATCTTATAGGAAATAAAGCAAAAATAAGTAAAAAATAAAATTTTTTTGTCAAAACCAGTGCAATTTTGTATGGATTTTGCTGTATCTTGGACCCTGGGGCTCCGATACAAATCGTTTTGGTTTCGTTCGCTTCAGTGAGTGATTCTCTATCAAATAAAAAAAAATTCGTGGCGCTTAAGTAAAAGTAATATCCCCACGAAATGCTTACCAGACAATATCTTTGGTGCTGTCATAGAGAGCAGCATCCCTGCAATGACACTCAACCACACTCGATGAAATCCAAAAATCAAAATAATAATAAAAATAATCAAAATTATAAAAATCTCATATATAAATAGAATTATAATAATAAAATAAATATATAATTGCAATTCTTACCATATTTTTAGAACTTTATTTAAAATAATTTTATTAAAATTTAACACAAAATATTATAGTTTTCAACATAGATTCAACACAAAATATTATACACAAAACGATTTAACACAAAATATTATATGTAGTTTATATAGTTTTTACAGAATAATCACTCAAAATATTATACACAAAACGATTTAACACAAAATATTATATGTAGTTTATATAGTTTTTACAGAATCTTTATAAATCAATAGAAGATCACTATAGATCGTTATAGATCAATATAGTTTTTATAGAATCTTTATAGAACACACAGAACACGGAACTTTATTTAAAATTTATAGTTTTAAATGTAAACAAAATTTTGGTGGTGACAAAAAATGGACAAATTTATTTTTTTATTTTGGACAAAATTGGAGAGAAATCAAAATTTAACGAAAACTTAACGAAAGTGCTGCCCGAGTGAAAATATATGTTTTGGAGAATTGGATAAAAAGTGGACAAATTATGGAGAAAACATGGACAAAACCGATCAGAATCGACCCCCAGGTGATTATCAATATAAGGTGATTATCTAATATTTTTTTTTTCTGAATATTTTCACCATAAGGCATCAGGTCTGAATATCTTCATTGGTCTGAATATTTTTTTTGAAACTGCATTTCTGGCAGCAAAACGTAGTAAAGATCCAACAACACAAGTTGGTGCCGTAATCGTAAACAACGATAATAAAATTGTGGGAATTGGTTATAATGGATTTCCAATTGGCTGCAGTGATGATGAATTTCCATGGGGAAAAGAATTGAATACATTAAACAATAAAAATTTATACGTGGTGCATGCAGAAGTGAATGTGATTTTAAATAAAAATTGTTCGTGTATCAAAGGGAGCACAATGTATGTAGCACTGTTTCCGTGTAATGAGTGTGCTAAATATATTGTACAATAAGGAATTGTTAATAAAGGGAATCACGACGAAGCCAACATTGAAGAAATCAAGATAAATAATGTAAGCTTAAATTTTAATTTATATAATTTTTGATTAGTTTTTTTTTGATAAATTAATTTCTTTATGTTAGTAAATTAATAGATTAACTGTTCTTTAAGAGATTTCCAAGTGATTATTTTGTTTGTTGTGTTAAATTCAGCGTTTTCAGTTTTTAGTTTTTGAGCTATCCGGCATAAATTATAAACATAATTTCTATAAAAGTTCAAGTTTCGTTACATAACAAAATAAAAACATATAAAACCGGTTTATCTGTACTGATTAGGGTTTCTCAAACGGGATACCGGGATCCCGGGGTAAATTTTCATCCCGTTTTTCCGGGATTTCATCCCGGGATCCCGGGTATCCCGCTAATTTTTATTAACATTTTTTTGTACTTTTTTCAAAGATATTAAAAGTTTTCTCACTCGAAAGTCGAGTGGGTTTTAATTCTTTTCTCTCTGTAATAATTAATTTCGTTCAAAATTAGGAAAATGTTTTTTTTGACACACATGGTGTCATGGTTTTTTTGTATGGTTTTTTTGACACATATAAACACAACAAATTAAAACCAACAAAACTTAAAATAGGTAGATTTATCTGATAAATCTACCTAAAACTTGCGCTTCATCTCTCTTAATTTATGTTCAATGGTTCACTTGGACGGATGGTGTTCAATGGACGTTTCGTCACGAAAATTCGGACAAAATTGAGTGATGGCGCCATTGACAACCTAGTTTTTTGAAAAATTGTTTAAAAATTAGTATTATGAATTTATTTTTGTTTTGTTTTTATGTATTCTTGAGTGCGTTCGATTGCTAAATGAGATATTAACCATTTAATGAATCATTTAATGAATGACAGATGACAGCGTTCGAGAACTTGAAAAACCGATTTCATTTAAATTTTCATTTAATGAAACCACGCCTCTTTTCATTTAATTTTAAATGCAGTAAATAGCATATTTAAGTTTTAATGAAGTTTTTTATTTAAAAAAATTTCAAATCGAAAACCGTAAAATTTTGTTTTATAATTTAGCAAATTGGGTATTACGAATTAATTGTATTATAATGAATTAAGGAATTAATTTTATATATAATAATTAATTCTCAATTGAAAAATATAAACAAAATGGATGAAAATTTTGAAATTAGTGAGACATAAAACCAACAGCTCCTATTACCAATTACATTTAACGATTGAAAATAAAATTAATGAATAAGTTTTTGCAACCAATTCAATCACCAGTCTCAAACTGCAGATTACTTAAAGTTTTCGAGTTAGTTATAATCTTAAAATTGAATTTGTTTTTGAAAATTTTTAAAATAAATTTAATTACGACGGAAGTAATTGAAAAATAATGCATTAACAAGAAGTAAGATTTTAATTTGATTATAACTTTTATACTCCAACATTTCGTTTATTTATTCATAGAAGTGTCAACATTTTTCAAATTTGACATTATATGCATTAAATGAAATTCGTTCGAATACTAAATGAACATCGCGTTTTTTGATTGGTTCATTAAATATTTAATGAAAATGAGATCTCATTAAGTTCTCGAACGCACTCCTTTTTTATTTAATTTTTGAAGTTTTTTAATTAAAAATAATTTAAATTTAAAAACCAATGGCGCATTTTTCGTGCTGTTTTAATTTTACACATTTTTCTACCACCCAATTAGAAAAATCTAGCTTTTTAGCGTTTCCCGGGATTTCCCGGGAATTTAATATTTTTTGTCCCGGCTTCCCGGGATTTTAATTTTTACGGGAAATGAGAAACCCTAGTACTGATCGATATTTATCGATAAATAACGACAAGTATCGATATTATATTATTCCAATATGGTTATTCGATGTATCGATATTTTTTTTCCCGGCACTGGTCACTGTAGTGACAAAAATTATTTGTATAGTTTGGGAATTGTATAGCTTTTTTGGCGCTAACATCGAAAGTAAACTTTTTATAACGAGTAGGAGTAGAACAAGACTTGTATAAGTAGTATAGAATTCAGTATGACAAACGCGCGTAAACAACTTTTTCGATTTCATGTAGTCTTGATTGGGCGTCATCATTTTGTGGCCAACAGCATCCACTCACAAAACATATCCAAGCCATGAATAAGATCGCTATTGACACAATATATCACCCATTCATAGCTAGGATTTGTATTTACTATTTTAGCCTTTAGGTGATTTAAAAACCGATGCCTAGAACGTCATGAGATTCTCGATGGGTTTTATAAATTTTCTTCTGTTGAAAAAAATCTAATTAAATGAATATTTTATTTAACTGCGTTAGAAAATCAATATTTTACCTTTATTGAAATAAGAATCAAGCTCCTAATTGAGATACTCCAATTTTCAATCTAAATTAATATAATTATTCTGTGTAAATTATATGAAGAAATTCTTTTGAAACTTTCTCTGATATTGGGTAAACTGAAAATTTCTTTTGTATAAAATATTTTCGATTAATATTTCATAATAACTTACAATATATTTTTATTTTAACTTTTTTTACAATATAAATTTTATAAATATATTCTTCTAATAAATGCTTAATTTTAAAATAATATTCTACACAAATAATACCATATTGCAATAAATACCTAATTTAAAACTAATAATAATTGCCTGGTTTGATTTATTACAACTTATCAGATTATTTAATGTTGTATTGAATTTTATTTTTCATAAAACATATTTGAGACATCCTGTGAATTTGCTTTGAGAAGCATCAACCCAAGCTGAGCAACAATAATAAAGATTCAACGTGAAGAAATAAAATTTGTAAGTTGAATTATAACTTTAGCTTTGTGCTATGTTTGATGTACAGAAAATAAAAATAAACAAATTTATGTCATGGTATTTATATTTCAAAAGCCATGCACATTCTGCACAGGAAATATAGTCTCAACCAAGATTAATGAATAAATTAATAAAATCATAAAGTGGAGGAACTTGCCAATGGCACAAAAGAAGTTTGAATAGTAACAGGCATACAAAAATAAAAAAACAACGTTAAAAACGAACTCTAGGAGCTTAGCACATGTTGGGCACTTAAGGATCCTTCAACCTATGCCAGGTCCGAGTACCAAGGTTAAAGTAACCAGAGACCCAACTGACAGTCACTATCCCAAAACATCGGGAAAAAACATCCTGACCCTAAAACCGGAAATTGCTTGCTTTGAACGGAAAAATGCGATAAAGATAAATGCTTAGTGCAAAAAGTTCAGAGAAGCAACAATTTCATTTGATTGGGGCAACAAATTTGTGGAGGGTGAGGGTAAAAATTCAATTCAATGTAAATTAAGAACTTTGCCTCTCTCTGGTAGGAGCAAAGATCATAAAAAGAGATGATTAACGCAACGCGGTTAAAATGGCAAAGAACATTCCTTTCAAAACTTTGAGTGATATACTAAAATGCAAAACTACTGTGGCTGTAATAGAAGGTAATAGAAAAATAGAAGGAAGTAGAAATTTCCAACAGTTACCGCACAACCCTTAAGTTAAACTCGGTCAATAACCCATCTGCAGAGACGTAGGATGGTACCAGAAATTGACTGGTTGTCCAGCAGTTACTCCTGCTATACAACATCAACATCTTGGGTAAACTGCCCGGGACGCCCTTAAGTAGACGAAAGTGTTCGAAGAACAAGCATACCAAAAACTAGGACAACAACGTATATTCAAGAGTCAAGATTCTTCGCTTGAGTAATTGATAAATCTGCAGACTCCACTGCAAGATCGGTCGAGTGGAAGAATCAGCGGACAGTTGCTGTAATCGTTAAAACTAACAAGGTTTCGCCAATCCATTTGCTGGTCCAAATTGAATGGAAAGATTTAGCACGGTTTACACCACTCCGCTTAATATAAGGTAGCCAAACTTACGTCAACAGAGAATGTCGAAAAAATTGCCATTTTGGTATGGAACTCGATAACTCTGTAAAAATTGGTTGCGCAATACAACAAATAGGGCAAGTACAACCCTTTATGGGGGAGCTTGGAGCTACTGGATTCGATACAGAAAATGACTTCTCAAGATGGGCGGGTCTAAGTCCCAGAAGTGCTCGAAAATTTTTCGACCAATGATCATCACAACAATCTCGACGAAAAGTTCAATCTCCTTCATTCCGTTTTTTGGATAAAGAAGCTGGCCCCGTCATCACTGGCTCCTCATAATGGCCGGCATCGAAACAAATCCTGGGCCAACAGCAAAAATATGGCACTGTGTTGTATGTAAACAAATTATTAGGGCAAACACAATATCCGTCCAGTGCAATGGTTGTAAAGAATGGTGTCACCTCAAAAAGTGCTCAGGTCTTTATACACACAAGCAATGAAGTCGAAACTTATCATCTTGCCTTTATCATACATAAAAGCGTTATCTACCGTACAACCTCCCTACCAGCAACAAATGATGTACATCTTGAACAATTGGGTATTCTAATAAAAACCGGTAACACGGTGATAACACTAGTCAATATATACATACCACCAGTGAGCAGCTGTGATACAGGTTATGAACATAATATTGAACATTTGCTTAATAACGATTGTCTTATACTCGGAAATGTGAACGAACACCAAGATCTATGGCACTCGCACCTGAACATCGATGCACGAGGCGAAAATATTGCAGATCAAATCGACGGCTTCAACTTTGGAGTCCTCAATGAACCACAACCGACTAGAGTAACAAGTAACTCCTATTCATTCCCAGTAGTCTCGTTTGACACCATTTCACTAATGCCGATAGCAGAATGGAGTGTTGAAACTGCACTGAGATCAGATCCTGTGCCGATCATAATCACGTTAAGCCACTCCATCAACCTAGTAAAATCCGAGAAGAAAACATACATCAATTTTAACAGTTCTGTTACTCTTGTTACTGGGTAAATTTTACCAAATTTACTGAAAACGAATTCAGTAAACTAATTTTACCACTTGACGCGCTAGATATAGATATTTTTAATAAAGTCAAACCACGCTACATTCAGGCTAGAAGAATACAATTTATTAAACCTGATTTCCCACCAGAAGCATCTGCTATGGCCGTGCTTAGAGATGACATCCGGAAAACAGATCCAGCCGATCCTATAATCCGAGACCTAAACCAGCAAATAAACAAATTAGTTATAGACCAAAGGCGGAACAAATGGAGATAACTAGTGAGTAGGTTGAACTTCGGTCCAAGTAAAAGCCTATGGAAAGTTATTCAAGGGTTAACTTATACTCGGAGACAAGAAAATAACTGAATGATCAACGATATTCCAATAGAAAACTCTAGGAAGTGCGCCTCGAAATTTAGTACACAGTTTACAGAAAAGCTAAGTAAACATGACAAGGAGTCTAGATCAGTCCTAGAACACTTCCGAAAACTTAAAGTTGACAGCACCGAGAATATCAATTTTACAAATATTGAAGTTGAGATGGCTATTAGAAAAATCAAACCATCAAACGCGATTGGACCCGCATATCAGCTATCATGCTTAAACACATTGGACCCAAGGAAGTGAACTATGTACCTCACTACAACACTAAATACGCTGCAGATACCGAATGTTTGGAAGACGGCTAAAATATGTCCTATTCTGAAACCCAGAAATCCTGAAAATGAAGGAGTCATACAGGACAATTTCCATCCCCTCATCTATCGCAAAACTAATTGAAACACTGCTGCTACCTATGATATCGAGCACTTGCTACCTAGCTCCACACCAGCATGGCGTTGAATAATATAATACCCGAGGGTGAAAATATCACAGAACCACTGGCAGAACTAGATATAGAGGAGTCCTTAATAGTGTTTATCGAAGACCACTATACTGGGAGAGCTCAAATATAAAATTCGTGATTTGGATAACCAACTGAACCCGACCATTTTTAAATGAAAATTCAAATTCAGGAATTCAACTTTGAAATATAATTGCAAGACAACGGCTTAACCGATATCAACTGTTATATGTGCGTTGGAAAGGTAAGAGATATTGCTTGCTGAGAAAAACAAATCACAGATAAGTTTTTTCCTTACACTGTTAAAAATATTAAGAAATAAAATGGTTAAAGGTGGCGCTGAAGCCGTCGGTCAGCCATTTAATGAGTTTTCCATCACAATCAAACCTTACCAAAAACGTGCCAAAATTTAAAGAGCGCGTTTTGTTGTAGAGGTATTAATTTTTGAAGATGTGGTCAAAAATTTTAGTTTTATATGAAATTCGTGGTCTGGACTGGACTCTGGACGACTGACACTGAATCCGACCATTTTTGATCGACTTCATACTTGATATACAAGTTGTATAGGTGTAATAAAAAATGCGTATGTTTTTATGAGCATTTTAAAATTTTTCAATTGAGAACAGAGTGGTCCGAAAGGTTTTTAGAAATTCAAACCCAGAGTAACTTTGACTTAAAATTACAAGAGAGCGACTCACCCGATATCAACGGTTTTATGTGTGATTACCGTTTATTGATTGGCTTATCGGCCAATATACAGGGAACTTTTTGTTTACACTGTTAAAAATATTAAGAAATAAAATTTTTAAAGATGGCGCTGGTGGCGTAGGTGCCAAAAGTTCCGGCCTTCACCTAAAACATGCAAACATTTTAAGAAAGAGTTTGTTTCTGTTCTAAAGATATAAATTTTTAAAAATGTGTATCTTAGATCAAAAATTTTATTTCTACAACTAAAATTTTTGACCTGAGATGCACATCTTTAAAAATTAATATCTTTAGAACAAAATCAAATTCTTTCTTTAAATTTTGGAATGTTTTACGTGAATGTTGGAATTTTTATATTTCGAAAAAAAAATCAAAAAATGATTGATCTACGGCATCAGCGCCATCTTTCAAAATTTTATTTTTTAATATTAAGTGTTAACAGTGTTGGTAAAAAATTTTCTCGTTCAATATGCCAGTCTTATACCTTTCTACCGCATATAAAACATTAGATATCGGATGAGGCGTTTCTTGCAATTTGGTTTCAAAGTTACACTGCTCAAACCCATCGAATTGTTGGTGTTCTAAATTAATCACGATTATAATGCTTTTTTTAAAAAATCAGGAAAATTACACGTTTAAAATGTACGTTAGTAAAAAAAAGAGAATAAATGACCTTACGACACAGACTATAGGCTTTATGAAAAATCAAAAAGAAAACTAAAATCAAATTTAACTGACAACTTTTTTCTAACCAGTTGGAGTAAAATTATTCCAGATTAATCTATTTCTGTAAAAAAGTGTATAGACAATTATTACCTTAAAAGAATAATAACATAAACAACTATTAACAATGTAATAGTGCGTTCGGTAATCACATTTCCATTCACGAGTATTTGAACAAACTAGATCAATAAACGAAAAGCCCGCGACGGCCAGACCTTCGTTATTTTATAAAAGCTGAAAGTTTCTCTGCGCTTACCCCCTACTCAGGAAGGAACGATTAGCGACATATGAAGTTTGGATCATGGTGGCTAGTAACAAAGGGGCCTCCAAAGTTTTGTGAAAGTATAAAAGGTAATTTTTTTATATACTCTTCGGGATAGTATTAGAAGTTACGTCACCCATTGCCAGACACTTATTACTATCGTGGCAACCCCCTGCCAGACACCTTTAAACTTTATCAATTTGTTAAAGTATAAGGATGTCTGGCAGGGGGTTACCACGATAGTAAGTGTCTGGCAATGGGTGACGTGACTTCTAATACTATCCCGAAGAATGTATAAAAAAAATTACCTTTTATACTTGCACGAAACTTTGGAGGCCCCTATGTTACCTGCTCCCTGCCAAAGCCACCATGATCCAAACTTCATATGTCGCTAATCGTTCCTACCTGAGTAAGGGGTATGCGCAGAAAAACTTTCAGCTTTTATAAAATAACAAAGGTCTGGCCGTCGCGGGCTCTTGCTCTACAACATTCGAGTGAACGATTTCAAGTAAACAAATATTAATAAATTTAACCCTAAAACTATTTTATCCGTCTCCAACCAACATCAATTTGTTTTAATAAAAAAATAACTCTGGAAAATTATGCTCGTAGATTGGTTTCTCTTTAGTTATTTTACCATCAACTTGACTTATTTGTCGTTCATTTGCTAATGAATTGAATAACTCATTCAATTTATTTTGAATCACATCGTGCTAAAAACAAACAAAGAACAAATGTTAGCTTTATTATTATTTATAAAAAACAATTTGTTAAACCTTCGGTTCTGTTCGTCGAAGTAAATCATCGAATGTTGATTCACGGAATGTCTTAACAATTTGAATTTGTTTTTCTTTTGCTGCCCGTTTTGATGCTTCAGTTGGTTCCGATAATTGTTTTTTCATTGATTCGAAATTAAAATCGTTTGCTATAGATTTTCGTGGAAGACCAGGTGAGCTACTAGCACTATCCGTATCATTTGTATACGAATTTGTATCAGAATTACTTCCTTTGCTGCCAAGACTTGTGTCAACCCATGATTGTCGATGTTGATATTGATCCGTTTGATTTTGACTGTATGGATTACCGGTTTGTACTCGATTAAATTCCATTCCAGCTGTTTGTAGACATTCAGATAACGCTAGTTTATCAATGTGTAAATGTGGAAGGGATATGTTTAATGTATGTGATGTTCCGATTTCTGGATCAATTAGTGGTGGAAGTAAAGATGTGGATTCTTCTTGTCTCGATTCAATAATCTGCATATTAAATTGAAACCGGTATTAGAATTAGTTTAAGTAGTTAATTATATCATTAGTTAATATTTTAACACTGCACTATACTTTGTTAATGAGCATAATTTGCATAATTTTTAAGAAAATTTTGGTTTAATTTCTTGATGAACACAATTTTTAAGTAGATTCGGTTGGTAGATTAGTGTATCACTACTGGAATTTTGACCATACTGGTAATCACATAGATAGTTCAGAGATAAGAGCGAAGATTGTACTACAAAACAAATAGATACCTTGGATAAGCTAAACTATAAAACCCACTCTTCTTATTGACTTAATTCACCAAACAAAAGAAAAAAACTGACATGTCATTTCGTATTATCTCTAAGACAGTTCACTTTATTAGGGCTGCATTGCTCCATAAAAATAAGCGTACTATGAAAGACACGTCAACTCAAAAAGGGTTGGAAATGATTTCGAAACTTTATATTCATGATTGTAAATCAAGTTTTTTGTAAGCTCCTGAGGATGATGTAATAATCGAAATCGGATCGAGCACATAAATTAAATATAGTAAAATTAGTTAATTTATAAATAATAAAACTCAATTGCGAAATACTACAACAAGATTTTATTTACAATTATTCATCATGTTTCGGCAAGTACCAGCGGTAAAATCCATCGAATTTATTTATATTCATGGGTTGAAATACGTTGCTATGAACATATGGCATTCAATACTGGACAAAAATGTCAAAACCGGCTTTGCGGTATTAAAATCAGACAAACCGGTATACCGGTGTTTTTAAATGGGAAAACGAATTTACACAACGATTTAATTTTTGTCTTAAACAACCGACCTAATGTAAAATTTAATCGTAAAATATGCTAGAGTCTTTATTATTCTTAACAAAGATAAGCATGAATTACCAAAAATTTTTTCAAACATAAATATATTTCTGTTTAACAGCTAGCTCTCAGTTCCTAATTTTTGGAGCAACAAACGATACGTCTAAACGAGACCGAAATTAACATTTATTGGTCGTGTAGCTGCATTAAACTTTTCACATTGTGACATTAATTTAAGACTCTGCTAACTAAAGAATAAGATTACAAACAATAGCTATTTTTGGTTGCTTATACTACACCGTAGGTAAATTTTTAATTCAAAATAATGGATATCGAAATCCGAAATTTTACGCCCACGCCGTGCTAGCTGGGTAACGCTGACAGAATTAGGTTGGCGTAGTTGAGAGGAGCAGAGTAAATACTGGTTATACTCAATACTCGATTCTACAACATGGCGAGGCATTTTCGCCTGGGGCTGGGAATTTGGAGTTGGCTTTTTCATACATCTTTGCGGGAAGCAACATGTTATCGACTGCTGCCCAATTAGCATGCGGATATACACACTCAAAATTCGCACGATCGCTATTTTCCATATACCTAGTGTAGACGCCTAGTACTCAAAACACATATTGGTCCTAACAGTTTGCATCATATCAGTAATAATAACGGCTTTCTCTTAGCTGATCTGACTATGATGTATGACCTAGTTATTTCTAGCACTTTCTTACCTCATAAGAGAATCTACAAAACAGCGTGAAAATCAAACGAAGTAAGAACGGAAAATCAAATCGATCATGTCATGATCTCTAAGAGACACTACAAGTTTAACAGACATTCGATCATACAGAGGTGCACACCGATCATATGTTTGTAATCTTTAATTACAACTGCAAGTTGTCATCCACATTTAATAGACAAGCAAAGAAGACCGTGCGCTGAAATATCGACGCATTAAAACATTCGAAAACGCTGAATGGATATCAGAAAAGTGTCGCAAATAGAAGCAGCATGACATACCGTGAAGAGCTGATATACCGTGAGCATGACATACCGTGTAATCGACATACCGTGACATACATAGAAGAGCATGACATACCGTGTAAGATCCCATTAAACAGACAAGAAGAACGGTAAACGCTTTACTAAAGCATTACTAAAGCATCCACAGCACAAACTACAGTAGAAAAACGACCACCAAAACCACGTATGACGTAACGAATGTTTTTTTTATTCAAAGTTAGGCATGTTTAGTATTTATTCTAATAAATTAAGAATTAACGTCTTTGAATATCTGAAGATACCATGTCAACTAGGCATTAGGATTATGTTTAAATAAATTAAGTTTCTTTAAGAAACTTATTAACGTTAACTTTAAAATTTTAAGGATTATGCCCAAGCGGGCAAGTCATTCCAAAGGTGAGAGGCTCTATTGAAAAAATCACGTTGAAAGGTGACAGTTCTACACTTTTTTATTTGAACCGTAAATGGATGGGCCACAACAGTTACTCTGGTAACGCGATAGGTTTGCCGGTTCAGGTAAAATTGATTTTATCTCTGCGGAAGCTCGTTCATCGACGATTGCCACCAAATCGTTGAACATAAACAAAAACTGCGAGAAAGATGGTTAACAAGGAACACTCAAAGCTTCCAAACTGATTATCTGCAACAGAAGTCTCAGCAAAATTTCTACGGAAAAAGAAACCCGAACACAAAGAGCTGTATCGAAAACATTAACCAACATGCGGTTAATGGAAATTTGAAAGAGTGCTTTGGCAATGCGCGGAATCTGACAAAAGATTTCCACCCAAGAGTCATTAAAAATGAAAACAACGAACCAACAACATTCGAACTTACATCTCATTTTCAAGACCTACTAAGTTCTAAATAGAACGAATGAAGGTCATCCTATTCGAGCAATTGCTTCGTCAAGTGAGGAGATTTTTGTCCTTTACCCAGCAATAGAAGATGTGGAAGCTGCCATTAAAAAACTGAAAAATGGTAAATCACCAGGTATCGATGGAATGCAGAACAATTTAGAAATGGAGGAGCAGCTCTTGTCTCCGTACATACGATCTGATTTTTGCAATCTGAGACCCAGAGAACCAAAGTATGCGAATTATCGTGTCATCGTACTGCTGAACACTATTATAAAATACTAATGTCAAATTTGCTCGACTCATACTGTTCGTCGAATCTATCATCGGGGAATATCAATGTGCTTTTAGTCCCAACCGTTCAACAACCGATCAATATTTTACCTTAAGGATGATTCTGGAAAAATCTGGAAAGGAGTACAACATCTGCATTTAATGGCTTTACGTTCATTTCAAGCAAGCATATGATAGTATCATCCGTGACAACTTTTGGTCCACCCTCATAGGCCTTGTTATCCCAGAAAGCTTGTTTCTTTGGGTAAACTCACAAGTCACAACATCGGGATCAAATTGTAGAATAGTAATCGAAAAGACAGTTTCTTATCCTTGATATAACATCAGGGAGTTCGTGGAAGTTCGTGCACTCGCACCCGTACTAATTAATTTGGCGCTTAACTAACACAAAACTACATTTATAACAAATCTAGTTATTTTTTAGCTATGCGGATGATGTTGGTCTACTCGAACGTAGACCAAGCAATATCAAAAATAGTCTCTCACATCCTGAAAGAAATATTAAACCGACTTGGATTATGTATCACCTCCGGCAAAACTAAGCTTTGAACAACATCCAGGAACATTTCTCCCAGAAAAACTGGATACTGGCGACTAGTGTTTTCAACACGGTTTAAGCCAGATTGGAACTATCCGGATAATGTGTACCAATTTTACTGTCCGATATCCGGA